>JAZEWT010000015.1:3687090-3712051 GCA_036362905.1 Mordacia mordax | reverse complement strand
CCCCCCCCCCCTCTCACAGATGCAAGAATAGAAGACTATTTCTTTGAGAAGCTGGAAGGGAAGGCCCCCCTTCGGGCCACCAACTCGGAGTATCTCGGCCAGTACATGATTGAGGCCGGGCAAGAGTTTGGACCGGGCACTGCCTATGGTAAATTTCGTTTGTTGCACAGAACTAAGAGCCGCATTCTAAGTCATGGCTCTGGCGCGGACCCTAACGTGATTCAGTTCTAAACTTGAACCACTAAGCTTAGGTTTGAGCCACCTCGTTGCTTTTGTGGACTCAGAAGAGTGGTTCAGTTAATGGGTGGAAGCATGCTTAGGATCATGTTTAGAGCTGGCTCAGGTTGAGCGTGGCATTGAGCTGACTCGCTTGAGCCATGCTTGCGCCGACCCGTGGCTGAGGATATAGACCTCAGTTTATTGCTCAATAATGAGTGAATTGGACTTTTCACTGCAGTGACCCACGCTGTACGGCAATGAGTCATCACACAAGTGAGTACACCGTTTAACTCGATTGCTTAACACGAAATCATACGTTATGGCAATGAAAATAACTGCTATATTCACATAATACATATCATGTTAGTCTGTGACAGCTCAAGGCCCACTTTGGCTATGATGTCCGTGGATCGTGGCTCACGGATGAGACGTGACCCACTGTTTGAGAATTATGGATATGATTGATGCATGTACTGCACGTGGAGAGAGTGGTCCAGATGATATGGGACCGCATGCCTAATGCACACAAAACTATTACGCATTGCAGAATGAAATGGCGGTTAAGGATATCTGGACCACCGTGTACAGTACATGCATATTTATGCTGCTCCCAATTCCTCATCGTAAATGTATTGATTGCAAATGCCTTGCTGAATGATGATAATGGGAATGGTGATTATGATAATCAGTAGGCCTAACTATATTTGTGCCATATTTAGTCTTGATATCCCTTGCAGTGCAAAACATGCACATTAGTCATTCTGCCACTTAGTCAACTATATGTATAGTACGCTACCTTTAAAAGACAAAGTATATAATAGGCAATTGCTTGGCTTCCTGTTATATATTGTGTTCTTTTCTTATTTGTGCTTGTACACCACTACTAATGCTGTCTCACCATATGTCTTATTATATACATCGGTGACGTTCTCTCAATAGCATTCATTCCGTATGTGCCTTGGTTAAGTACATGCCAGGGGTGCCGATGTGTTACGTATTGCATCCTCACATCCAGTTGGCGCTCGCTCGTACAACTGCACTCGCCTTGCGCTCAGTCACGCCATAGCAAACAAAGGACAGAGGTCCGCTGTGTGGTGTTGATGTGGCATGTGCTGTTAGCGAGCACCTATTAAGGCAGTGCGACACACGAGGGGGTGGGTGACCAGCACCGCACCCGGCCGCCTTTGTCTCCCTAGTGATAATGTTTATACACCACACCAGGTACTCGTTTGAGACGGAGTCAGTCTCGGGGAGGCCTAGGAATGGTTCAGAATACTTCCACGGGTGTCGTGCTGAGTGGGAATCGAACTCGGTTCGCCACGTTTGTAAAGGAACGCGCCGACCGCTACGCCGCCAGTTCCCCGCATGCCGTAGTGACGCACGTGCGCGGCCGTGCCAGGCTGTGCCCTCATCAAGTGCGGCAACACGCAGAGGGCGCTGGGCGTCTCCGAGAAGGAGTTCATCCAGACGACAGCCAACGGCTTCCTCACGCCCCTGCGCAACTTCTTGGATGGTGACTGCAGAACTATCGCTGTGAGGCTCCACAACACACCGCCAGGGCCCTCCGACCCCGCCACTCGCCGTTCCCCCTCGCACCTCACCCCTCCCTGTGGCCGTACCTTTAACAGTGCCTCGAATCGGGTGCGGTACAGGAAAAACTAGCTGGTATTATATTGCGTCAACGGACAGGTCGGCAAACAATGGGACCTCACTGTCAGAAGTTCATAATCATCGTAACACTTCGTACAGAATGTCATTTTGAAGGTATTTATATTTTTAGAACCGTACGGCCCTTTTGTCCGCTTACAGACTGAAGGCTCGTGGGGGTTGTTTGACCATACTTTACCGTATTGCTCAGCAGCTCAGAATCGATTCAGAGTTGTTGTTTTTAGCTGTGGCTCTAGAAACAAACTCAGGTCACTGCTCTAACTGTTGTGCCACCACTTCCCACCCCAGTATAAGTTTTCAAAAAGATGTGGGTTTTTTTTATGGGTTAAATCTGTGCTTTGACACATGAAAGTGAGTTGGGCCACGACTATCCTAGCATGGACGAGAAAGTCAGGCCGTCTCAGTACATTGAAGCAAGTCTGTGTGATAGTAGTTCCATGTGAAAATACAAAAAAGGAATAATGTCTCCTCGCACCAGTTGAGAGTCCACTGGGTAATTCTAGCTTCATATCCTCTATTTGACCAGGTGGTTAGCGTCGACAAATATACAATGGCACTTCGTCTTTTGTTTAATGTAATGATGTAGGTTTAACCCACATTAAAGCATGAAAATTGCTCTCGAGCTGTTCTTGCAGGATTGCTGAGACAGGAGGAATGTTCAACATGGCTGTCTTGAAAGAACAGCTCATGAGTCCTTTCGTTAACTGATAGTTTATTTTTAGTTTTGATATTGCTTGGTGTACTTTATTTCACCACGTGTAACTACTGATAATAATTATGGCTTCGTATCCTTTACTAAAGTATCTGAGATCCCATGAAGGTGATTATTTTTTGGTAAGCCTGAGCTGATGAACTCAATCACATTTGTTTCTCTTCGGATTACTACTATTTTATCTTCAGAGTTTTGGTCAATGAGATTAATCCTCCAAATGAGACCATCCTATGTAAAAAAGAGAAAAAGATTTTACCATTTCTGGAAACTATACACGTGTTAAGATCTTAAAACTCAGAATCAGGCTCTAAAGAAAGCATATCTGGTATGGATTAATCAGTTTCGAAGACAACGCATACATTGTCAGTGCTTTTTATTTGCATATTTTGCCACAAGCATGTGTGACCTTTTGCAAACTGGACACTTTGTGAAAGGTGTCTGAATTTTTAAGCTCTTAACACCTGTATAATTGCCAAAAATGGTAGAAACCTTTTTTTTTTCACAAATGTATAATGGCAAAAGTACTCAGGTCAAACAGAGAGACCATCCTAATCACTTGGGTTCTCATGGTTCAACAACACTAAGGCTTTTATGTCATACTTTATCTTTATTTCCCACTTATTGACTGCCATTCTGAAACTTGAACACATTTTGTGCTTTAAATGCCCATTTATGCACTAATACCATCAACCCTCTTAACCACTATTCTGCCTTCATCGTGACGTCGAAAGAACGTGTTACACACTGGGAACAAGATCAACCGAAGGGCGGGTACTTTGCTGGCGCTCATGACGATGGTGGTTTGGATGGTGGCGGTGTCGCCTTGCTTATGTCGCGTGCGTACAGAAAGAGAAGAAGCTTCTGGAAAACAAGCGTTTGGACTTGGACGCGTGCAAATCTCGGCTGAAGAAGGCTCGCAGTGCCGAGGCCAAGGCTGCGGTGAGTGCAGCGTCTGCAGAGCTCTCCACGTTCACCCGTGCCCCGTTCCGAGAAGGCGTTAGTTGGTGACTTTGCTTGTCCTTGTCCAGTGCCGTGCTCGATTCGATCTGAACGGAATCCGTCCTTGAATTTGCGCAACACCGTTGGCGCCGATGAGAATGCGGTTGTCCGGGCACGTGTGTGTGTGTGCGTGTTTGTGTGTGTGTCGGTCTGGCCCCAGCCATTGCCTTGCATGTCGTGCCATCCTTAACAGGTGCTCGCAAACAGTTACCTTGTGCGTGCGTGTTCGCATACGTGCATGTTTGCATCGAGAAGATAGATGCCAGAGCACCAGGTGTTAGTGGCCACGCATGGCGGTGCTAAAGAGCGTTCGCAAACAGGGTTCTCTGCCTCGGATATTTGCTTTGGAGCCGCTCGGCCGATATCTGGACACCGCCGTGCGCTGTGGAGATGACTCCGGTGAAATGCTGTCATTTCCACCGCTGACGTCACTACCATGCGTTCGAGTAACGCGCCAGATAACATTCTGGGTTTCAGTCATTTACTCTCGTATTTAGTAGTCAGTAAAATGCAATCTCACCTCATTCATGCGTAATATTACATTCGGAAAGGCGAGAACTGCATGCCGCTTTATACTGGTACACATCAACGATCGTTCCTCTCATCGGCCCCGAAGATCACATGACGTCTCCGTCACCGCACGTCTGTGTGTGCTTGATTCCGTCACGAGAACTCGAGCTGCGCTGCAGAATCACTCTACGTAGTTTATCACACGGCAAATGTTTCAAGCGCCGTCGTTTTTTACGCTTCAAATGAGCCGACACGCGGCCTCTGCGGAGCACCGCGAGAGACGTCTGCAGTCCGATGTATTTCCTCGCGCGCCGCGCTAACTTCGCAAGCGGCCCCGTGTACTTTTCTCATCGCCTGCTGTGTCTCCCGTCTCCTCCTGGCTCCCTCCCTTCCACCGCCGTCTCTCGTGACGCTCCCTGAACTCGCGCGCCTCTTAACCCCTGCGGGACCCGGTTCCGGGGTCCCCCCCCCGCGCGCAGGCCGAGCCGGATTTCAGCGAGACCCGCCCGCGAAATTACGTGCTGTCGGCCAGTGCGGCGGGGGTAAGGCGCGGCGCCGCTCCGATCAGCCGGCCACGCCGGAGCCGGGAAGCTGATGCCAGGTTTTCGCCGCCACTGGGAAAAATTGCCGGCAGCCCTGCTGGGCAGACCCGATATTCAAGTACCTCGTTTACACTCTGAAACATAGCCACATTGGGGCTGCGCCGAAGCAAGTTTATATGGCTCGACAGACGCCCGGTTGTTTTTATGCCGCAGAACCCGAGCCAATGCCATTGATGTCACGTGCAAATAACGAGCCGAGTCACACGTATGATGAACCCTGTCCCTGGCGGCCTGGCTTGAAACCGAACCAGGTTCAGAAAAAGTTCGAATTGGAAATAGTCAATTGAAATCAACCCATATTGTGGGGACTCTGTGCTGGATTGGCTTAGATGTGGCAGTGGAAAAAGGAATAAAGGTGGGCATGGCTCCCTGGCTTATGAGCACCCGCCTTCCTCTCATGCTGCGTTCACTCACTTGGGTTGACCCCGTAAGGGCTCATGAGGCCATGGGATCGACGCAGAAATGGGACGTATGCTGTGTCATGAGCTCCTTCAGTGCAACTCCCCAGATGGGTTGGTGTGTAATGCGAGTGCAGAAACATTTACAAATTAAATGTGCGCGCACATCAGGCTAAATTTTCACGATCCCGTGTTAAACGTTTCAAATGACATTTTGTTTTGAGCACTTACAAAACGTCACCCACCAGCCATAGTGGTGGGTGTTGGTTCAAAACCCATGCGGCGTGTCTCTGCTCAAGGAGTGTGGGAACTTGCAATATGGGGTCTGTAAGCCACTCCTGGGCCAGTGCTGGCCAGCCAAGCTCTTTTACCAGTGGACGTCGAAATAGCATAAGACCAGCCTTGTTTACAAACAACGGATGGCTCTGTGTGTGTTTGTGCGTGCATTTGCCTGTGGCGTAGACGTTAGTGCACCGTGTTCTGTTCATCTCTGCGACCTTTTTTTTTTTGATACCTGTCTGCAATGAATACTGTCACTATCGTGATAACTTGCCATTTGAACCTGACGGGGTCTCTCCGAGGTTGGCCGCATCTGAATCCATGTGGCCGTGCCGTCAACTTTTGCTGGGGAAGCGCGTGATTCTGACTCCGCTACACCCTGCCTCTGTGTGCCGTGCTATTCTTAACACGCGCTCGCCTTTACGGTTCTTTAACTGACAATCCTCAAAGTCAAATGGGAGCTTTTTTATCATTTGCGCGTGCATTCATCTTACTCTCCCTCTTGTTGGTGGCAAGTCTTGGTGTGCTCCATTCTGTGATATCGAACATGCTGTCCGGATGAATGCCAGCATTTTGAGATATATATGTAAGCACTGCAGATAATGGCTAATTGTTATTGACTCGGCTCGACGGTGGATTTATTAGTTTCCAAAAATGACATGAGGGTTCTGTACTGGGTGAGTCAATGCTGCTCTTGGCTGCTCGACTATTGTTCGGATGCCGTGTTTCACCCGGCACGTGACGATCCATCAATTATAATGTACTCCTACTTCCTCTGTGACCGGATGGCTTCGTGTGCAGTTCAGTCATAGCCACCGCTGTGACTGAACCGTATTCTCAAGTGAGTGAGTTGATGGGTCTCTGTCTGGTCACTTATAACTGCTGAAATACACTTCGCTGATTAAATGTGGTTTCCACTTAATTTGGCTGAATACCGGATCTGAGAATTAAAATATTTCATTTACTGTCATGCGACGGGCATAGGGGCTGGCAGGAGAGTGTTCTCTCGTGTGGACTGGAGATCACTAGTAGGGATCTTAAAGGGACTCATGATGATCAGTTCATCTCGGTCACGAGTTACTTTTTGAGGATTCCTCTTGGCTTCTGCCATCTCATGACATATCATCGATATCATAATTGGGATAAAATCACGGATAGCACGTTTAAAAAATATACTTTAATGTTCACAATGGTACAAAGATATTCGAATTAGCCACCGTTTTTGTTCCTTTAGGCGAATGTTTGGAACTGGCGAAACAGAAAAAACAGGACCGTGTACAAAGCAGACAGTGTAACATGACAAAAAACGAATTGATTCTTGACAGCAAATCATAGGAGTTAATTCAGTCTCTGAGAGAGAAAGATGAACTATTACATTCCTAGTGTTAACAGAAAACAGAACTCTCATCTCATAAATCTCATCAAAGTCACTGAAGTACTAACCAGCTACTATCTGCAGCTCCCATATATAACATATATACACACGCCCACACACACATAGACTGCAACATGGTAGGGAAGATGTTGGTCATCACCTCTCTCCCTGGCTTGACGTGGCTGTGAGTGCACTAGCGTCCGCTGGGTTCCCCCCCCCCTCTTGCCACAATCTTTGCGGTGCAAACGCGACTGTAGTTTTGGTGCCATGGGCCTGCGTCCCATGTGTGTGCGCGTCTCATTCAGGGGCCTTCACCCACAGTGGCAGAGGCTCAGTTCACCAGGCGCCCTCCCCTGCGACGAAATGGAATGCCCCGCACGTACAGGGTGGCGACGCAAACCTTTAAACAAAAAACATTCGAGTTGTCCAATCGTGATTCCGGGGTTCACAATTTGAACACCACCTGACTTTACAGTCATGATCCTTGTTAATACTTTATACTAGATTGTCGAGTATAACAAACGAATAATTGACTCCAAATTCACCGGCCAATTATCCAGTGGCCTTGAAAGATAAGCAGCATTCAGCCTGTGTTGTGGCTCGGTGGGTGACCACTCAGCGCTACAGGTGTCGTCTGTTATAGGATCCTGCAAGGCTATAGTGCATACAGCTGAGGGCCGTGCAGCAACATTGATTGTTGTGCTGTGCTGTGCTTCCGCACATAAGCTTTCTCTCTTCCGTCGCCCGCACGGACCAGTGTAGTGAAACCATTGTCATTCTAAGCCCCAGGACCCACACGATGTTAAGAGGATCGTTGTTTCTCGTTCAGCAGCGGATGTGTGATTTTACACGACATTGGGGGCACCGCCTCGGCTCACTGTGACAGGACCCTCCTAAAAACGAGCCTATCCACTTAGCGAGGTGTACGTAGGTAAATGAGCGTAACGATAATAAAACAGTAATTAAATATCCACCGCCACAGCTCCGTATCCACGTGTAACACCACGTAGCTCGGGCGTGTTCCATCTCACCGCTTGGGATTACCTTCGAACAACCATCCCATCCACACCCACGACCCCTGTTACGGCGGTTAAAGTGAAAGTGACGTCGTGTCTCCCTTGTGCTTTACGTTCCCCCCAAGCTCTGGGCGGACGAAGTGGCAAGAGTAAGTACTGCGCGAGCACGGACTTGCACACTTCATGTCGCACGCGAATCCGCCGGCTCGTCCTCCGCGTGCCTCCGCGTTTTTTCTCGTCCGTTTCGCTGCCCATTGGCCTCCCCAGTTGATGACGCGGCCCGCGTGCCCGTGTCGCGCGCCGCGTTTGCCTGCAGGCGGAACAGGAGCTCCGTGTGACGCAGATGGAGTTTGACCGGCAAGCGGAGATCACGCGCCTGTTGCTGGAAGGGATTGGCAGCACGCACGTGAGTGCGCAAGCACACGTGCATACACACCTTACAAAGAGACAAATATCCTGCATTATAGCCAACACAAGCTGCTGGACAAAGTGGAATTACTTGTTAACCTATCAAGGCCAGCATTTGTGCGTGGTATTATCAGCACCCACGCCTGGTTGCCTGTTGTCTCGCACCTGCTGATGTTTTTACGGTGGCGTAGCGAGCGCTGTCGCCCCACAGCAAGAAAGGTCCCGGGTTCGGTTCCCGGCTCGGGTGCATTTTCTGTGTAGAGTTTGCGCGTTTTCCCCGTGTCCATGTAGGATGTTTTTCCCACGTGCTCCGGTTTCCTCCCACCGTCCAAAGACATGCTGCTGCCAAGATTAATTGGCCTTCTGAGGAAATTGCCCCACAGTGCTCCGCGGTGTACTGGCGTCACATCTTGCGTGTAGTCCTGTCTTGCGCCCTGTGTCTGCCGGGATAAGCTCCGGCCCCCCGCGACACTGTACAGGACTACGCAGGTACTGATACTGATTGACCAGGTGCTCATTTTTAAGGCCGAGTTGAAATAATTGATGACCTTCATTGATTTATAGCCATTATTTTACTTTAATTGAGCTACTCTGATAGTGTTGTTGACATGCCGTTCTCTCCACGGCTTTGTGCAGCGCTTTGTGACCCTCGGGTGAAAAGCGCTGTAGAAGTGCAAATATTATTATTATTGTTAGCTATGGCCGGGATTCAAACTGGATGTCGGGTTCATAGCCTAGGGCACTGACCACCACGCCACTGCTAAACCAACGCACACAGACATGCAAACGCACGTGCAAATACACACACACACACGTATATCGTCATTACTACTGGCCGATACGGTCATTCTTTGTGGCGGACTGCGTTTATTGGGATTACACTAAAAGTTATGGACAGGGCGTTATTCGGTGTGCTCCATTGCCATCTGCTGGCCATTTTTTTTATTCCTGCAAGTTGAGTGTTTCTCATAAAACCTTGGCGTTGGCCAATGCTCTCACATTCAAACTACCGGATTAAGGAAGTGTATGACGGGTTATGAATGAAGAACTGCTGCGATGAACACCATCGTCTTAGCACTGGCCAGTGCTAGATGGCTCCAGTCAGTGGGTGGAGGTTGGGCGGATACTGTGTATGAGCTTGTACATATGTGTGTTTGGCATGTCGGAGCCATGTCCTGTGTGCTACGATGTCCTTGTGCTACAAACCTGCCGATCCGAGTTAAAATGTTGCCATTAATAATAATAATAGTATTTCGCGTGTTTATAACGCTTTTAACCTGAGGGTCACGAAGGCTTTGTACAGAGCACCACTGTAATGATGTAGGTTTTCACGGCTCGATGCATGACGATTGCTTCGAAAAGCTGCTCTCTCGGGACAGCCGCGTCGATCGCTCCCTCTCTCCTCTCCTAGCGACGTTTCGACTCACACGTTAGAGGCATCCTCAGGCGCAGTATGTGTGTGTAGTGCCTGTTGCTCCTATATATATGTGGGTATCGCAGTTCCGAGGTGGGAATAAGATCATCATCATCATCATCTGAAACCGCTTAGTCCTATACAGGGTCGCGGTGAGCCAGAGCCTATCCCGGCAGACACAGGGCGCAAGGCAAGGGTATACCGACGATGGGACGCCAGTCCATCGCCGGAGAATAAGATAAGGAAATGAATGTTAATGTGATTCAGATGTAGACTTCACAAAACAAAAGATGACTCGACACATACATAGTACCCACATATTTAAAGGAGCAACAGGCATTACACACACATACTGCGCCTGAGGATGCCTCCAACGTGTGAGGCGAAACGTCGCGAGGAGAGAGGGAGCGATTGACGCGGCTGTCCCGAGAGAGCAGCTTTTCGAAACAATTGGAGCACCATTGATGAATATTTAAACCTCCACTGGGCCTCGCCTGGGTCGAATAATCCTTAAATCGGCGTCTTGTAAAGCGTGTGAACATCAGCACTGGGGCGACAACGGTGACCTGATGTAGTGTTGGCCATATCACTCCCGTGTGTTCCATGCCAGCCTTAATAGATGCTCACTACGGTAGCGCTTGCGGTCCGCAGTTCTTTCTGTGAGGCTGAACGGATCTCCACGTGTGTCTATGAGGTTGAACAGGGATTGGCGTGCGTGTTTGTTCGCATGTGACAGGCGAACCACCACCGTGCTCTCAAAGAGTTTGTGGAGGCCCAGGCTCTGTACTACACAAAGTGTTACCAGAGCATGGTGGAGCTGCAGAAGGAGCTGGGCAGGTGAGACGCTCTCGGTGTCTAAATCATATTTACTCGTTTTAATGACTGTTGTTTAGTGTGTTGGGTACTGGTGCTGTCATTCATATGGCAAAAGGCTTGTTGTCACGTGGGAAGGAGCTCCGATTCACTGACAGTGGTTTCATAGTAGTGGCTGATGCTTACAGGTGTGTGATCTTAACTTAGTTATTTAGGGCTTATTTCACTAATTTTGCAAACTTTAACCCTGACGTCGGCACACAGCGCCCTACTTGTTTCGAATGACGCAAGGCTAACTGTAACTACCCCTGGGAAGCAGATAGCGCATTGTATTTTAATGGTAACTCGCAACCCCAATCTCCTTTGCACGTGGATGTCAGCACCAAGCAGGCTGAGCCGTGTGGGATGTGGGTGTCCTCATGACGGGCACGCGTGCATTGCATGCCAGCCCCCCCAGGCAGGATTCCAGGCCGGATGCCGGCCGGCATAGCGTTGTTTCTAATATAGAACGAGAGGCTTACACTTGGCATTAATAACAACATCCACAAGATGCTTTAAAAAACAAAATAGAAAGTTCGGCGCAAATTGATCGTGCTGAGCAACACACGGCACAGCCAAAAACACTCCGGAGAGACCACTGCGTTTCTCTGTTTCTGCCGTTTTAAACCGGTGGGTCGTGACCCATCAGTGGGCTCCGAGCCCCACGTAGTGGTCCGTGGAGACCAAACCCAAGGTGGGCCTCGAGGTGCTAAAGGTTGAAAGCCTCTGGTCTACTTGTCTCACGTGCTCCACCGTCCCTCTGCGTCTTCCCAGCTTCCCCACGTCCTTCGTCTCCAACAACAACCTGGCAGGGGCCGGGGGGGGTGCCGGCGCCAGCTCGGCCGGCACGAGCGGTGCCAGCGGCGGTACCAGCAACGCGGTCCCGCCGGTCCCCACGCCGTCCATCCTGGGGCTGCCTGGGGCCGACGGTGCCCCACCGCTGGTGACGGGCACACGGCGAGCGCGCGTGCTCTACGACTACGACGCGGCCGACATGAGCGAGCTGTCCCTGCTCGCCGACGAGGTGAGCGGATCCCTGGGTGCACCGTGTCGCAGTGCTGATGCTCCTGGCAGGATCCTCAGGCCAGGGTGTCAGAGGCTTTAGTTCAAGCCTTGTGGCTGTGTTGATGATCATGATCATTTGCTCATACCAGGACCTCAAAGGTTTCAGGTTCAAGCCACGGGGTTGCTTCTCACTCATCAACATTTTTCGCCGCCAGCACAGAACCCTCAGGGGTACACTGTCCGCGGTAGTTATCCATTGGATTGTTGCCGAGCAACACAAGAAGCAGTCCGCGATACGCTGGCTTATCGCAACGCAGGGTCACCGCATCATCAACACTCATCTCCCCTCCACACGTGGTCGTTGTGTGTATTTTTCAATATTGCCACAGGTGGTTACGGTCTACAGTCTGCCAGGGATGGATTCGGACTGGCTGATGGGGGAACGAGGGAACCAGAAAGGAAAAGTTCCGGTCACGTACCTTGAGCTGCTTAACTAGGCTTCTCGTCGCGGAGGTTTGAACCATCTCACGAGGTGCGCGCGGCCCCGCGATTCCGCTAAGCAGTCACCTCCTCGCCATCACACTCGCGTGCGTCCCAGTTTCTCTTGTGTTCAGTTTGTTATTCCTTCAAAGAACGTGTTTTTTTTTTCTCATACGCATCTTTTGTTCTTGTAGAACCTCCCAAGCTTGTGAGTGTTTCAGTTGCAAACCAGAAGATGGCAGAGTAGTTGCAGTGATTACCAGACTTGATACTGAACGATTTTCAGTGCGAACCGTTTACCAAAAAAACGCATCTACTTTATTGGAATCCGCAGCGTAAACGGTTTGGCCTATACGCAGTGTCTGTGTAACTTAGAAGTGCGCCTTTGACTACAGACTGACTTGGACATTCTACATGGATTTCGTACATACTCTGCATTGCCGTGCACATGGCAGCACAATTCGGGCTTCATCGATGGTATTCATTTTGTCAACCACATGGACACGTTGATTCGTGAGGTTAGGAATACATTATTAAATCAGTTTCCCAGCGAAAAACCCTGGATTCGTATTGAGCAATTCAAACCATTTGACCGGTGTTTTCTCCTATGTTTAATAGACTCTAAAGTCTCTGTTCACCCAGGTTGCCAGTGTCATTTAAGGGCCAGACCTCCTCATTGATCCATTCCTGACGCTGCTACGCACAACAATTGGATTATATTTAAAACCAAATTTCTAACGCTTCGGAGGTTTACTCCGACACTCTCCTATCCGGATAATTAGTTGTGCATTTTTGTTAAGTAAATTGTGTTTTGTTTTTTGAATTTGCGCTCATTATTTAAACTTCAGGTGTCTATTTCTGTCGTTTTGACCTACTCTTTTTGATGGAGTCTTCAAGTTATTTTAGTTAAAGGCGTTAAAAACGTACGCTACTCCGCTTGTCGCAATTAGCATCATTACAGATGTTAACCTTTGGTGTTCTGGTGAGCGACAAAGCGCCAAAGTGTTTACCTTCCTCCCGCCAGCTTTGCACTGCAAAGTGACTTGGCAGTATCTGGGCCAGCCATGGCTAGAAAAACAATAATCACCTTTATTTCTTAAAGCACCTTTCACAACGAAATATCTCAAAGTTACATAAGTTTAGATAACATCTGACAGTAATACAGTGAAACACGACTACTGTATAGAATGCAAACGATAACTGAAGCCAGTAATAATAATAACTTACCTTAGTGATAACGTTCAGACTACAGGAAAAGCCAATAAATAAAAATAGGTCTTCAGAAATTGAGTACATGTAAAGACCGTATGACTAGGTCCTGAATCGGATGTTTGACAATGCCATTTGAGAAGCATTTGACATGTGGGTGGTGGGCGAGGAGAAACCCACCCTTCTACGGCATATAAAGCTCTGTATATGCAGGATCTGAAACCTGCTTGCTGTACTGCTATCTCCTGGTCGGCTCGTTACTTTGCGTGTTTGGAAGTGTCGCCACTCTGCATGGTTAGCATTCAGCAAATCATCAGTAGACACGCTTCCACTTTTCTCAACCCACTGTTTAATTTTTTCGTGACGTACGTTCCCAACGCCTGCTTTTCTATCGCTATAAAAGTGCAAAACTCTTTGGATCGAGTGCTCCAAAAGTGACCGTCTTCAGGGACCAAGGTTGCAGATCTAATGTTGGTAAAACACGTGCATTGCTACCTTTGTCAGCTAATTCGGTGTTCAAGGTACTGTAGGCATACCTTATAAACGCATTAGAATCTGCAGTCCTCTGTGTAGTGCTTCGCTCTCGTCCGGCTGAACGAACCACTGCTTTGTCTAGTTTCTGCTGCATCACGAGATGTTCAAGGAGTTAAACTGGTTTTTGTGCTGACGTTCGAAAATTATTCTAAGCCAAGGTAGTGTGGACATCAGACTGACAGGTAGGTGACTACAAATGGCTCCAACTCAGAATTGTTGCAAATTGCTGACTTGTTTGTTCTTTGAATATGTGTGTGTGCGTGTGCGTGCAACGTGTAATACTTAAACAGCTGCTCGTTGAGATGTGTACAGCATCCTGCCCCGACTGTGGCCTCTCTTGCCTTTCGTACTGGTGGTGCCAATTCTAACCACCCCTGCCGCGCGCCTGATGCATGCGTCCGCCCGTGTGGTTGGAGCTTTGGCGCTCGGTGCAGTTCGTTTTCCCCGTTCCTTCTGGCATAAACACGGGACGTGACTTTTGCAGAGCATCAGCTGCCCATGATGGCTGTGATCCGTCATTTTTTCACAACATTGACCCAATATCCTAAAACTGATAAAGGTCTCGCTGAGTCTCAAGATTGTTTTTGCAGTGGGGGCCTGCCAGAGTTCTTTGGCCAAATCCCTTGTTCGGTGTTTATGCCTGCGGGAGGAGACTGCAGTACCTATAAGTCCCACACATGAGGTATCAATGCTCATAAACGGTTACTGGCTGAGCACACCGAATGCCCATTGAGCTCGTACGATTTCATAACCAATAATCCAAGTGCGGTCTTCCACCTTAGCCAACATGTTGAATGGTTTTCTCAAGCTTCTGTCATGCACTACTGTGAGCATCCTCGGGAATTGAAGATGCCTGCAGGTGACCCCAGTAGTGCATGGTGAAAAGCTCGAGAGAATAAACGCTGCCGAGCCCATCATTGTCGGTGACAGTTTGCCACTGTATCTAGAGAGACACGGAAGCAGCTGTTAAATTTTGGTACCACTGCTGGCGAAAGTCTGACTGGGTGAGGTATGGTACTTCACAGACATCAATGATTGGCTGTGGAGTTCTGGGAGGTGAGATCAGTGACTCGTACGGAATGGGCCCTAGCGTGCTTTGGGCTCCTCTCCCACCACGCCAGCGCACCAAGCGGTGTTGCCACGAGCGCTCGCGCACCGGCCCCACGCCTGGTGTGGCCGGAGCGAGGCCCTGCCGTTTGATGAGAAACGTTAAACGTTGCGCGCTGTCTTATCCATGTAATGACATCACAGTGCTCGCGATGCGAAGGCCACGTTGTCAGCGGCCCCGCCGTGCATGTTTCCAGGACATTTTGTGCAAACGATAGTAATATAAAGAAATAAACTGTGTGAATGGAAGCAATTGGCTTGGCATTTTGTGTCGGTCTCAACACGTAAGCGAAATTCGGCGCTGTTTTTGCTCAAACGATCGGTTGCATAAGTGTGGTGAATTTCTGAATTTGAAAATCACCCACAAATCACTCAATTGGGACTAAAAATAGCAATCACAGCCCCCTGACTGGTGGACTTATACCCCACAGGTTACTCTTGGAAAAGAGAAAAATCAGTCTCTCAGAAGTTTTTACTACCTTTTTAAACAAAAGAAACTTAAAACGTAAGGTGGGACTGTTAGGCTGACTGAAGTTGACCAAGTGCTTTAGAGCTGCTCTTTCGTGTCAAGCAAAGTCACGAATTCTTCCTCCACAGCGTTTAAACAGCTATCCAAAATGAACAGCTCTTCAGAGAAATTCTCATACATCGAGCTGTGAAAGCCAGCATCATAACGTTACCCAAAAGTCGTTCCATAGCATCATCTTCCGGGGCTGTTGCCTGGAATGACGTGAGGAGGGCAGAGAATTCCAGCTGCATGGAGGAGTTCTGCAATAATATGACTCCCATACAGGGCCGGCACTTCGAGGGTGATGAGGTTAGTGGGGTGAGGGGGTCTTGGGGGGGCCTGTACCACCAAATTATGGACTCTTTTGAGGTCTTATCTGCTTAAACAAGAAATATACTGGAACGATCTTGTGCTTGTCAAGATTTTACAAAACCCTCTCTCCATTATGCCAACTGAAATGTGGTTCTGCAGATGCATCTTGAAGGTATCTTGGACAAGTCACACCTCAAATAAAGAAATTCTGTCAAGAATGGGATTTAAAAGAAAGCCGTTGAATGACATTAGAAGGAGACAGTCGATGTTTGTTAGGCAAATGAGAAAAGAGGAAATTGAAAATCTGGTTATAACTGGAAATTTTTGAAGGAAAACGAGATCATGGATGACAGATATTGACTTGTGTCATGAGTCTCGAAATAGATGAACATGTCAACAGT
Source organism: Mordacia mordax (assembly GCA_036362905.1). Classification (NCBI taxonomy): domain Eukaryota; kingdom Metazoa; phylum Chordata; class Hyperoartia; order Petromyzontiformes; family Petromyzontidae; genus Mordacia; species Mordacia mordax. The sequence goes on along the minus strand of JAZEWT010000015.1, from coordinate 3,696,043 downwards.
GGACAGTCTCAGAAGTTCAAGGAGCAGAGATTTGTGGGAAGACCATTGTCACCAATGCTCTGTCGGATATGGTACCTGGAGAGATCTCATCTCATCTCATTATCTGAAACCGCTTAATCCTATATAGGGTCACGGTGAGCCGGAACCTATCCCGGAAACACAGGGCGTAAGGCAGGAATACACCCGACGACGGGACGCCAGTCTATCGCCGGGCATTGCGGGACAATTTTAGTCTGCGAGCGAATCAACCTATCCAGGAGCATGGTTTTGGACTGTGGGAGGAAACCGGAGTACCCGGCGAAAACCCACGCGGACACGGGGAGAGCATGCAAACTCCACACAGAAAGGCACCCGAGCCGAGAGATTCGAACCCGGGACATTCTTGCTGTGAGGCGACAGTGCTAACCACTGGGCCACCACGCCGCCCTACCTAGAGAGATGCAGAAGCACATTTATCGTGACGTATTTTGTGTGTGTGTCGTCATTGGTGAAGGGGCTGAGACATCATCTCGCTGCGCTGCAAGTTTCTCGTTACAGGCAGTGCCTGAAACCAGGATTCAAAGCCAGGATTTCAGTGGTGCCACATCTTAAAACCCAGTCAGCTGACCAATTTGGATTGCAGTCGCAATAATTTTTAGTAACGCAGCTAAAGTTTCAGAGAATGTAATTCACGGAATAACGTACAGCCATGCCCTCTCCACAATCGAGGGTGGTGCATTAAAAAAATAGAAATGAAAAGAAATGCCTAATCCGACCTGCAAGTTCCTGGCCTTCATTACATTTCTAGATTCCGTGGCTGCCTTGGCAAAATCATAGCGTTGATAATGAGCACCCCTTAACTCCTGCGGCATCACCGACTAATCTCACCATTGTAAAGTCTGCATAATCGCAACAACTTTTGTTTACTGAACCGATATTATCTCCCGCATTCGTTCACGAAGTCGCCAGTCTCATTCCTTATTTGCTTCCTTCAGTGAAGGAGAAAAATGGGATGGGAGGGAAAGCTTCACTACGGCTATCCGGAGAGAGCAGCCCTTAAGAGTAATCCCTGTCCAAGTCACTTAACAGGTCACCGCCGCTTTCAGGAGACATGAAGGCCAGTCGCGTGTCTTAGTGGCTGCGTTTAAAGAGGAACCCCCTGAGTCTTAAAAATGTATTTCTAAAGCTGTTCTGTCGGGATAATCGTGTCAAGCGTTCCATCACTGGAGACATCCGCAGGCGTGTGAGGATGCTTCCACCGTGGGAGGTGAAATTTCGTTGACGGAGAGAGGGGTGGGGACCACTCGACACAGCCATCCTGTAAGAGCAGCCATGGAAGCTAGCCGTCTACTAAATAAAGTCATACATTGAGCGGTGACAAAACTTCATCAACCGGGAATCTGGCTCCACGGGGACTGAGAGTCGCGACCGGATGTTCTCACCTCCCGGCCTATTTGTGACAACGTACCCACGTTATAAATAGTTTTATTATTGTATTATCATTATCAGCGCTGTGATACAAAAATGAAAGCACCGCAGCTTGAAGGTAACTTTAAAATGTTCAGAATACACAAGATGAACAGCATTCGTTATGAGTGGCAGCATACTACTTACTGCCTGTAACATTTGTTGAAAGCAGACGTGTGTGAGTAGGAATACAAGGACTGAGCCCCTTAATGTACTTTAATTCTTCAACATTGTCGTGCGAACTTAATCAGGGTGGATTTTAAAATTGTGTGTGTATATTTAAAAAAACAAGTTATCCGTTTCTCTTCCACGTTTAATATAATTGAATGATACAAACGCCAGCGTGATTCGAACTGTGCAGACTATGCATACAAGCGTTACATTTTCGTATGGCCCAGATGTTCATAATTCCTTATGTATTAATTATCACCCAAGATAAGTGCTGCTTGTCAACACAAACTTCCTTAGAGAAACCTTAAACTACAACAACAACAGCCACTCGCCACTAAGTGGCGGTGACGTCACCACGGAACCTGTGCCAGGCCATATGTACCTGCAGGTCACGTGAAGTGTCGAAGACTCGCCAACAAGAGGTATATTGTCAGACCCAGACGTCATGGGCTGCCTGACTGAGATGACTGGCAGATGCACCACCTATGCTCTCTACTGTGCCAACTTGCAATGTTTTAGCCGCCCGACGCTCCACTCGTTGTTGTGAGCGTCGCCCCTCCACCCTCTGTTGTAGTTGGAGGGCGACTGCCTCCAACTGCCCCGTAGCGTCCTTCACGATCCTCCACCACAGAGGTCGATCTTGACAACGCTGATACCAGTCTTCAGCAAATCCACTCGGCTCCTTTTGCAACACATCGCCTGGCATCACCTTGGGTCCCCATTGCCATCATCTGGCATTGCCTTGGTCTCTCATTGTCACGATCTGGTATTGTTTTGTTAGTCACTCTCAGTACCCACTTAAATCTTGTACAGGGTCATAGTGGGCCGGAGCTCATCACGGCCTACAGAGGGCGCAATGTGGGGCTATACCCAATGTGCGATGCTGGTACATCACTGGGCCCTTTTAAGGGGGCAGTTTACTGAGCAGGCTCATTAGCCTCGGCAGCAGAATGTCTTTGGAAGGTGGGAGGAAACCTGAGTACCCGACGAAAACCCACACGGACACGCAAGGTTTACAGAAAAAGTCACTCGAGCGAGGAATCGAACCCGGGTTCTTTTTGCTGTGGGGCAGCAGTGCTACTCACTGCCCCCACCACACTGCCCTCATTGATCCCATTATTTAAAAAAAACCAAATCTATAAACATCCATTGTATACATTATCGATAATCATGATTGGCAAACAACGACTCATTTAAATGATAACATGAAATGATCATGTGTATTAATGAATAGTCAACGTGTCTGTGTGTGTGCATTGTGATTAAATGTATCGGACATTTGCAGAGTCGGATTAGATATGTAGGCATGTGGCTATTCACATTCCACGGTGATTCGATTCACCGGCAATATGTGCGGCGACGTGATTCAGTAACCAATAATTGCTTGTCTCGTCTCTTGCCCGTCTCACTGTGTTTGGTTCTAGTTTGTGTTCTCTCTCGTTCCATTCTGTGAATTCTATGGACATGCAGCCCTTTTCGATTCACTCGTGAGCCGAGCTTATTTGAGGTCGTAAGGGTTAATCGACCTATACGTCACTAAACTGGTCTGTGCGGGTGGAAGGCACACGGCATGGACCTTGGCGCCACCCGTACATTCTAACAACAGATTGTGCTGCTCGCTGCTGTCCACTACACATTCGTGCAATTCGCAGCCTATAACAGCCTGTCGTGCATAGATAATTACCTCGTCGTGGTGGAGGGGTTTGTGTGATCCGCCAAAGTTATGGTATCTGGAATCCAGCACTCCTGCTAGGGTCTCCCTTGGAGAACAGGTCTCGGGTCTAGCACTCCTGCTCGAGTCATCTTTGGTTAGCAGGTTTTGGGGGAAGCCCGAGACAAATAACGATCTGAAGACGAACTCCGGCTGTCGAATTGTGCTCAAGTATCCCCATAAGTGGGGGACAACCGGTCAACCTGCGTCAACCAGGATGATGGCCGTTTAAACCAGTAAAAACATCAACAACCTCTCATGCCCAGCAGTTGCCCATCCGAGCATTATCCATACTTAACCCAGCTTAGCTTCTGAGACGAGATCCAACGAATTGTGAACGGCTCAGTGAAACGATGAAGAACACATTCTTACCCACGTGATTCACCGCCCAAGGCGTGAGTATAGCATCCGAATCGACATTAACCGAGGGATCGATATTTGCCCAATATACCAGAGCAGTTTAATCCACCTGCACTGGCAGCTGTCCTTGTAAATGTGTTATAATCTTGTAAAAAATAACCGACCGCTTGTGCAATGTAAAGTCTAGCCATACTGCTTCCACGTCACATTGCACTTTATTGAAGGAGCGGTAGCGTGGTAGTTAACGTGCTGTAGTACGAACCCGAATTCACTCCCACAAACCAGTTCTCCACCTCCTCCGGGTTGACAGCCTCAAATGAGTCCCTGTTGTGATGTGTAATCATCAGCACCAAGAAGACAAAGGCATGGTGTTGGCTACCCGCCCCCTTTGTGCTCCGTGTTGGCTCTCGTGGGTGCTTGCGAACAGGACTTGCCCCAACAGTTGGTTAAAGGCTACAAGGGCGTCTTTGTGGCACGTTGCATCACATGCAACAGTCATAAAGCACTTACTGCTGGAAACCATAAAACACGGTGGGCTCACCGTAAACATGTTAAGAGATGGCCCTGAATGATTGCGAGCGAGGCAATGGCCAGCACCCAACCAGAAGCACACCTCCACTATCGGCATAACGGATATGACCGCTTCAAGCGTTAGGGAGTGGGGGCTTTAGGCTGCGATAGGATGGGGTGCAGCGTTGTAAAAACAAGCTTCCTCATACCGTCATCACATCGCTGCACTCGGCCTTCCCACGGGAATCGGATCGCGAGTGCTCGAGGAGTTCGCGCCATTCGTACGGTGTGAGTTCATCGCCAAGGCACGAAGTTTAAGAGATGAGTACAGTGCTCGAGGTTTTCTTGCAGAGTGACGTCACTAAGTGGCTTCACCTGACCAGATGGTTTCAGAGTAAATGTCAAATACAGCCAATTTGGACTTGGAATGGTGCACCGCGGCCTACTCCGTTTGAAATGTAGTGTCGTGGAATCTGTAACGGTCACTGTGAAGCGGGCGGGGAATGGTATTTCCGTAGACGGTAATCGTGCCGCAGTGGCAACACGGGCGGCCACAGGGCTAGAGCCGCGAACTTCCCCGACAAGCGGCGAGCGTCCTGCCCCTCGGCCAGGCGCCACTGCCAACGTCGTAAACCAACCGGGGAGTCGTCTATAGCCGGGGTCACGGTGTGTCTGAGGAGACGGCGTGTCTGTGAGTAGGCGGGGTATCTGCGCGGCGGCGGGGGGGCCCCGTTGTCGGGCCACGTCGACCCACGTCGCCGCTCACATGTAGAGCTGCACGATGATGTAGGCGAGCCAGCACACGCTGAAGCAGAGGCCGAACGCGAGGCTGAAGATCACGAGCTTGCGTGTGCGGCGCGACGACTCCTGCGCCGCCACCAGGTCTCCCCGGTGGAACGCGTTGCGCGTCTACGGACGAGGAGGAGCATTCGGGCGAGGGGGCACGCGGAGAGAAGCGGCGCGAGGGGGGTTACACGCGGGTACACGCATAGGACGTGGTCATGCACGTCGTCATACGTGTGGCCGTACGGACGCTTGCGCGGACACAATGATCACGCACATTCACATCGACGTTTAAATGTTCGGTCTAATGTTCACACACATGGCCACATGATCATATAATAATAATAATTGCATTTATAAAGCGCTTTTTACCCGAGGGTCACAAAGCGCTGCACAGAGCTGCGGAGAGAACGGCACTCAAGCATCAACGACACCAGAACGTAAAATCGGTAATAAACATTTTGCGGGGTTTTTTTTTTAAATAAACACATCGTTGCAGTGCAACATGTAAAATATGATCAGACTTTCAACTATAATTTTAAAATGCAAAATGATCAGTGTTAATAATAAATATATTGGGAAATGGTTTAATGTGGCATTTTTCGTATTATAACAGTTGCATTTCTAGAGTGCTAATCAGCCAAGGGTCACAAAGACACATGATTATAAACCAAGAGTGATTCTGGTTACCGCCATCACATGCACGTTGTTTGTGCCTTCGAGGTGGCAGCGCTACCCGTGCGCCCCCGCTTGCCCGTGTGTCTGCGTAAACGCCGCGCGCGTTCTGGACGTGCCGAAGGCTCCGCCTCGTCCGGTGACGCGATGCCGACGCGGCCCCCACCTCGCTGGAGGTGATGATGGCACACAGGCCGGTGCACAGGCAGCAGAAGAGCGTCACGAGGATGGACTCGAGGAGGTAGTCCTTGGGTGGCACCTGCACTTGCGCGCCCAGGTCCACCACCTGCGTGCGCGGGCACAAGCAGATAGATTGGCGCACGCGTGCGTGCACAGACACCGGCTCGTCGGCCATAGCACAGCAGCAATGTCACAGCCCTGGGTCGAACTGATATTTTATGCTGGTATATATGTGGATAACTCTGCAAGAGCGGTTGTAGTCAGTGGCCTGGACTGTGAAATACTCATTCGAATGCGAATTGGGTAAAGTCCCGCTCAGGCAAAACACGTGCACAACAGATTCGACACAAATACAAATTCAACGGGTGGGGCTGCAAGTCTATTTTAAAGGAGTGAGACAAAGGCACGAGACACGGCCAAACAGGTTTGGACATGAAAGGAGACGGGGCCGCCACGTAGACGGCCCGAGGTCACTCGGCGCACCCAAGCCACGCGACCGAAATAGCGAAGCAGTGTGGGCGTCACTGTCGGCGATCTCTCGAAGGAGTGCGAGCAGGGAACCAAAACTAAGACCACTGAAGTGAAGTGTGGGGTTAGTGCGAGGGGACGCGCAACACCACGAACAGACAGCGCTAGCAGCGTATTAAGAGGACCGGGTGTGTTGCGCCGATGAGCGAGGCACCCTGTGGGCAAAAGCAAGCCCCAGAGGTGAGACACCAACCTCAGAACAGACAACGGAGAGCGACAGCAGGAGCCCGGTGAGCAAGGACCACCACAATGGAGTTCCCTGGGGTTCGAGCTGCCACGGAGACTCACCCCAGCCAGCACGATCATGACAGGTTCCTGATATTTCGATGTCAATGGGGATTACCTTGTTGTGGTGATGAGGGTGCACGCCATAGGCGGGACGACTACTAGGGCGCACCAACCCATTCGGGGTGGCAAGCGCTTGGCTAATACCCGACCGCTATCGTGCGACGAGAACCAGGGTGCCAGAGTGCGAGGACTGCTTCTACACCACTCTAGCAATGGAGAGCACGGGCTCCACACGGGTGGCAGGTCTACGTGCCACGGGGCAGGTGCGAGAGACAGCAAGAGCAGTTCGCACACCACCCCCGCAGTGAAGCAAGTGTGACGCGCCAGGTGGTGCACCGGCGAGTACAGTAAGTGGCGTTCAACATCTCTCGAGCCGCAACGTGTGAACGGACAATTACCAACATGGGCCCGCTGATGAGTACTGTGCACGCGCGCGCACACACACCTCCACGCGAACTGAAACTGCCTGGTGCACCCACACCAGAACATGGACATTGGTAGGGACTGCGAGAACGGACACTTGTCGATGGAATGTACGGCTTTTTGGGCATTCACGCAGTGTTGAGCAGCGTTGATCATCATTGATGGTGGGGTCATTAAACTGTTGACTTCTCGCGTACACCACTCTGTTGAGTATCGCATGGCGACCATCACCTCGGCAATCTCAGAGCCCTGAGACGATTGAATGGTGGGAGAGACGTCCCGGACCTTCTATACCCCGGGGTCCAAATTGCCGAGTAGCTGCTCATCTCACACCTGTTAGCGTTAGCCCACCCTCGGGCGTACGACAGGCAGAACAGTTTTGATTTACGCAATTCGCGAATCCACGAAATCTTGCCAAGGAACCAGAGGGAGTTACACAGCTACGTGCAAAAAAGAACCCTTGAACGACCCCCCCCCCATCTCTGGGGGAGGGGGGGGAGGGGGGTGATGTGATGCCCAATGCCCACCAACTCTAACCTGCAGCATCCGAGACTGGAAGACTCGGCGAACGCAATTTTATTGTTGTGTGGTCAATTGTCTTTTGTTGCAGCTTTTCCCGCATTGCGAAGTGATTGCATGCGTTTATTCACAGTTTTTAGCGCAATATTTATGAGCAATGGGTACGTATATGTGGGTCAAGGTTCATGAAATGTGTGATCCACGAAGGTTTTTGGAATGAATCCTTCTCGAATAATGAGCTATGGGTGTATTTATTTTTTCCACACATCTGCGGAGAATTTTTCCAAAAGGTAACCCCAAGAAATATCGCGGCCCTCGTGATGACAGGCTCCCTTGTTGTGCGTGTTCAGACTTGGTTATAAGCACAACGCGTGCAATTCACAATGACGGAAATGTTGCAACTGTCGTGATTACGTTTGATTTAAGGGTCTATGTATTGTGAGTCACTACTCGCAATGCTTGCTATGGGCTGCATTCACGCTGTAAGGGGAGTAATTGCACCTGGTGAGAGGAGGTGGGATGTGTCGCGGATAATTGTGAACGAGCCCCCATCTGTGGGACGCCACTGTGGAAATAAACTCATCTCATTGTCAGAAACCGCTTAGACCTGTACAGGGTCGCGGTGAGCCGGAGCCGGAGCCTATCCCGGCAGACAGGGCGCAAGGCAGGGATTTACCCACGATGGGACGCCAGTCCATCACCGGGCACTGCGGGCAATTTAGTCTCATCTCATTATCTGAAACCGCTTAATCCTATATAGGGTCACGTTGAGCCGGAGCCTATCCCGGAAACACAGGGCGCAAGGCAGGGATACACCCGACGACGGGACGCCAGTCCATCGCCGGGCATTGCGGGACAATTTTAGTCTGCGAGCCAATCAACCTATCCAGGAGCATGCTTTTTGGACTGTGGGAGGAAAACGGAGTACCCGGGGAAAACCCACGCGGACACGGGGAGAGCATGCAAACTCCACACAGAAAGGCACCCGAGCCGAGAGATTCGAACCCGGACCTTCTTGCTGTGAGGCGACAGCGCTACCCACTGGGCCACCGCGCCGCCCCGTCGTCTAGTACTGTATACGATTCAAGTTTTAAATTTCGCGGTTTCCACTTTGGCGGTGCTTTTTCTGGAGCGTAATCCCCACAATATGTGCGTCCTGTTTATAACAAAATGAAGAGCGACTGATGTCACTGGACTTTTATAGCTGAGTGTCATCCCCATTGAACTGTCAGACTGTTTATGCCGGAAATAATTTGAGAAAGGAGACAGAATAGAGGGCGGCGCGGTGGCCCAGTGGTTAGCGCTGTCGCCTCACAGCAAGAAGGTCCCGGGTTCGAATCTCTCGGCTCGGGTGCCTTT
>JAZEWT010000015.1:3614046-3626608 GCA_036362905.1 Mordacia mordax | reverse complement strand
ACCTGATACAAAGTCACACCGTGCAACAATGCGTTAAAGGTGATAACCGTAAGACCGCAATGTAAAACAATAATTAGTGAGATATAGTATTCGTCGCTGAACGCGAGATTGAATAAGTGCGTATTTAGTAGCGTTTCAAATTTATGTCATTGTCACTTTATGTCTCCTTGGTAACTCACAAAGACTCCAAGTGACAGGTCATGTGTGCGAGTCGCCCCGCGTAATATTCACATTGCTCAGTTAAAACCGTTTGCTGATACAGTCTTAACTACAGTAAAATACAATACCTTGCTCAGTCATTGAATCTGTGCCGGTTCAGTTCAGACTTTTCAATTGTGGCTCCCCCTCTCTGGCAGATCTATTCCCATATCTGGTTTGGTCGGAGACTTGATTAACATCTTGATTGAAGGCCCTGTGAGACATGATCCTGAATGGCATTGCAATCGCGATGGGTGGCCGTGTCTTCAGTCATTTCGAGCTGGTCACCATGAAGTGGAGGCTCCAATAGATTGTGAGAACGTCTTCGGCGGATTTTAACTGTGACTCGTCGGTAAAGAGAACATCCTGTCCACATCGAACCAACTGTGTTAATGATATGATCGTAATAATTGTACTTCTCGAGCACTTCTCACCCGAGGGTCACAAGGTGCTGCACAGAGCTGTGTCGAGAACTGCATCTCCACAACCACATGATCAGAGTAGATGAATTTAAGTAAAATGACCTCGATGAATCAATGAAGGACATGAAAATAAGAGATAAATTTATTGTTAAACAAATTGAGGAATAAGTGTTACTGAGCAGGCGCAGGTCAACAATGAGCCATCATCATCCAAGCACAAGAACAGTGAGCAGCATTGACGGGCCGAGCCAGAGGACTTGAACGAAAAATCCCAATTTGTTCCGAAGCTTGTGTTGTATCTGTTCATTTCGGAGGTCAGATCGGGCCACAAAAAATGGGAGTAAAATTTACCAGCGGAAAGTAACTGAGCCAAATTTTTAGGACAAGCCACGGCGGCTCAATGGGTAGCGCTGTCGCCTCACAGCAAGAAGGGCCCGGGTTCGAATCTCGGCTCGGGTGCCTTTCCGTGTGGAGTTTGCGAGTTCTCTCCCCGTGTCCGCTTGGGTTTTCGCCGGGCACTCCGGTTTCCTCCCACAGTCCAGAAACATGCTGCTGCATAGGTTAATTGGCTTGCAGACTAAATTGCCCGCAGTGCCCGGTGATGGACTGGCGTCCCGTCATGGGCATATACCTGCCTTGCGCCCTGTGTCTGCCGGGATAGGCTCCGGCTCACCGCGACCTTGTACAGGACTAAGCGGTTTCTGACAATGAGATGTGATGTCCTAAACGGTCAAGCCATGTTTGTGCTGGAATCGCTCAAAGAGCGTTACACACTCGCTGCACTTGTCTTACATTAAGCAATTTTGTACATCCTATGCACACACGCTATGGGTACCTGTTCTACTTATTACATATGCACATAGTTGCATAATGAATAGATGCTTGCTCGCATACAAATGCCTCGCGTCGCTTGTGTAAAACAACCCAACCCATACCAAATATTTAACGAACAAAACGCAGTTGAGCCATTATCACATTGGACCTTTCACAAACCAGCCTGCCATTAACTCTGTAATCTCGCTGACCCGACTAACGTCAGAGGCCGTTGAATAGCATTGATGTTCGTCTGTACAAAATGTTCGGTGTGTCATGTGAGACTGCTGCTTTTTATCCTGGTTTTTATTTGCTGCGTCGCCGTGCTTTTATCTGCTTACATTTAGTAAATTTGCCAGTCAGGCTGGACCGGTCTCTTGGTCTAGGGCCGAGATGTGTGGAGGAAGGTTTTGTTGGATGGCATCTGGTCAACCCCGGCTAACCTGAATAACGGCCGTCAAACCGATTATTGCTGTCAATGTCGTGCGTATAGAAATAAACCTCGAAGAACTGGAAACTGTCAAAAAAAACCCCACTGACAGTGGCCTCTGATAGAAGTAGCCTAACGGGTTGAGTTGCACACAACGGTGGCCCAGTTGCTAGCGCTGTCGCCTCCTCACAGTAAGAAGTCCTGGGCTCGAATCTCGGCTCGGGTGCCTCTGTGTGTGTGGAGTTTGCGAGTTCTCTCCCCGTGTCCTCGTGGGTTTTCGCCGGGCACTCCGGTTTCCTCCCGCAGTCCAAAAAACATGCCGCTGCATAGGTTAATTGGCTTGCAGACTAAATTTCCCGCAGAGCCCAGTGATGGACTGGCGTCCTGTCGTGGGTATATCCCTGCCTTGCGCCCTGTGTCTGCCAGCATAGGTTCCGGCTCACCGCGACCCTGTACAGGACTAAGCGGTTTCTGACAGTGAGATGAGACACTCTCCGTGATCACTCACAAGGTGTGAAAACTCGCGACTGCTTTTGTGTGTGACCTCGCCCTGCGGTATTCGAGGCCCCGCATGCACACAGCACTCAACATGGGTCATGATATGAGGTGAAGTCTTCAACTTCACCTCTTCTTCACTTTTGTCTCGTGTTGTGACTTTTGGTTCATGATTTTCATTGACGTTAGCCACACCGATAACGTTGCTTTAACTTTTAATCATGGATTATCATCTCATTGTCTGAAACCGCTTAGTCCTATACAGGGTCACGGTGAAGCCGGAGCCTATCCCGGCAGACACAGGGCGCAAGGCAAGGATATACCGACGATGGGACGCCAGTCCATCACCGGGCACTGCGGGGCAATTTAGCCTGCGAGCCAATCAACCTATGTAGCAGCATGCTTTTTGGACTGTGGGAGGAAACCGGAGTGCCCGGCGAAAACCCAAGCGGACACGGGGAGAGCATGCAAACTCCACACAGAAAGGCACCCCAGCCGAGAGATTCGAACCCGGGACCTTCTTGCTGTGAGGCGACAGCGCTACCCACTGGGCTACCGTGCTGCCCAAATGATGGATTCAATAATCTGAATGCTGTGGAGTGCAAGTTAACAATAATAATCATATGTTCACGCGTTTCATATTTTTCCCATTTGTCTATTAGGTTGTTTTGTGCTGTTGGTGCATGTTTCATTGATCGTAACTTTCTTACCGCTTCCTTGCTGGATCACTGTTAAAAAGAGCAACGTGGCTTAACGGTTCTCCTCCATCTGACTTAACAGGAAGGGCATCCCGTGTCTATCGCCACTCCCATAGCAAAACATTCTCATCTCATCTCATTGTTAGAAACCGCTTAGTCCTGTACAGGGTCGCAGTGATCCGGAGCCTATCCCGGCGGACACAGGGCGCAAGGCAGGGATATACCCACGATGGCACGCCAGTCCATCACCGGGCACTGCGGGCAATTTAGTCTGCAAGCCAATTAACCTATGCAGCGGCATGTTGTTTGGACTGTGGGAGGAAACCGGAGTGCCCGGCGAAAACCCACGCGGACACGGGGAGAGAACTCGCAAACTCCACAGAGAGAAAGGCACCCGAGCCGAGATTCGAACCCAGGACTAGCGATACAATGCTTCTGAAAACTTTGCAGCAGCTGGGCAATATTGGAATATCCAATACATAGGATTGGAAAAAGCAGACTTATATTGCAATATCATAGCCTTGTACGTGAACAACTCTGCCTCAGAAATACATAAGCAGTTGACTTGGGTTTATTGAACCGGTGGTTGGACTTTGCCTTGTTCTCAAAATAACGAGTCTTCCCACAGAGCATTGCACCAGCAATGTTGCAAAACTGCTCTGGAACAGTCGTGTCCTAGAGAATAGTTTTGGAGAGCAATAGTCATCGAGCGAGTTGCGCTAAACTACATAATTACGCTGGCGATGGTTTTAGAAATTATTTGAATGTAAATGTATTTCGTAAGCTTGTTTTCATTGTTTACGAGTTCGTACGATTCTTAATGCCTACTCTTCGGTCACGATTCAAATGCCCATTTAATAACCGATCAGTAGTTTGTGATGCTCGCGTGAAAAGCGTTTCAGAAACGCAGATATCATTACAAGAGAAAATTGTTTTTATAAATGTGATGCTCGTCCTTTTTCTTGCGCGGTGGACATCTAACGCTCTAGATCGTTCCGCACCGCCACGATCCACGAACCAACCCTGTGCTGTGTCGGAGGACCCTTGCCTGAAACGTCGCCTGATCTTCGTATTTTTCAAGGCAGCGTTATTGATTCACGCGTCGAGGTTCAGTGCTTGTGAAGCCCCGCAAAAGGGCCGGATGGCAGTGTGCGTGTCCTCTGGTACTTGACTCCGGCATGGCTGCAGACGATGCTTACGACGACGCCGCTGTTGCTGACGGCGATGCTGATGACGCCTGTTTGTCGCCGCAGCAATCCGCGTGCGATGCGTGGGACGTTGCGACATCGGCTCGCGATCGAAGGCTGAGCCCGACGCGATGGAGCAGTACATCAACGAGTTCCAAGTGGCCTGGGGAAAAAGTAAGAGCGCGCGTGCGCGCACACTCGCCTGCGATCGCGCGCGCAACCGCTCCCGAGCGCGCGGCCCCGCGCGCCATCGCGCCCCGCGCTGCCTGGCGATTAAATTGCGCTTCTGGAGCGCGTTTCACCCGAGGGTCACAAAGCGCTGCACAGAGCCGTGAGGAAGAACGGCTTTGTCGGCAACAACAACAACACCGATGGCATATGAACGACGAGAAGGCCACCGCAGAGGCGTTCCCGTCCGTGGGAAACGCGCGAACCGCGCCGTCGCAGGGACTCTGCGGTGAGGTGATTCGCTGCTGGTCGGATGAGACGAGGAGGAGGGCGGCGCGGTGGCGCACAGGGGTAGCGCTGTCGCCTCACACCAAGAAGGATCTGGGTTCGATTCGCGGCTCGGGTGCATTTCTGTGTGGCGTTTGTGTGCTCTGCTCTGCTCTGCTCGTGTCCTCGTCGGTTTTCACCGGGTGCTCCAAGTTTCCTCCAGTAGTCCAAAGCATTGTGCCTGGGATAAGGGGCGAAATTGGCCTCGGTGCCCTGTGTGATGGGACGTGCATCCCATCCTGGCTATAGCCCCGCTTTGAACCCTATCTCTGCCGGGGTAGGCGTCGGCTCGCCGCGACCCTGCACCGCATTGAGCGGGGGACAGCGAATGAATGATTGATCAGGGGAGGCAGCCGTGCACCGCCGTCTCACTACCGTCTCACCGGATGCGTTTTTCTTTTTTTCTGGGTCGCCGTAGTGATCGGAGTAAGTTGCTCGCGACCGTTAACAGCCGCAGCCGCGGTGAGCGGCTGCAGCTACACTGGACGCGCTGTGCCAGGTGCAGAACTGTTGCCGGGGTCGCCCGTCTCGACCGACACCCGGCTCAAATCGGTGCGTGGAGCCAGCGATGAGTGTACGAACCCGTTATGAGTGCAGACAGACGTCACAGCAGTGATCTTAACTCATCTCCTCATTGTCAGAAACCGCTGAGTCCTGTACAGGGTCGCGGAGAGCCGGGGCCTATCCCGGCAGACACAGGGCGCAAGGCAGGGATATATCAACGATGGGACGCCAGTCCATCACCGGGCACTGCGGGCAATTTAGTCTGCAAAGCCAATTAATCTGCGCAACGGCATGTTTTTTTGGACTGTGGAGGAAACCGGAGTGCCCGGCGAAAACCCACGGGGACACGGGGAGAGAGAACATGCAAACTTCAAACAGAAAGGCACCCGAGCCGAGATTCGAACCCGGGCCCTTCTTGCTGTGAGGCGACAGCACTACCCGCAGTGTTTTGCGATTGCAAAAAAAAAAACCTCGTTCGCCCTGAAGTGAACCTCTGGCAAGGATAAGGACATAGCGGTCAGAGCATTTCAGATGTTTGCATTTCCACTGTGATACAGTGCGTGTGACCTCGTCAATCACTCTATATATTTGTTGTAGCTACGTTAGAAGCAATCCGTGTTTTATTTTCCTACCGTTCAACCTAAGAGAAATATTTGCACTTTATGACAGTGCAGTGACGTCAAACGTTTCGGTTCGCGAGGGGCTGCTTAGCGCGTTGGTCGTGACCTGGGCGCCTCTCCCCAATAAGGACTCTGGCCAAGAAGTGGGCTGTAGAGTGCTTCGTGTTCCCGGATATGGACCCCACGGCTCAACCTGTACGGGACCCCTCGTCCGCCCCGTGCAGGCGACGCGGGGACGCTGCACCCGCAGCTGCACCCGCAGCTGCACGCGCAGTTGCATGCGCAGCGCCACTGCGTACGCAAACGCACCGCAGTGGCGCTGACCACCGCGGTGCGTTTGCATCCAGAAAGCAGGTTCACCCGCCGCCCATCAGCGACACGAGAGCGGCAAAGCACATGGGACTCGCGGCTGGGAGCGGTGCCCGGTTGCGTTGCTGAGTTAGTAATAATAATAATTGCATTTATACAGAGCGAGTTTTTTCACCCGAGAGTGACAAAGCGCTGCACGGAGCTATGGAGAGAACGGCACGTCAACAACAACGACATAAGAAAATTCAGCAACAATCACTTTTCGTTGGGTTTTTTTTTAGTAAATACGTTTCCAAACTGGGGCGGCGCGGTGGCCCGGTGGGTAGCGCTGTCGCCTCACAGCAAGAATGTCCCGGGTTCGAATCTCGGCTCGGGTGCCTTTCTGCGTCGAGTTTGCGTGTTCTCCCCTTATCCGTGTGGGTTTTCGCCAGGCACTCTGGTTTCCTCCCACAGTCCAAAAAACACGCTGCTGCATAGGTTAATTGGCTCGCAGACCAAATTGCCCGTAGTACCCGGTGATAGACTGGCGTCCCATCGTGGGTATATCCCTGCCTTACACCCTGTGTCTGCCGGGATAGGTTCCGGCTCACCGCGACCCTGTACGGGACTAAGCGGTTTTCTGACAATGAGATGAGATGAGACACAGCTGAGTGACGTTTGTACCAGAAGTGTTGTGGATTTGTAAGATCTCAGCTCATTTGTGTTATCGAGTCTTATCCCCACGCTGCTGGATGAACGCTTCCTCGTGTCGCGTCAGTCATTGGGGCTGAGCATTCTTCCCCATGTCGGTTAGTGTAGGTTGATGAAGGTGGTGCAGTGACCGGTTCACGCGTGATTCGCCATGGCCAGGAATTGAATTCGAGTGACCGGCTTTTGACGTGGCATGTGGACTCAGCTGGAGACGTGGTGTGCAGGGTGGCAGGTGGCGCGGTGTAAGATCCGCGTCCCGGCCTCGGGCGCCTTTCTGCGTGGAGTTTCTGTGTTCTCCCCCTGTTCAGTGTGAGTTTCCTCAAGTTTCCCTGGCTTCCTCCCAAAAATGAAACAAAAATAACCCGGTCATTAAGCAAAATGTCCATCACTTTTTGGAAGCAGTGTCAGACGGGCGGGTGCAGGCTCTGTGATGGACTCCCCCACTCTCTCCAGCTGGTTCTCTCTCTGAACAAATACCTTCGACATTGCGCGAACACTGTACGCGCTTTGAATTTTAATAACAATCGGAATTACATTTTAAACGAAAGTCATGCTTTATGTTTAATTTAAAATTTAATCAATCGGATGCGGTCACAAGCACACGAAGCCTCTAATGGCTTGTGAATCAAGCGTTTGTCAGTTCCTTGCAGATTTTAGGACATCGCCACGGAAATGTATATGTGGCGCTGAAACCGCAAAACTCTCATGGAAGTCCGGGGCATGTTAAAATCTCATCATTTCCTTCAGCCTCTTGCACAAACAGCTCTTTGGAGCCTCCAGGGCCGACATAGCTTTGGCTCAACTTTCATTCGGGCTGTTTGATTAAACCCTTCGTGTAATTGTTAAACTTGTTCTGCCCAAACGTGGCTCGGCCTGGTTGCTTGTTTAATTTACATTCAGGGCCCTTACACAATACGGGCCTTGTTCTTGGTTACAGTGTGCGCTACCCTTTGCCTCAATCTAATTGTCCCCCTTTTTTCATGACGAGTAAAATAAAGTAACTTTTAGGGCCCGCAGTTAATTCACTGCCCGGGCATCGTATTGCGAATGCACCGTAAATTGAATCCGCTTCAAGAAAACAATATTACTGCACCAGATTAGTACAGATAAAGAGGACAATACTCGGTAATATCTGAACCGAGTTAAACGTTTACGGTTTTAAATGAAATTCACAGCGCGCACAGAAGGAGTTTAGTGTCTACGGTTTGTGTTCCGGGCGGCGCGGTGGCCCAGTGGTTAGCGCTGTCGCCTCACAGCAAGAAGGTCCCGGGTTCGAATCTCTCGGCTCAGGTGCCTTTCTGTGTGGAGTTTGCATGCTCTCCCAGTGTCCGCGTGGGTTTTCGCCGGGTACTCCGGTTTCCTCCCACAGTCCAAAAGCATGCTCCTGGATAGGTTGATTGGCTCACAGACTAAAACTGTCCCGCAATGCCTGGCGATGGACTGGCGTCCCGTCGTCGGGTGTATTCCTGCCTTACGCACTGTGTTTCCGGGATAGGCTCCGGCTCACCGTGACCCTATATAGGATGAAGCGGTTTCAGACAATGAGATGAGATGAGATAATAAAATACAGATAAGTTTGATAAAGGTGCAGACCCGGAGTTGCTTTCTCATGCCACTGCTGGCAGAAGGACCTCCACTGGAGGGAGCTCTGGACAGTCCCAGTAGGCGGTGTTTTTGGCCTACTCTTCCACGTTGACGGTGAGAGTGCCCACCGTTTTGCCCACCGCAAGCGATAACCGTGGTAAAGTCAGTGAATTGTATTCTATGGACAGAATCTACGACGTGGCAGGGGGTGATTTAAGAAACTTGCTTAATTTATTAAAACTTTTTGAACTACCGCCCCATCGGGAGATGGAATCAAACTCTGGATCACAGCGCCAGTATGCTTGATTCTCTAGTTGTACATAGGAAATAATAGGAAGAGATACCAATATCGATTTTCATTTCTCGATGCATGACAGTGGCTCTCCAAGGCTGTTCTTGATGTGAATGTAGGCATGCTGGGGCAGGCAGTGAGCTGCTGCCTTTGACAACACGGCGCATATGGCGCACTCGTCATCACTCGCAACGACACCGGAGAATTTCCCCCTATGTGGGAGGAGAAACGTCGCGAAGAAGAGGGTGACACGGCGATCCTGAAATAACAGCTGTGGGGAGCAATTCTCATTAATCGAAAAAAAAAACATTATTGTTGCCGATTTGCTGTCCTTATGTCGTCGTTGTTGCCAACTTGCCATTCTTTCCGCAACTCTGTGCAGCGCTTTGTGACCCTCGGGTGAAAAGCGCTCTGGAAGTGCAGACGCAACACTGGGTGATATCACTGTCCCTTTGGAAAACAATTCCCATACGTCGATGTGTGACAAACCTACATCAGTATATATCCTCAGGTTTTGAAAGCCCCAGCAAAACCCGAATTCGTTAAACGCCACACGCACGCCCCTAGAGCCTCTTAGAAGTTTCGTAATTAATACGCGGGCAAGAGGGGGAAGAGGAGGGCAACCATCCCCATAGCCACCCGCTCCCCGGTGGTTGTTGTGGGCGGTGGGTCTTACTTTCCAGAGTGTCGCATCATCTGGAGAGTTGAGGTTTTCACCGAGTTTCCAACGAGGTGTTGCGGGCACAAACGGTGGCGCTGTGTCTGCGTGTCTGTGGCCTGAGCTTCAGCGTCGTGGGCTTGGGGATGGCTGAGAGTATTCTAGGTTTCAGTGGTTGGGTACTCCGGTTTCCTCACACAGTCCAAAGAGATTCTGCCTCATTTAATCATCGGCTTTCTGACTGGCGTGGCCCAAGTTGCAATGTCTACTAAATTGCTTCCCCTCCCCGCTGGATAACTGTTTAAAACCGCTGCATAGCTGAAGGGTTTCTTCCAACTTAAATAAAAAACACACACTCACCGACTGATAAGGTTTGAACTCTGACACCACGGTGATTCGCAGAGATTTCAGCCTCCTCCCCGTCACCCTCCTGTCTGGCAGACGTGGCTGCCACATGAATTATTTACTGTTCTACTTGTGGCTGACATTCCATACGTGGTTTGAACGCCACCGCGTTGCTCGTGGGTGGATAAAGATCTGCCCCGGAACTCTCTTGCCAATATTTAAAGCCCTAGAGTTTTAAACTGCATTTTAAGCGTTGCGACATTTGGATGTCTCCACGGGACTGTGAATGTGGAAATAATTGTTGAGATGATCGTCATTGCAGTTGTCATATTATAAGGTGGTGTGCAGTCCAGATATGGTGAGTGATGGGCAACATAGCTATAGGAATATAGCAGTTCTGGCTAATATATGTTTTATCCACTGCCCTCTACTACTCACAACTTAGCAACTCAGCCTGTAACATCTGCATGCTGGCCATCCATCTAAGCACTGTCCTGGCTCGAATCACCTGAGCTTTCCAGAGCAACAGCACGGGAATAACGGAGACGTGTTCATCCTCTGTACCGTGTTAGACACCCGCCTCTTGCCCAGTGAAGGGGGCTTCCGGGACAGGTCCTGCTGTTCGTGATTACCAGTGCAAGCGGTGCGCTGTGATGCGAGTGGTACAGCGCAGATGACGGTGGATAATGGAACCGCCGGTGGAAGCGTGGTTCCTAACTGGAAGCTGATCTTGCGACTGATGGGTGCTCATGAGCAGACGGCACCCGTGGAGATTCACTTAATGCCAATACCTTCATGTGGCCCGCTTGCATTACCAGAGTAGTAAAGGTTCCTCCAGCGTCAAACACACACTCGATATTCACAATAATAATAAGAATAATTGCACTTCTATAGCGCTTTTTTACCCGAGCGTTACAAAACACGGCACAGAGCTGTGGAGAGAACGGCATATCCGCAACAACAACGGTATAAGAACAGTAAACTAACAACAATAAGGTTTTTTTTATTATTACAAATCTTGAGCTGTGGAGAGAGCGGCATAATAGTTAATAAAGACACAAGGACAAAGGTTTCCCGTGTATCTGTAACTGAATGTTGGGGCAGGCGCTGTCAATGACTACTTCTGAAGGTACTACAGACTATTGTTAGCAAGCACACACATTTGTAAGCCGCAGACAGAGTACAGTTGTGAAACACATACAGCAAGCACGAGCAAAGACACACGTTAAGGCACGGTGGGAAATCAACTGCAGTCTATAGTGGCATCTTGATGTTGTGATACAGTTCCAGACTGCAGCAGGTGCTTCGGAGCAAAACGATGCGGTTTCTGTTTTCACTCTAATCTCCAGTGCAACCAGGAACATGGTGTTTGATTCAACCATACCAGCGTGTCCCAACTTAGAGAGCACACTGCAGTCATTGGCTGATAGACTAATGCCCCAACTCACACTTGCAAACGAAGAAGGTCCCCGGGTTCGAATCTCGGCTCTGGAACTTTCTGTGTGGAGTTTGCGAGTTCTCTCTCCGTGTCAGCGTTGGTTTTCGCCGGACACTCCGGTTTCCTCCCACAATTCAGAAACATGCTGCTGCATAGGTAAATTGGCTTGCAGACTAAATTGCCTACAGTGCCCGGTGATGGGCTGACGTCCCATTGTGGGTGTATCTCAGCCTTGCGCCCTGTGCCTGCCGGGATAGGCTCCGGCTCACCGCGACCCTGTACAGGACTATGCAGTTTCTGACAATGAGATGAGATGAGACACTTGCAAACGAGACGTATCCTGGGTTTCTTAACTTCACATCCCATTCTATGAAAAACGCTTAATTGTGTACGCAGAGACGTCATGACATCAGAACTCATGCGCTGCGGATCCCGGAGAAATGTCAGGTTTTTAAAATGTATTAAGGTGTAAGGAAACGTTGAGCTTTGTAGCTCTTATTAACAGTGAAGACAATTAGCCTCGGCAGTATATCTTTGGACTGTGGGAGGAAAACAGAGTATCTGGGGAAAAACACCACGTGGGTACGGGGAGATAACATGCAAACTCCACCACCCTGTCTCATGCCACGCCAAATGGAAAACTGGGGTTTTGTGGCGCATCAGTTGTCCGTTTAATAGTGCGGACACAGCCGTACCCTTGGGAACCAAACTGGAAAGTGCCCGTATAGACAGCAATCATCGGTAGAGCAATGAGAATGTTAATGAGATTTAAAAATAAGTCTGTTTTCGCTTGAGTTAACTTGACACGATTAGAATATGCAGTGTAATGCACTCGGGTCACCTGATGGGATGGTGTTAAAATAACAACACATTCACAGTGCCCTCGGCGAGGCTGCTATGAAACCCAAAACAAGAGGGCAGAATGACACGAATCGGTGAGCACTGGTCCAGGCGAGCTGTTGGGATCGTTGTCTCCGTGTTTGATCATGCAGCCCTGAGACGCGGCCGTACGGCGGATTTAAACGAAACGTCGAGTGGACCCCGAGGCTAAGCACATCCAGACGGAGCGGCCCGTGTCTCCGTGTTTACTCAGTGGATAATGCGGTTGACATGTGTCTCTGTACTTGGGTAACCTGATCATGATTTTTGGAAACACGTTGTGCCGATCAGCTCGTCTCATGATCGAGTGTCCCGTCCATAAGACTGGTGGGCGTTCCGATCTCTCCTCTGTGCGCCTCTCTCCCATCATCGCACTCTCCGTCCGTCCGTGCTGAACATCGTCTGACATCGTCAAAATAATATTCCTTTGAATGTCTCCTTCAGCTCTCACCATCACCTGCTCAACCACCTCCTCCACCTCGTTCTCTCTCACCACCACCTGCTC
>JAZEWT010000015.1:3560671-3582325 GCA_036362905.1 Mordacia mordax | reverse complement strand
GCGCTCTCGAAGTGCAATCATTGTTATATTGTTAAGTCTGGAAAGTGCAGCGATGAGTGACTACCGCGTGCAAACATGCTCTCGGGGTTGGGGGGGGCGCTGCTGGGTTAAGTGGTGGGCGGCAGCAGGAAGTTCGGCAGAGTCCAACGCGGTGAAGTATGTCCAAATAACCCCCGTAACAACACGCACGGCACGGGGAAGCCCCCTCGCGTATCTGTCAATTGAGGAAAGGGCCGTACCGCTTGTGCACACCTGCACTGTCGAAGTCCCTCTCGTGACTGAGACATCCCACTGAGCCGATGATTGGGCCAATCGGCGATGCATCTGTTGACGTGTGTCTGCTCTCGTCTGCGTCGCTACCATCAGCAGAGCCAG
This sequence comes from Mordacia mordax, assembly GCA_036362905.1. NCBI lineage: Eukaryota > Metazoa > Chordata > Hyperoartia > Petromyzontiformes > Petromyzontidae > Mordacia > Mordacia mordax. Next base: position 3,581,950 of record JAZEWT010000015.1, on the reverse strand, counting down.
CTCTCCTGCACACGAACGAGCAGTGGCAGACTGTGGGAAACCTACCCTTGACTTGCTGACACAACCAGGCCCAAGAGATGTTATTCCAATGTCGCTGACTTGCACCAAAGTGCGTCACTTTCTTGCGGTTGATTGCTTGTTTTAGATTTGAAAAAAAACACACAAAGAATGAGAATTAATTCCTGTAACATAACACAATACAGAGTTCTGTGTAATGAAGAGGCGTTTTATTGCGGTGTGAAATCTAATGACAATGAACGAGATTACTTATGAGCAATGCCGCACAAGAGCTGTGTAGAAATCCGTTCACTTTTCATGGTTGGCTATATTACTTTTATAAAGCTGCAATTGTATTTGACCCGAGTAACGCAGAATGAGCCTTATCTTGTTAGATCTTGGAAGCTAAGCAGGCTCTAGCCTGCTCTAGCCTGCTTAGTACTGCACTTGGATGGGTGTCCACGAGTGTAACGGTTGCTTCTGGCGTTGGGCTGCAAGCGCCGCGAGATGCGAGCAGCCGGTTCATTCAAAGGTTTTAATTCATTCATTATCAATACCCGCTTAATTCTGTAGAGGGCTGCGGGGCGGGGGGGGGGGCGGAGCCTACCCCGGCGACAAGGCTGGGGGGATACCCAGGATGTGACGCCAGTACATTGCAGGACATACTTTTTCGGGCAATTTGATGAGCAGACCAATTAACCTTGGCATAGGTTTTAATTCATGGATCAAATTTGTCAGTGCGGACCTTTGAGTGGTAGGTTTTCTCTGCTTTCTCTGGGTTTTCATGATTTCTTTAACTCGAAGCCACATTTTTAGTCACGGGATTTGCCAGACATTGCAATGCAGCAGAGCTTCCTGAATTAGTCTTGGCACTCGGGTTTTGACTGGGCACATCATTGCCGTTTAAGTTCCCGTTTTATGCATTACAAAGGACTGATGGTTATGAGCGTGGTTAAAAATAATATTCAGTTTATAATGCACTGCAGAGTATTCGCTTGCTCTCAGAGAGATGACTGAAGACACACGAAATGCAGACAAGCAACAGCCAGACGGCGATTTGGCACCATTCAGAATTTCCCAAGCTCTGCGATCCTCTATATATTGAGATATTTACAGCCATTCAATGAGCGTTTACACGTCGGAGAAAACCGGAGCACCCTGAGAAAACCCCATGTGTGCGAGAGGGCAATGCTCTCTCCCAGGTGGAACAGGTGGAAGCCACATTTCTCACAGCACCGTCTCCTGGTGAGCCCGGGTATTGCACGTCCGTGACACCCATGGGAAGGGAGTTTCACAACATTTTTGTGATCCACCAACCCCACTGCTGCAGGGTTGGATTGACAAGGCGTGCACCACCACCACTGTGATGATGTGATGATGGTTAGCTATAGTTTTAATCCAAAATGCCGAAAACACTGCCTCTCGTAAAAATATTATTTTATTTTAACACATTTTAATCTTTTGCAATGGTGAGGAAATTATAGCTTCAGGAAATTGATTTTAAAATAGTTGTATGATCTGTAATGTGCAGCCAAAGCTTAATTTTAGCCAGAACTCCTGGATGGAGGGGGCCCTCTGGGGTCTGGGGGGGATTTGGGTTCGGGGGGAGGATTTGAGGTCCGTGGTTGAGAGGGATTTGGGGTTGGGGGGATTTTGGAAGGGATTTAGGGTGGCGGGTGGGTGGCCAGAATATAATTCATGAGGAATGATCTGCGTTTGGCTTAACAACCACATTGACGGTGCTTTATTCAATTCTACACATTGTAATCCATCATTAGCCAAGACCAGTCCACTGCTGGATGAAGCCCTTCCCAAGCCATTTCCATTTCTGCCAGTTCTGCGATATCTACACCGCAGTGAAACTATGCAGTCTCGTATACTTAAGCACTGTATTTAAACTAATTTAATCATAGCATTACACTATAATACCGCATTAACTTTGATTCGTATCAAAGCACAAGTTGCTGCTCCGCCACCCTGACCTTCCTCGCCCGCTCCATGTCCGATGGAAGGGCCTTCACTAACCACTCGAGGGAACTCCAGAGTGCCTCGTTTGGGACGGTATTTTCCAGACACCTACCGGGAGGTACCCACTCATCACCCCCACCACACCGTGACCTGCCCAGGTACTCACTCGGCGCCCCAAATGTGCGCCAGGTTTGCCGAACGTTCTGCGTCCGCGTGGAGCCACAGAAATCAAATTACTCAGCCTTGTTCGTGAAACAAAAAACCTCCCACAAAAAGGCCCCTTGTTTACGTTACAGCCATTTTAGGTTGGTGGAAAGGTACAGGGGGTACGAAGAGCAATGCCATATAGAATTACCTCCTGCGCTTCTCATAGAGAAACTCATGTGTTTTATCTAGCACCGTTATTTTACGGAAAGCTCAACATTTTGTAACTGTCATGCTTGTTATACCTAATCGGGTTATATATATTTTTTTTTGGGGGGGGGGAGGCATTTGCTTTGCACTTGACAATTGATTGACACAAATGCCATTGACAAGTTGCCCGAGCAAAGTTGGCATTGCACCGGAGATGATGATGATGATGACGGTCTGTCACCAATGAATCGTGGCAATTATTCTTGCACTTGACAAAAAAGACAAGCGCGGTTGGTTGGAATCACTGTGAATGTGACTGGCAGCAAGTAAGGTGGCTTGTGTTGGCGGGGTGTTTAAAAAAAAAAGAGTTGTTTTGCAAGTTTGTGCGCTCAGTTGACCTGGCCCATGTGACCAGCAACAGACTGGAGGGTGCTTATTGGCTGTTCTCTCGCTCCCCATTGGCCAAGGCTTCACGGGAGGGGTGGAAGGCAGTCGCGTGATGTCACCGCTGCTGCTGTTGCCATGTGATTCTCAGCCACCTGGGGATGCTGTGAGCATGTGCCAAGATTTTGCCCCATCGGAGAGGCGAGCTTCAAAACAAAACCGATAAAGCCACGACGACGACGAAATATATAACTATAAACAAACTCGTGACGCTGCAACTGCAGTTGTGCACAGTTCGCAAAACAGCCCCGGGAGATGGCTTTTTTTCATTCCACACAGATAGGCCAGAAATATGATGGATGTGGGATGTAGAGTGCGATGTTTACCGTGGGCTGTGTTGAGAATTTAATGTTTGCGATGTGTTCTGATGGCCAGTTTTTACATGACCATGCCATGGTGACGCTGCACTGGCAACATCTGCGCCGCACATAAAGAAGGCCCTTCCTCGGGCGCTTTTCTGTGTGGAGTTCGTTCTCATCCTGTGTGGGATTTGTGCGTTTTCTCTGGTTTCCTCCCACAGTAAAAAAACCAACCCCATTTGTTAATTAATTGGCCGATGGCATAATGTAGAGTGCGGAAAACGTTGGCTGTCTACTAATTGCATTGCCGCCTTCCGCCCCCTACCTGCAGTTTCCTTGCGCCTATGAGCCGTTCTCTCTGAATGCATTCCACATTGAATGACTGCGCCACAAAGTTATACATTGTATCCATGATATTACTGCAGCAGTTATGTAATGGAAGTTACTGCTGAGTGGCGAAAAGCCTTTAGTAAGGGAAATCTTACTTCATCAGCTTGTTTACATTGGGTGGCGCGGTGGCCTAACGGGTAGCGCTGTCACCTCACAGCAAGAAGGTCCCGGGTTCGAATCTCGGCTCGGGTGCCTTTCTGTGTGGAGTTTGCGAGTTCTCTCCCCCTGTCCGCGTGGATTTTCGCCGGGCACTCCGATGTCCTCCCACAGTCCAAAAAACATGCGGCTGCATAGATTAACTGGCTTGCAGATTATATTGCTCGTAGTGCCCGCGCGATAGACTGGCGTCCCATCGTGGGTATATCCCTGCCTTGCGCCCTGTGTCTGCCGGGATAGGCTCTGGCTCACCGCGACCCTGTACAGGACTAAGCGGTTTCTGACAGATGAGATGAGCTTGTTTATATTGAGAGTAAAATGACAACACGTAGCTCTTACATGGTATTGCATTACTCTGTGCAGTCACGGTTTTGATACACAACCTATAAGCCTTACGTTTCTGTGGCTAAACTACCAATTATAGTTACTAGCAGAGTACCCGCCCTGCGGGACATCTTCTTCCAAGCGTATAACACGTTTTTTGGGAATATTGCTGGCCCTGTGACGTTTCGTTAGAGCAAATAATAAGTGGGAAGCACAGCTGAAAAAAGACATAAAAAATGTAAGACACAAAAACTTTGGTGTGCGGGTAGCATTTGCGCTTATGAAGGCTTCGAACGCAGATATATAAATTAAGCTAAAGCGCTGCACAGAGCCCTGCAACTCTGCGCAGCGCTTTGTGACCATGGGGTGAAAAGCGCGCTCTGGAAGTGCAGTTATTATTCTATACAGTCTGATGGAGACATTGACTGCGTGAAACATAGCCAGGCTGTCTTCTTGCTCAAGCCTGCTATTGGCTCCAGGTCTGTAGTAGAAATTCCACATTCCTATGGCCGCACCCGTGTCTACACATGGTGGCAGCTGTTGCCTTCTGTCCACGTGACGCTCTTGTTGTGGACCCCCAAAAGGGCTATGATCTCATCTCATTATCTGAAACCGCTTAGTCCTATAGAGGGTCACGGTGAGCCGGAGCCTATCCCGGAAACACAGGGCGTAAGGCAGGAATACACCCGACGACGGGACGCCAGTCCATCGCCGGGCATTGCGGGACAATTTTAGTCTGCGAGCCAATCAACCTATCGAGGAGCATGCTTTTGGACTGTGGGAGGAAACCGGAGTGCCCGGCGAAAACCCACGCGGACACGGGGAGAGAAACTCGCAAACTCCACACAGAAAGGCACCCGAGCCGAGATTCGAACCCGGGACTTCTTGCTGTGAGGCGACAGCGCTAACCACTGGGCCACCGTGCCGCCCAGCTATGATCCGTGTTTTGAAAAATAACAGCTGTAAAAAATATGACCGCTCGACACACGTTACCAATATATGTATATTTTTTTGCATCTTTATATTTTTAAAATCGGCGAGTGCAAGAGCGTATACATAATTTCATACCGTAAGAGTCATGCATTTAACATACATATCACCGTTCATTTCGTTGACTGCACTAGTTTTAGACAGGCCTATTGTCTTACATACGTGTACGTTACTGATAGTCCTGAGCTTACATAACACACTGGTGCACATTGGCCGCCGCTCAACACAAATGAAGGCGATGCTAAGGCGACGCTTGTACCAGGCTACGTGCACACATGCATGCACAATCACCGTTTACCAGCGTGGTGAAGTATGGTCAAATAACCGTTCTCGTCGACACGGGTTTGGAGGGGCGTTCGTGTAGCAATGGGCTGACAAAAGGTTTGGAATAACTGTTCGTTATTTTCCCAAATCTTTAACGCTATGCGTTGTTCTGGTACGACACAATTGCAGGCTGAACTAAGAATAAGAGGCCTGTGACCCGTCATCTTAAACCAACACTCTCATTTCAAAATACGAAAAATGTGGATTTAGGGCGGCACGGTGGCCCAGTGGGTAGCGCTGACGCCTCACAGCAAGAAGGTCCCGGGTTCGAATCTCGGCACGGGTGCCTTTCTGTGTGGAGTTTGCATGTTCTCTCCCTGTGTCCGCGTGGGTTTTCGCCGGGCACTCCGGTTTCCTCCCACAGTCCAAAAAACATGCTGCTGCATACGGTTAATTGGCTCGCAGACTAAATTGCCCGCAGTGCCCGCGCGATAGACTGGCGTCCCATCGTGGGTATATCCCTACCTTGCACCCTGTGTCTGCCGCGATAGTCTCCGGCCCACCGCGACCCTGTGCAGGACCGAGCGGTTTCTGACAATGAGATGAGATGAGCAAAAATGTGCATTTTGGAACACCGCACATGGCAGTATCTTCCAAAGCGCTCGCGATGTTGCGCAATAGACATTAGGCATGCGTGCCTGCAAAGCCTCCCGTGCAAAGCCTCCCCGTGCAAGGTCACGGTTCATGTGACCAACGTGCACAGAGAGAATCGCCGCCGGGAGAGGGAATCGCGATGCAATGAAAGCGTGGGGTGGCCGAGATATGCCCAGGATGATTTCCTGCATGATTTTCGGTTCGAACGTTTGTTGCTCCGCAGGAATCCCGCATCCAGAGCTTGCAAGCTCGCCGGGCATTTTCTGCTGTAATAATCACAATGTCTCTCTATACATCGTCACCATTAATATGAGACAGCGGCTGACAGAGATAATGTCCCCAGATTGCCGTAGTTGGATTTGCCTTATTTAAATGTTCCCCCTCGCTCAGGGGCTTGTGGGTGTGGGCTGCTGATTCAAGGGACGGAGGGGGGGGAGAGAGGCGGGGACCCCACAGACGGGAACAACGCTCAGCTGTTGTGATGGAGGAGAGAGGGGAGGGTGAGCTGTTGGGTTCTTCCAGCAGCCGGGGGTGAGGAGGAGGAGGAGGGGTGATGGAAGGAGCTGTGCACAAGAGCAAGCGTGTGCGCGCGCGTGCGTGCGTGTGAATACAATCTTGTGCGTGTGTGTGAATACAATCTTGTGCGTGTGTGTGAATACAATCTTGTGCGTGTGTGTGAATACAATCTTGTGCGTGTGTGTGAATACAATCTTGTGCGTGTGTGCAAGCGTCCGTGCGCCTGTGCGTGCGCTAACTATGGTGTGCGTGCGCGCATAGCCATCAGTGTGTGCACGGCGGTGTGCGTGCATTCGAGAAATCGTTTGCGTGCGCAGGCATGTGCGGCGTGTGTGCGCACGCACACACGTGTTTGCAAAACCAAGCGCGAGTGTTGGCGTTTGGAGTGTGTCTGTGTGTGTGTGAGCCAGTGTATGATTTGGTTGTTCATCTTACAAATCATTAAGTCAGCATCCGATAACCTCGTGCCCTGTCATCCGTGCGATGCGGGAGAGACAAATACGGCCGGCAACGCACGGTACAGTCCTGTGTTATCGCTTGTTCCACGTTCAATACCGTCGACCTTCATAGGCGCTCACCAACATCACTTGCCATTGAGTTGCTTATCTCCACTGGTGTGTTTGTGTACCTACATATTCTATTACCCACGTGTGTGCCTTAGTGCCGTGGCCATACCATGTCGGCTTTCAGTCCGAGGTGCTGGCGAACAGCATTTGCCGCAATGACCTGTTGTGACCGTACAACAGAATTGTTACTGTTCATTTGCCGTTCATATGTCGCTGTTGTCGCTGACGTGCAGTTCTCTCCACAGCTCTGTGCAGCGCTTTGTGGCCTTCGGGTGAGGAGCGCTCGAGAAGTGCAACTATTATAAATATACAGGGCATCTTTGCTTTCGTGATACAAACGTGTGCGTGCGTGTGTAGATTTGTGTGTGTGTGTGTGTGAATCTCTGCATTGGGTGGCCAGCTCCACGCCCGGACACCCACCACCCGTGTGCCGTGCCGGCCTTCACAGCCGCTAGCTAGCAGCGCTTGACTCTACAGTCTGTTAAGCCTACGAAGGCGATTATATGGGAACCTTAACAGCTCGACCGGAGCTACTAATGCATTCATATCTGCGTTGTCCTGAGCTGATTGCCTTTTGGCAACACTTGGCTAACAATGAGACTATGCTCTAAAGAAAGCCGTGTCTGGTGGGGGCCAATCAGTTTCAAGCACAATGCATACATTATCAAAGCATGTTTTTGCCACAAGCATGTGCGGTATTAAGTTGTTGCAAACCTGACACTTCGTGGTGTTTTGTAATCTTAACATTTGTATTATTGCCAGGAATGATAAAACATTTTTTTAAATATCTGTATGGGGATCTTTGTGTTGACATCGGTTGGTACGTACACGCGGGTGTGCGCGGAATAACTGGGGTTAAGGTAGCAACGGCTGCCTCGCCATGTCTCCTGGGATTACGCTGAAGGAACACAATGTTCCTAGAGAAGGCAAAACAAAGTGAGAATCCTGTAAATTATTTATTTTTTTTTAGAGGCACGAAATCACAGAGCACGTTCATTATAATGGGTGGGTCTCAGCTTCTTTTCATCCCCAAGATCCCTCCCTGCCGTTGTGATTGCATGTCATTTACAATGTACAGTTTAGCAATGACCGGCGATGGACTGGCGTCCCGTCGTCGGGTGTAGTCCTGCCTTACGCCCTGTGTTTCCGGGATAGGCTCCGGCTCACCGTGACCCTATATAGGATTAAGCGGTTTCAGATAATGAGATGAGAGTTTAGCAATGAAGTGCTATAATGCACGGTGCATGTGTGTGTGAGCACTGTGTATTCATCTGAATGGTTTGTTTTTTGATTGTGCCCTATGTGCTTGCATGCCTGACAGCGCTCTTATTTTGCAATGAGGATCAGTGGTTTGCACTGCCCTGAGCTACGAAGATGGTTCATGCTCATGGCCAACATCATTTACGTAGATCCGAAATCAGTCCTGGGGACTAACAACAGGTTCACCCTGCCTTAATTGAGTACCTGGTGTGGTGGATATCTGTACGGGGGAGACAAAGGTGGCCGGGCGTGGTGCTGGCCCCTGCACACCCTCTTGTGCCACATAAGCTTCAATAGTTCCCCACCAACAGCACTTAAGCTAAAATTCTGTTAAAGGCTATGTGTGAGATCATTTTTGTTTGCTGAAAAAGCCATTGTGAATACAGTATTCGCAAGCTTGTGTTAGTGGTATTGTTTTTCAGCGTGACTGAATCTTCTGTATAGGGCTTGTCAAGACTAAATATTCTTTTGTTTGGTGGGTGCATCGCCGAGCAGACAGTCACCTTGCCAGACCCAAACCGGTTTCGACCAAAGTTGCATTCTGGTAGACGTAGTTAAACACCTACTGGGATTGGCCAAACAGCTCAATGCACGACACTTTTGCAAAAAAATATATTTATCCTTCAGACAGCGGGGCTTTCCTGGCTAAATAAGTACAGAAATTATTAATACAGCCCTGCAATTGCTCGATGATGCCATTCTCCGGCACAAGAGAGCCCCTTCTAGAGCGGTGATATTCACCGTCTCCAGTAAGTCATAAGTGTGAGCCAGCACACCGCATGCGCGGCGAGCATAATAGTCTCTATACTGCCACCTACTGGTGTTGCCTCTTTAGAGCAGGGCTTCTAAACCTTTTGCATCTCAAGGCCCACTTGGCCCACCCTGGTCTGACCTCCACGGCTCTTGCGCGCGGCCCGCTGGTAACGATGGCGGCTCCGGGAGCTCCATCTGTCAGAGGGCTTTCCGTCAGCAGTGGCGCGAGCAAAATGATTTCAGGGCACCTGTGCCACCCTTGCCTCGTTACATCCCGACGTGGCGAGGCCTGCCTGCCTGCCTGCCTGCCGTTGGTTGCTGTCTCACAGTGAGGGCAAACGGTGGCGTGCGGACGCGTTGGGAAAATCTCGCACGGCGCTTTATTTTGGCACCGCGGAAACGTGCGGTGGCCGCGGCACGGACACGGAATAATTACGCGAGGAGGAGGCGGGATGTTCCGAACGGAACGGTTGCATTTTCTTGGTAGAAGAATATCTCGCTGGGCTTGTTTACGAGCTTCGCTGGCACATCCTTTATTTTTTATGGTCATGCAGAGATGCTTTCAGTCGCTTTTCTTTTACCCCCATTCATTTACTAATGAGCGATGTCGCCCTGCCCTTGTGTGAGCATGGGAATGGATTTTTTTTTTCGTGAATAAAGTAGGAAACGAGTGGAGTGGAGGCCATTTGTAGATTTTAATGATGAGACCGCAGGAACAGATGTTAGAGGGCGGTCGTCATTTTTGCGACAACTCTTGTTATCTGGCAAAGCGAAGAAAGCAATGGTGAGATGTGGGGGTGCGGTGGCACCAGCAGCATTGGCCCTAATGACCCCTTGACCTTCGATGGCTGTGTACATGCAGAAAAAACGTTGTACCGATTGTGGCCCCCTTTGGGAATTTGGGTCGCATGACCTCGTTTGTGAATAGGGCCCATTTAACATTGCTAAACGCATTGCTGTGCGTCTAGGCACGTACGGATATGTCAAGGCTGTCGCACGAGATAAACTGAACGCAGCATGTGTGTTTGTTTTAAAATTCTTACAAAGCATGCTGTTACGTAACCTTTGGCTTAATATTTCGATGTTATGTAGCTGTGCAATTCTGCAAAATGTCATATCTTGGCACTTTAAATTGCACATATTTGCATACTGGCAGAACGGTGGTATGGTGAGTGGTGCCACTACATCATAGCAAGACGCTACTGGATATGATTGCCTGCTCAGATTTCTGGCTGCGTGGCATTTAAATGTTCACTCCGTGGGTTTTCACTAGGTACTTTGTTTTCCTCCCACAGTCCACATATATGCTGCTGCCGAGGTTAATTGACCTGACCTAATTCCTGCTGGCGGATTGCAAGGAACTGTCGTCCCACCATGGGTGTAGCCCTGTCTTGCACCATGTGTCTGTCATGGTAGGCTCTGGCTTTATTGAGGCCCTGTTGCAGGATAAAGTGAGCAATGATAATGAAACAATTAACATTTGAACACAACTTGTGCTCCTGAAAAATCTATGTTTAGAATATAATTTATGAGTGTGGGATACAGATGGAGTTTGCCTGTACCTCAGGTTAAGCCCATCATTATCATCACTCCAGGACGAGTAAAATGACAACTACTTAGTAACGCTGTGTCATCTGGTGGAAATTACGCATTTATCAATTGTAATCCTAATAATTATTATAATAAGGTCCCCGTTGTCGATCCACAAGGCTTTTCCACCCTGCGTTGGGCATGGCTGTTGTTTGACCATACTTCACCGTGCTGGTCACGAGTAAGTAAAGGAGCCGGACAGTTGCAGACATCGTCTGCCGCCAGCGTTAACTTTGACCGGGATTAACCACCCCCCCCCCGCCCCCAGTGGCCCGGTTCATAGGGCAGTGCGCCCACCATTGCACCACCGCTCCTCTTGCATGCGTTCAGACGCTCGTACTCTCCGTAATCATTAGCTGTAGTCTTTCCACACGACTGGATGAAGACCTTCCTACTCCGCCACCATATCTCATGCTCTTGCACCATAATAACCCTCAAAACACTAAATCGATGCCTTCTGCAAGGTATCAAGTTTGCAAAAAAACACACATAATACTTTGATAATGTATACATTGTCCTTGAAACTGCTTGATCCACACCAGAAGTGGCTTTCTTTAGAGCCTCGTCTCGCCAGTGTTAGCTAGGCTTTTCCAAAAGGCAAGGAGTTTGGGACAACGCAGATATCAATGCGGTTGTAACTTGGGTCGCACGCTCATATCTTAACATTTATGTTATTGCCAGAGAGGTTACAACTTTTTCAATGTTCACTTCCTCTATACACTGGGTAAAGGGTACCCATAGAGACATTATAACCCATCCAAGTAAACTGCACACAAGTTCATTTTGTGTCTCTGTCTTCTTTGTGGACGTTTTGTCCAACATTTCACGCACACATTGCCCGTGTACTCTCTCTCTCTCTCTGTCTCTGTGGGACCCTGTCAGATGAAATCCGTGCTGATGAATTTTCTCATCACTTATCTCATCGCATTGTCTGAAACCGCTTCGTCCTTTACAGGGTCACGGTGAAGCCGGAGCCTATCCCGGCAGACACAGGGCGCAAGGCAAGGATATACCGACGGTGGGACGCCAGGCCATCGCCGGGCACTGCGGGGCAATTTAGCCTGCGAGCCAATTAACCTATGTAGCAGCATGCTTTTTAGACTTTGGGAGGAAACCGGAGTGCCCGGCGAAAACCCACGCGGACACGGGGAGAACATGCAAACTGCACACAGAAAGGCACCCGAGCCGAGAGATTCGAACCCGGGACCTTCTTGCTATGAGGCGACAGCGCTAACCACTGGGCCACCGTGCCGCCCTTGTTAAATAATGGATCAGTGAGAATTGCTTTCCATGGCCTGTCTTTCTGGAAAGCCGCGTTGTGCGTTCCTTCTCTCTCCCGAAAGAACAGCTATGGAAAGGAATTTTCATTCTTCCAGCCGTGAAAACCTCCATAAGTCCGATCACTGTCCTTCCAGGGCACGGGGATGGATTTTTTTTTTAAATATAGAAAACAATGTTTTGGTTTGTAATAATGTAGGTTTTCACGGCTCGATGCATGATGATTGCTTCGAAAAGCTGCTCTCTCGGGACAGGCGCGTCGATCGCTCCCTCTCCTCTCCTCGCGACGTTTCGCCTCACATGAGAGAGCAGCTTCTCAAAGCAATCGTCAATGTTTTGGTTTCTTGTTTTTCCTTCCCCATGGCTCAAGCTGTGGCACTGATCGTGGCTTCCACCACAGGGGTCGACATGTGGCGGCCACATGAGGTGCCTTCCCATTCCAAAACAAAACGACCGTGTGTGGCGTTTTATGGCCGAACGTATTCATCAAGGTCCTCGGGGTTTTCGCGTTGCATCTCTGTGCAAATTCCCGGGCCCTTCTCGGTGGCGAAATATGGCTTCACCTGAGAGAAGCATCGCGCAGAATTCAAAATATTTACTCGATGGGTCGTTATATTATCGTTGTGGAGGGGAACCTCCCAGACCTGGAGATTTCACTCCCAGTGTGTGGGGTTGAGAATTTAAATCCGGATCAGGATTGCCTCGATCTCATCCTCATCATTAATCATGGTCACTGGTAAATATTGGAGAACATCTCATCTCATTATCTGAAACCGCTTAATCCTATATAGGGTCACGGTGAAGCCGGAGCCTATCCCGGAAACACAGGGCGTAAGGCAGGAATACACCCGACGACGGGACGCCGTGGAGAACATTGTTTATTTAATTGCAGTTTTACCCAGGAAAGGCTTTTCGTGGTGGGTGAGTTTATGTGTTTCAATGAAACCCAGAGCAATGTCATCTGAAGTCCAGGAATCCTGCTACGGTCTCTTGTGGTGAACAGGTCTGAGGGACAAATAATGGTGCTAAGGATGCCTCCAACGTGTGAGGTGATCCTAAAATTCTCTAAGTAAAGGAGTTTGGCGTCAGATATGGTATTTGGTTGTAAAATTCTGCTCCAATACTCCAACTATTGGGGGGACAACCAGTCAATCTGGGTCAGCCTGGAGAGCGGCCCTTTAAACGGGCAATTGGAACGGTAGTTCTCATTTGTTTACTGCACCTGTTGTGGTGAATGTGTTAATGCAGTTGCTACATCACCGTGCTCACCATGACAAGTTTACGAATTCAGTTCCCTATAAGGGATTGGGGCCGATTCAGTTGCAGCTATGTAAGTCTCAGCCTGTTGCAGGCAGGTCAGGAGGAGCCTTGCTGGCAAGCCAAGGGAGAACCACAGAGAGATGTGAGAAACATGGCCTTCCCTTGACAAAATAAACACTGACCATTGCTCGTACCCTGCAACAAGATCTTCTTTGTGCACATTCGTTTCAAAACTTTGAGCGTTCAAGAGGACGCCATGTGACTACATTCGGATGCACACTAATTGATGGCACATCTGTGAAAGTCAAGCGGCGCAGGAACCAGCGCTTGTTTTTTCGTGAGCTCGGCTAACGTGTGTGCCACCGCCCCCCCTCCTCTCTCTCCGCTCAGTGCCGGGCCGCGACACTTTGCGCTGGCGCGTGTCCACGGGGGACGTTTAAAACGCGGAATCAAAAACAAGCGGCGCGGCATAGTGTGGGTCCGACCGTGCCGGTAATTGCCTTGTTTTGAACCGTCGACATCTCGGCGTTCGTTGATGACTGAGCGCAGGGTTCGGGGAGTGAACCGCCGCGGCCACGTGTACAGAGTTCACATTGGCCGGCACACCGCGGGTGAGCGCAGGAGCGGGCAGCCAGTCAAAAGCAACCGCGTGAGGTCACCCCGGTGCAGTCGTGCCACGGATAAAGAGGAGTTCAGCAGCAACCCCCCTTCCCGATTATCCGCGTTTTCTCAGCCAGCAAGGCTGCGTTTGGAAGTGGCCGGAAGAAATTGGGCCCCGTTATTTCCGCCGTCGTTCCACGGACAACAGGAGTCGGTCGGAGGTAATAGAGGCTATCTGAGCGGCTCGCCACATAAATGGACGCAGGCGAGGGGAGTTCCTGCTTGGAGGAGGGCAGCACCCGTGCGAGATAAACCCACCCGCGCACACCCGGGCATGCGTGCAGTCACCACTCTCCCCGTGCCCTTTTCAACGCGATGCCCCGGCAATCGCATCACCACCCGGGGTACATAGTTAATGATTTATAAAGGGCACCCCCTCAGCAAGGGGATGCGCCCACCACGATCCAGGAGCACGATACGACCGTGCAATTATAATTCGTGCCACGTAGGTGCCCCGTGTGCGGATAACTCACGTTATGAACAGCGAGCGAAGTACGCGCGTGTGGTGTACATAAACATCACACACGAGGTGTTGGACGCTCGGTCAATGAGGTTTTATTTAAGCCGAAAAAGAACCGTTGAGCTATGTAGCCCTTTTTAACAGTTGTCCAGCGTGGAGGGGTTAAGCAAGTCACAACATTTCAGGTCAACTGGGGTCAATCTAGTCAGGATAATTGACCTGTGCAGCGTGTATTTGGACTCTGGGGGGGTGAGGGGGAAACCGGAGTACCCAATGACAATGCATGTGGGCACGGGAAAAATAACGTAAACTGCACACAGAAAGGCACCCGAGTCGGAAATCGAACCCGGGCCCTTCTTGCTGCTGTGAAGCGACAACGCTCCTTACCATTCTGCCACCGTTCCACCCGTGTGAAGGGAGGCGGTAGCGTAGTGCTTAGCGCTCAGCGCTACAAACCCATAAAGCCGAATTCCCTTTATATCCATCGCCAATGACGGCAATCGATTTATGAACTGGTCCTCGGTCTTCCGTAGGTCATGGGTGACCGTTCATTCGGTCAGCTGAGTCACTGGACGTCTTCACATCGCGTCTTAAGACTCACTTGCTCCTAAGGGCCTTGAAGTCCTCTGGCTGGGACTGTTGATGCTGCTCACTGGTGTTGTGCTTGGATGATGGCTCGCTGTTGTCCGTGCCTGCTCAGGAACACTTTTTTGTTACTTGACGATCTTCATTGATTTATAGTCATTTAATTTAATGTAATTGATCTGCTCTAATGTGTTGTTGACGTGCCGTTCTCTCCGCGGCTCTGTGCAATGCTTTATGACCCTTGTGTGAAAGGCAATTTCATCTCATCTCATCTCATTATCTGAAACCGCTTAATGCTATATAGGATTGTGGGAGGAAACCGGAGTACCCGGCGAAAACCCACGCGGACACGGGGAGAGCATGCAAACTCCACACAGAAAGGCACCCGAGCCGAGAGATTCGAACCCGGGACCTTCTTGCTGTGAGGCGTCAGTGCTAACCACTGGGCCACCGCGCCGCCCTGAAAGGCAATTTAGAAATGCAAATCTTATAATCATAGGACCAACCTTTTTTTTTACTTCCCGCAAAGTGGTGGTGTACTTTATATTGTCTACTGGCCAGGATAATGTGCCACGTCAACCCCCATGGAAACCACGATTCGAACTCTCCAGCTGCTAAATGATAATTAATCATCTTTGCCACTGCGAACTGGTGTGAAACACAACCACGAGAGGGCCGTCATTCTCTGTTGGTTCCACTTTTGGGCCGCGACGCGTTGACAGCTTTGAGTCACAAGGAAATTAAAAGCAAACGACCGGATGTGTTTCGAGCCCCTGCGCCCGCGAGCAAGCAAACCGCTTGTGCCATGCTCGGCGCAAACAAGTTACGGCGGGGGCCTGCGGACGAGGGCCCCCCTGTATGAGTGACCCCGGGCACAAGCGTCCAGTGGCCGCGGGGCACCCCCCCCGTGGGTCTCTGCCCCCCTCTCCCGCCCACCCTCCGCTCCACGTCGCCCGTTTAATTCATCCCCGTTTTTGTTTCCCCTCCTCGTTTCCCGACTTAATTAAGGCCTCTTTTGATCGAGAATCAAAAGTGTTTACTGCGCT
This sequence comes from Mordacia mordax, assembly GCA_036362905.1. Taxonomy (NCBI): domain Eukaryota; kingdom Metazoa; phylum Chordata; class Hyperoartia; order Petromyzontiformes; family Petromyzontidae; genus Mordacia; species Mordacia mordax. The sequence goes on along the minus strand of JAZEWT010000015.1, from coordinate 3,566,136 downwards.
GTGCTGCCGGCCCACTGTGAACGGCGCTCATTGTGCTGAGCTGTGGGACGGGCGTGGGGAGGGGGGGTCCGGGAGTGGTGGGGGGCACCTGACAAATACGAGCGCTGCGAGAACGCCCCCCCCCCGCCCCCCCCCTTCCCCGCGTGTCCCCGATTTTTGGGTAATCACTGGTGTTTGTGGGTTGCCCGTAGCGATGGTGATGGTGGGGGTTGTTCAAGGGCAACGACAGCAAACAGGCAGATATCAAGGAAATCTCTCACGTACGGTTGTGGCCACCAGTTCCATGCGTTCTCTTCGCATGCCCGTGAGAGAAATCGTTCAGTAATTAACAAGCTAATCAAAGTTGACCACGGCTCGTGAGTGGTGGGGAAGCCGCCGGGGAACGAACACTGAGGGCAGTTGTCGGCCATAGATAAGGGGTCGGCCTTGAAATGGTTGTACATTACTGGATTCCTTAGCCTGTGTGGGGATGTGAGTGGTATCTCCCCGTGCATGGTGAGTTTTCTCCAGCTTTTTTAGTTTCTGCCCACGTGCAGAGCACAGAGGGATGGAATTGACCGAATGTCCGTAGCCAGGAGCAGCCCCGATCAAGTATTCTCGGTGGGGTCTCTGAGTGATGCTTTGTCTCATCTCATTGTCAGAAACCGCTCAGTCCTGTACATGGTCGCGGTGAGCCGGAGCCTATTCCGGCAGACACAGGGCGCAAGGCAGGGATACACCCACGATGGGACGCCAGTTCATCGCCGGGCACTGCGAGCAGTTTAGTCTGCAAGCCAGTTAACCTATGCAGCAGCATGCTTTTTGGACTGTGGCAGGAAACCGGAGTGCCCGGCGAAAACCCATGCGGACACGGGGAGAGAACATGCAAACTCCACACAGAAAGGCACCCGAGCCGAGATTCGAACCCGGGACCTTCTTGCTGTGAGGTGACAGCGCTACCCACTGGGCCACCGTGCGCAGGTGTGATTACCTGTAAAGGGAGGAAAATACCCAACAACGCAGAATCAATAAAAAATATGTGAAGATTATCTTTTTCAACTCTTGTATTTATTCATTTGTTATCAATACCCGCGTAGGCCTGTACATCGTTGCGGGGGGGCCGGAGCCTATCCCGGCCGACAGAGGGCACAACGCGGGGGAATACCCAGCATGTGACGCCAGTATATCTGCAGGCCAATTAACCTATACGGCAGCGTGTCTTTGGGCGGTGGGAGGAAACCGGAGTACCCAGCGAAAACCCACGCGTGCACGAGGAGAGAGCGCTTGAACTCCACACAGGAAGCCACTCGAGCTGGGAATCGAACCCGGGACCTTGCATTTGATGGCAATTTGTCCAGGAGCTTGATGACAGTGTTGAGATTTGCTTGGGGGTTCTTTAGCAGAGGTCGACCGGCGCCAACCCACCAGACACTGCTTCCTGTATATTATGATGCCGGTGGTCAAAATAAATCAAAACATACATTAGTTGCCGGAGGAAACCAGAGATCGCGGAGGAAACCCACTCAGAACAGGGGGGAGAACACACAATTTGCACGCAGAAAGGTGCTCGAGGGCATGAATCGACACCGCGTCGGGCAGGATTCTCTGTGAGGAGGCGCGGATGTCGCCGCAGTGTAGACTCCGCTGCCGTGGAGTTGGACTCCTGCTCCTTCGGTTCAGGAGCGCTGACCGCGGCGCTTTCCCAGGACGTCGAAAAATTATATTTGCCAATGTAAGGGGCGTCTGAGGCGGCGCGGTGGCCCAGTGGTTAGCGCTGTCGCCTCACAGCAAGAAGGTCCCGGGTTTGAATCTCTCGGCTCGGGTGCCTTTCTGTGTGGAGTTTGCATGCTCTCCCCGTGTCCGCGTGGGTTTTCGCCGGGCACTCCGGTTTCCTCCCACAGTCCAAAAAGCATGCTGCTGCATAGGTTGATTCGCTCGCAGGCTAAATTGCCCCGCAGTGCCCGGCGATTGACTGGCGTCCCATCGTCGGTATATCCTTGCCTTGCGCCCTGTGTCTGCCGGGATAGGCTCCGGCTTCACCGTGACCCTGTATAGGACTAAGCGGTTTCAGACAATGAGATGAGATGAGGGGCGTCTGGATGAGAGACAAGTTGAAGTGTGTGTTATGTTGAATTAAAGCCCTGCCTCTACTTTCATACAAATCCATTCGCAAAGCCTTAATATTTTTGTTTGTTTGTTGATGATTGCGTTTGAGTTCAACCCATTAGTTAAGCAGCGCGAATCTTTACTGCAACCGCGGTGACGAGCCTACCGGGTGAAGGCCTGCGCTTTGAGTGCTAATGTACACCGAGCAGCGCCGCCCGAAGGCCCGGAAGCAGTTTCGGGCGCACGGCTGCGTAACGTGCGTGCGGTTTGATTCCATCTGCGTCTGATCCGCTAATCCCTGACACCCGTGCCGTTGTCACGTGAGGCAAGCGCGAGTGTGGCCGTAGTGTGCTGGTTTGTATGTGTGTGTGTGTGTTTCTTGGTGGCGCACCTGGCCTGGCACAAGCCGCGGTGGCGTCACCGTCGCTTGGCGGCGGCGGCGGCGGCGGCGGTTGTTGTTGTTGCTTCAGTGGCGGCGCAGTGGTTGGCGCGCTGCGCTCCCGGCACGGTGCCGCAAGTTCGGTTCCCGGCCAGGGCTAACATCCGCGGTGATTAACTGAACTGGGATCCGTTGGTTCGACTCTGGATCAAATGAGCGCCTGTTGCGGTGTGTAAACAACAGCTGTGAGGAGACAAAGGCGGGCAGGCGTGCTGTTCACTATTCCCTGCCCTCGAACTCTCTGCTGTCCTATAGGTTGCTCGCTAACAGCACTTGTTACCCTCAAACAGCACGCGCAGGCCGTCGGGGGGGACTCTTTGGTTTTGTGTTAGTCCGATAGCTTGCGCTACGTAACGATCCACTCGTCATGATGCAGTTCCCGGTCTGGCTGCACCGCGCCGGTGACCCCACTGTGCATTGGAATCTCGTTTCGTCCTCCACGAAGTTGACTCGGATCAAAGTCAACGCCCTGCCATGGCGGTGCGCTCACGAGATTTGTTGTTATTCTTGCAGCGCCCCTTTGTGCGCTGTGCAAGCCCTTAATAGGTGCTTTCTGACACCTCGTGCCAACCGCGGTTTAGTTTCACAGGCATGGCTGGCACTTGGGAGAGACCCTGTCTCGTCTAATCTACATTCTATAACACGACACTTGTCGGATTTCTGTCTCTCATGGATATAGCGTGTCACCTTTTTGAGGCTCGCCACGAAATATGCACGCACATGAATTCATCGGCATGCATGAAGGCCCTCAGCACATTGTGACGCTGTCAGTGCAGATATATCTTTAGTACTACAGCAGAAAGTACACTTTTTTTTTCCCACGAACACAACCAACGACCTCCCTCGGATGCCGTTGAAAGCGCTAACAGCGATGCTTCTTTAAATCCGTTCTGTGGACTCGGGATTCCCCCGTTCCATTTGAGTTGACGTTTGCGTTTGCCTGTTTGTTCTTTCTTTCAGAGTCGTCCGGTCAGCTGTCCATCGGTAAACACTCCTTCCCCTTCAGCTTCAAACTCCCAGGTGAGAGTACGGCCGCGATCGGGGAAGAGTGGCCGGTCCGCCCAAAAGTACAACTCTTGAGCGATGCCGAGAAAGTTGGTTTCTGCAGCTCTGCCGTCGGCCCCGTTGTCAAATTCGGATTTCTCAGTCAAATCATGTGTTTGTCTCCCCCGGCCGCTGCAAGTAAATCCTTCCGTAGCTACATCACCGTGAAATAAAGTGTTCAATCACATTACAATGCTCAGCTCTGAGAGTGAATAAGTCTTGGTGAATCATCCTCATACCTGGGCCTTCCCCCTTCGAATAAATTTGCCTCCCAATCAGGCCCCGAAGACGTTTCGTCACAAGCTGGTTTTGAATCTCAATTTACATAGAGTGGTGAAATAACTACCACCCCACCACCACCACCACCCCACCACCACCAAAAACTATGCTAACAATCCTACGGCTACTTTATTTCGTTTCACTTCCAAGTAAAAATGGGCCAAAGTGATTTTCTCTTCAATGAGCAGTGAGCTGGTCATCATCACCTGTTTACAGCCCGCTGAGCGCATGGTTGAAAGTCCACCACACGAGTGCTGGAGGTGGTGAGCTAAGTCTATTCATTGGCCAACCACAGAGCAGTAGCCATTTTATCAATTCCGGAGGACTGGTGGGCTGAATCAATTCCCAACCGGGATTTGAACTCGCAACCTTACGATTGTGAGCCTCTCGCTCGACTGCTGAGCCACAGGGTTAGTTCCTCGTCTCATTTATGAGACCTTAAACGCACTCTTCTTAAATCACCCATTGGTGCCCAGCCAATCCTCTGCAATTGGCCCAATCGCTAAATCTCAAAAATATAATTACGACCTGAAAGTCATGTTACTTATTTGTTATAAGGCTTTGCATCACTCTACATTTACATACAAGTTAATGCAACCAGATCAACCTGAATTGGATTAAGTAATACAGAGTCCCTTGTATTTAGAGTATCCATGTCCACTGTGGGTTTTCACATCTCGATGTATGGGGATCTCTTGCAAGGGCAGTTCTTGCAAGAGATGGCCTTGTGTCGCGCGCTCCTCCTCTCTCCTCTGCGAAGTTTCGCCATGCACGTTAGGAGGAATCATCCGGTAGCGATGCCGGAGAGATGACCTCACATCGATGTTCGTAACATCGCTCTGTGCAGCCAGTGGGCTGATGGATCAAAACAGGTTTTTTTTTTTTAATCTCTGTAAGTATGGACAGAACACAGTTTTAATAATAATTGCATTTTTATAGCGCTTTTCACCCGAGGGTCACAAAGCGCTGCACAGAGCTGCGGAGAGAACGGCACGCCAGCAACAACGACATTGGAATGGAACTTCAGCAGCAATAACATTTTTTTGGGTTTTTTTTTATTAAACATGCACATCGCTGTTTATATTTAATCTCATGCATCTGTCGTTGCCAGTCTTAACGACCGGTATCGAAGTTGACATGGGTTGCCAAGTTGCCCACCAATGGTGGGGATTGAAATAGAATTTTTACGCCCGGATGCCCTTTGCTGACGTCAACTTCCTTTCGTCAGATGGCCTTTAGATCACAACATGTTTGGAATCTCCCCCCTCAACTCTTTACCAAGGGAGACCCGAGCAGGAGCAGCTGGACTTTACGTGACGTACCTCTGGTGTTCGTTAGACTGTGCGAGCCCTTGTGCCATCGTAAGCTTATGATCCATGGGGAGTCAACCTGTCCGCGCGTTGGTAATTGGTACGAACACAAATTTAAAACGAGGGGTTGTTATTGAACAGCTTGTTGGTGGTTATGCGCAACTATTTTAATAATAATAATAATAATTGCATTTACAGAGCGCTTTTCACCCGAGGGTCACAAAGCGCTGCACAGGGCTGCGGAGAGATCGGCGCCAACAACAACGACAGAGAATGGAAAATCAGCGACATTATTTTCGGGTTTTTTT
>JAZEWT010000015.1:3513380-3523676 GCA_036362905.1 Mordacia mordax | reverse complement strand
CGAATTTGGCAGCGGCCTGCCTGTTGCGGCGGCGGCACCGCCACGGGGAGGGGAGTGACCTCAAGCTTGTAACTAATGGGAATAGATCGCGGAACGGGAAAGAGGAGAGAAGGGAAAACGTGGGGAATTAATGGGCGAGGGATAAAGGGAGAAGGACGGAAGGGAGAGGGAACCGGAGAGATTGCAGCGCAGGCTCAGGAGAGGTGAGGATCTGGAGGCAGAAGTCGATCTAGGGCATCGAAGCTGGTGCACGTAGCTGTGTCTATATTCACAGGGGGCTCAGACGGGGAGAAGGACTGAGAGTGGAGGTGGCCACCCAAGGGACGTGGTTTACTTGAGGCTTGCGATGCTTCCGGTGGATAAATTGGGTAGCTGACACAAGAGGAGGCACTTCCTGCTCAACGGGCAAGCGGAATTTATATCGGGATAACGAGACCTTGACGCATGCGGGGTCAGCGAGGAGGAGGAGGAGGCGTGCGGTGTGGAGATGATGGATGATGGATGGGGGGCTGGACGAGTTGTCAATGGTGGATTTAAGAGGAACGAGCGGGGGACCCGAGGTAACCGTGAGCTGAACTTCAGGAGGATGGCTTCAGCGGCTGCGCCGCGGGGCTCAGCGATGATCTACGATGACCCGCAGCGGCCTTCGCTCGCGTAAAAAAAAAAAATTTAGATTCTCTATTTTTTTTTCTTTAACCGTGTGACGACTGAGAGTGTCGCTGTTTTAAAACGCAACGACTCACACGCCTCCGATGAAGTCCCCGTAGCTATGACCCGGTGTTCTGGGTGCGCATGCCTGGGCAATCACCCCGAGATCTTCCTCCCGGCTCGCCGTCAGCTGTCCTCACAACAACGCACGCCGTGCTGATGTGCAGCGCTGCACCCTTGTCAATCATCATCATCATCATCACTGCCTTTGCAACGGAATCGCGGCCGCCTGCGCCAGATCCGCGCTAACCGCTAGATGGCGATGATGATGATGATCATGATGCGATCAGTGCGGAGCCGAGAGAACAGCTTACAGCTGTTGGCGAGATCTTCTGCACAGTTGTCACATGCTACGACCCGGGTGATGATTAAGTAAAATAAACAATATATAAATTGGGTGACATGACTACAAGATACTCTGTACACCACCTGGTGGGCTAGTCGTTATGTCACAGGCTGTCAACCGATGAGAGGCAAGGAAAGCGACTGGTGACCTGACGCATGCCTCTCCATATTATATACAGATCAGAGCGACGGTTCAACAGGTGGTCACCATGGGCATGAGACTAATGACGGTGATGGTGATGATAATGATGACGGCGCTCACGGGTTTGGTGGCGATGATGTGATTGATGACCTGCTGGTAAGCACGACGATAAAGGTTGTGATGTCCGTGTGTGACGGTGGTCAGAGTGACAACGTATCGGTAGTGATGACGACAACTGTGACGGTGGATTTCGTGAAGCCGGTAGCGGTCGTGACGGCGATGATAATAATGATTTGCTCGTGATGATGATGATGACGATGATGACAACGTCCTGCCTCTCAGACACCCCGGTGGCCGGGTTGGTTGATGTACGTTAAGTCGACAGATGTTTATTATTGCCGCAGACAGTACCCAGTGAGCTTGCAAGCTCTAGATGCGGGAGCCCTGCGATACAGTAAACATAATGACAATAATGATGACCATGATGACGGTACATTGATGACGGCGTGTCGATGACTGACGATGATGATGACGATGAATTCACGATCATCACCTATTGATGACGACGACAACGAGGATGTAACGAGTAGAAAAGGTTTTGACCTTTGCTGGCAATTATACAGGTGTGAAGATCTTAAAAACAACAAAATAGGCACCTTTCACAAAGTGTCCAGTTTGCACAAAGCCACACATACTTGTAGCGAAATGTGCATACATTATCAAAGCTTCCTGTTTGCATATTTTGCCACAAGTATGTGTGACTTTTGCAAATTAGACACTTTGTGAAAGTGTCTATTTTGGTGTTTTAAGATCTGACCACCGGTATAGGGTGGCACGGTGACCCAGTGGGTAGCGCTGTCGCCTCACAGCAAGAAGGCCCCGGGTTCAAATCTCGGCTCGGGTGCCTTTCTGTGTGGAGTTTGCATGTTCTCTCCCCGTGTCCGCGTGGGTTTTCGCCGGGCACTCCGGTTTCCTCCCACAGTCCAAAAAACATACCGCTGCATGGGTTTATTGGCTTGCAGACTAAAAATTGCCCGCAGTGCCCGGTGATGGACTGGCGTCCCATCGTGGGTATATCCCTGCCTTGCACCCTGTGTCTGCCGAGATAGGCTCCGGCTCGCCGCGACCCTCTACAGGACTAAGCGGTTTCTGACAATGAGATGAGATGAGATCACCTGTGCAACTGCCAGCAATGGTAAATACTTTTTCTACCCTTTACTTATGTACACTGGCAATAGTACCCATGGCTTAGACGACGATGACGACGAGGATGATGACGACGAGGACGGTGACGACGACGAGGACGGTGATGACGAAGACGATGACGAGGACGATGACGACGATGACGAGGACGATGACGACGCGCTTTCGCCTCTCAGAGCCGCCCGCGGCCGGGCTGCGCGGGTTCCGCCGCCTGCCACCCATTCAGCAGCAGTTCTCCATCGAGAGCGACTCGGGACTCACGGAGACGGGAGACCTCTCGAACGAGATCGACGTCTTCGGCAGCGGCCGCCCGAGGCCCCGCATCGTCTTCGTCATCGGTGAGGAGTCGAGAGCGTGCGAGGAGCGCTCCGTGAGATTTTGGTGGGGGGGGAGGCGGGGGGGGGGGCGGTATAATCCAATGAGGGGCACCACCCGGAACGTCGATTGAAATGCGCTCAACCCTCCCAGTAAATGTGGAAATAACGGGTTTAAACTTTAGGCTGGGGCGGCGCGGTGGCCCAGTGGTTAGCGCTGTGGCCTTACAGCAAGAAGGTCCCGGGTTCGAATCTCGGCTCGGGTGCCTTTCTGTGTGGAGTTTGCATGCTCTCCCCATGTCCGCGTGGGTTTTCGCTGGGCACTCCGGTTTCCTCCCACAGTCCAAAAGCATGCTGCTGCATAGGTTAATTGGCTCGCAGGCTAAATTGCCCCGCAGTGCCCGGCGATGGACTGGCGTCCCATCGTCGATATATCCTTGCCTTGCGCCCTGTGTCTGCCGGGATAGGCTCCGGCTCACCGTGACCCTGTATAGGACTAAGCGGTTTCAGACAATGAGATGAGATGAGAACTTTAGGCTTAGATTGGACACATTTATTTTAATAGAGCAACAAGCTGTGAACAAGCATTCCTGTGCAAGTTCCGAATCAATGGAGAAACCATTGTGGAATTGTCTTTGTGCCAAATGTCGCTGAGACAAACGGCCGGACATAGGAACCGTCCCCCCTCCGCCCCCCATTCCCGTTGCGGGGGGGGTACCCCCTACAATTATCCGACTTGCCCCGTGGTTAAGACCGCAAGTGAATGCACGACCTGGAGAGAACCGAGCTTCCCATTAGAGTTCAGCTGTCTCCTCATTTATATATATTTATATTTACAACATGACGCGACAATTACACGACTGATCATGGACTGGGGCACGGATACAGTGGCAGGAGTGAGCCAGGCAGTCCGGCGCCAACTTGTCAGACACTGCTTCCTATATGATGCCATCTGCCAATTCATTGACGAGTGTGTTTTTTTTTATTATTATTGTGGGAGGAAAACGCTGAACCCGAAGGAAAATTACGCAGAATAATGGGAGAACGCACAAACTCCACACGGGCATCCAAGGCAGAAATCTAATTGCCTAGGGCGAGACTTCCTTTCGCTGAGCCGCAGATGTTTCCGCTGTACTTCCCTGCTGCTCAAGCACATTGGTTGCATGTTTTACCACAAGCGCGTGCGGTTTTTGCAAACTGAGTGCCCTGTAAAAGGTGTTCCACTTGCTGCGTGAACATCTCAACGCCAGTTGGTGTTGTGGCCGTGAGCGGGTATCGAACTCGGGTCGCCGGGTTCGTAGGGCAGCGTGCTAACTTCTGCGCCGCCACCATCACCACAGGTGATGTGGCCACGAGGAGTATCTACACGGGACCGCCTCTGTATCCCTAGTGCTTGCTATAGGCTCAGGTCCCTAGTGCCCGGTGGAAACCCACGCGGACACGGGGAGAGAGAACACGAGAAAACTCCACACAGAAAAGCATCCGAGCCGGGAATCGAACCCGGGTGCCTCTTGCTGTCAGGTGACAGAGCTACTCACTGCGTCACGCGCCGCCCGCTAGGCTGCCGTCTGTGCACCAATTTGTGCTGTGAGTTTGTTGATTTACCTTTTGAGTTTACACGTCGTTAAGTTGGTCAGTTCGAACGCTGGTTGATATCGAAGGAATCACCGATATCCCGAGCCTGCAAGCTCACTGGGTACCGTGTAATAATAAACATCTCTCTAGTGTTAGAGATAGGAGCATACAACCTCACTGGGTACCGTGTAATAATAAACATCTCTCTAGTGTTAGAGATAGGAGCATACAACCTCACTGGGTACCGTGTAATAATAAACATCTCTCTAGTATTAGAGATAGGAGCATGCAACCTCACTGGGTACCATGTAATAATAAACATCTATCTAGTATTAGAGAGAGGAGCATTCAACCTCACTGGGTACCGTATAATAATAAACATCTATCTAGTATTAGAGATAGGAGCATGCAAGCTCGCTGGGTACCGTGAATTAATCAACATCTCTCTATCTAGTGTTAGAGATAGGAGCATGCAAGTTCGCTGGGTACCGTGTAATAATAAACATCTATCCAGTGTTAGAGAGAGAAGCATGTAACTTCGCTGGGTACCGTGTAATAATAAACATCTCTCTATCCAGTGTTAGAGAGAGGAGCATGTAACTTCGCTGGGTACCGTGTAATAATAAACATCTCTCTAGTGTTAGAGATAGGAGCATGCAAGTTCGCTGGGTACCGTGTAATAATAAACATCTATCCAGTGTTAGAGAGAGGAGCATGCAACCTCACTGGGTACCGTGTAATAATAAACATCAATCTAGTATTAGAGAGAGGAGCATGCAAGTTCGCTGGGTAATGTGTACAAACGGAGTTGTTATTATCGTTGTCATCATCGGTGAAGCCGTGGTGGCGCTGGGGAGAATAGAGCAGCAAGGTTGAACCAAATATTGGATCAGCTGGAACCCGTGTACTAATGAGCATTCACAGCTCTTCAATTTAATTGGCGCCACATTAACATTAACACTACTAAAAATAATGTCAATGGTAATTATTCCATGAATGTAATTACTCTGGACAGCTGTCATACACAGCAATTACGTTATGTATGTTGTTCTGTTTGTTTGCGCGAAATTAACACAAAAGTCATATCTGGCTTCATTATTGGGTTATTGTTTTAACATCTGGTTTCCAGCACGGTTGCGAGACTGTGCTTGGAGTCGAGCTTAGATTCGAGTCCTTGGGTTGGGTGTCTCGACGGAATGTGATGCCCGAATCGATACGTCAGAATACCTCGGTTCGATTGCCAGTCAGGCCCTCGAAGAGAAGGGATAATGTCCCTTCGAGCGCGCTTGGGCGCTTACACGTTGTATTTAAACAACAGGCGACTAGCACGTAAATAAGCCACAGAAATACAAACACAGCATATAAGTATATCAATAAATATGTTGTTGGGCGGCACGGTGGCCCAGTGGGTAGCGCTGTCGCCTCACAGCAAGAAGGTCCCAGGTTCGAGTCTCGGCTCGGGTGCCTTTCTATGTGTGGAGTTTGCATGTTCTCTCCCCGTGTCTGCGTGGGTTTTCGCCGGGCACTCCGGTTTCCTCCCACAGTCCCAAAAACATGCTGCTGCATAGGTTAATTGGCTTGCAGACCAAATTGCCCTCAGTGCCTGGTGATGGACTGGCGTCCTATCGTGGGTATATCCCTGCCTTGCTCCCTCGTCTGCCGGGATAGGCTCTGGCTCACCGCGACTCTGTACAGGACTAAGCGGTTTCTGACAATGAGATGAGATGAGGCTCAGCTAATCTATGAACACGTGCATCGATGTGACATTACAGCGTCACCCAGAGCATTTGACTTGCGTCGCTGTGCGTGTACCGAGGGTATGGCCCTGGCATGGAGCCACGTGACTGAATGTTCAATCACTAATGTGACAACCATTATTTATCAGCAATACATTATCATTGTAAGCATCGTCTTTATTTAACCTGTGAAAATCTTACAAGTGCCGATGGCGAACCATACTCTACTGCACGCCCGATAGATTTGTCTGTATTTTGAAACATTTTAATTGCACCGGGAGGATATAAAAATAGGATTAATACGAGCATGTGAATGACAGAAGTAGATTGTATGAAGGCATGCTTGACAGGCACTACGGATTAATTGGTATTGCTAATCTGATCTGATAACGTGGAAATTTAAAACTGACGCAGTGTTAATGTCTCAGAAGGGTGATCAATACGAGGTGAGTAACGCGAAAATAACACACGACAGCCTTGGTGCTGTGCAGATGAAATGTGCGCTTATGCATATTTTAAACCTTGCACTCGAACATGGAACAGAACACTTGCACCATCGTATATAATGATTCACGACGCTCCTCCGTCTTTAACCCCCCGCCAATGAGGGTGGATGTGAGCAAAAGCTGCTGGGCTCACAATCAATCAACAGACCACGGTGCGGACATACATGCATACGAGCACTCGCTACCACTGGCGGTGCAGATTGAATCTCCTGGTTGAAGGAAGGAGACGACGACCGCCATTCGGCTGTGAAAAGCCAGATCTTTAAAAAGAGACATCTCGTGTTGTTCTCCAGCCGTGTCTTCTATGGCCGTTTTGAATATCTCCAGGTGCACGTGCCATGATGCGTGCGCCGTTCTCTCCGAATGTAGATGCGGTTCTCATCGTGCCGACCTGGTCCATGTACTAACCTGGTCCATGTACTAACCTGGTCAATGTACTAACCTGGTCAATGTACTGATCTGGTCAATGTACTGACCTGGACCATGTACTGACCTTGTCTATTTAACGACCTGGTCCATGTACTGACCTGGTCAATGTACAGACCTGGTCAATGTACCGATCTGGTCCATGTAACGACCTGGTCAATGTACAGAACTGGTCCATGTACTGACCTTGTCCATGTACCGACCTGGTCCATGTACTAACCTGGTCCATGTACTAACCTGGTCCATGTACCGACCTGGTCCATGTACTGACCTGGTCCATGTACCGATCTGGTCCATGTACTGATCTGGTCCATGTACTGATCTGGTCCATGTACTAACCTGGTCCATGTACTAACCTGGTCCATGTACTGATCTGGTCCATGTACTGATCTGGTCCATGTACTAACCTGGTCCATGTACTGATCTGGTCCATGTACTAACCTGGTCTATGTACTGATCTGGTCCATGTACTAACCTGGTCCATGTACTAACCTGGTCCATGTACTCACCTGGTCCATGCACCGCCAGTCTCCTCGAGCCTGGTCCCTCCCACTTCCCTGTGGTTTCCTGCAGCGCCTTGGGACCTCTGGTTGGACATTTCTACAATAATGAAATGACTTATTTTAAGATATTATTATAAAAAAAATACAAATTATAACGCGTAGCACTATCAGCCTGGAGACTGGGAGGGGGGGGCAGGTTAGCCAGCGCCAACCCGCAAGACACTACGTCCTATATATTACGATGTCATCGGTTAATTTGATTGTGTTTTATTGTTGTGGGAGGAAACCGGAGAACCCGGAAGAAACCCACACAGTGCAGGGGGCGAACACACAAACTCCAGAGAGAGGGGCGCTCGAGGCAGGAATCGAACCGCCTCGGTCAGGACATTCTTTCTGCGAGGCGCGGATGTTACCACTGCACCATCCCCCCCCCCAAACCCTTGCCCCCCAGGTGGCCCGGGCAGCGGCAAGGGCACTCAGAGCCGCAAGCTGAGCGAACGCTACGGGCTGCTGTGCGTGTCGCTGGGCGAGGTGCTGCGCCAACACGTCCTGCAGCGGGCACCCAGCAACCGCAAGTGGAGGCTCATAGCGCAGATCATCTCCAAGGGAGAGCTCGCACCGCAGGTGGCCGTGACCCCGCGTGACCCCTCGCTCGCCGCACGAGAGCCGCCTCGTCTCCCCGGTGTCTCTCCGCGAGGCTTCCTCTCCTCTCCCCGCGTATCGGTCCCTGTGTCCCCCCCTCCCCCGTGTGTCCGCTGCTGGGCCGAGAGCTCTGTCTCTCTGCACGAACCACCCTCCCTCCCTTGTGTCCTCCCTTGTATTCCCGTGTCCCCCCGTGTCCCCACGTCTCCCCCCGTATCTTCCCGTGTCCCTGCTGCTGCATGAGGGCTGTGTTATCGATGAATAGGAATTGCTCTGAAGAGCTGCTCTTTGGGGGACAGCTGAAAGAGGAGGAACGCTTAATACGGCTGTCCTGAAAAAAAACAGCTCTTAAGAGTAATAATTTTCATAGCACGATTAAGTTACAGGGCGGCACGGTGGCCCAGTAGGTAGCGCTGTCACCTCACAGCAACAAGGCCCCGGGTTCGAATCTCGGCTCGGGTGCCTTTCTGTGTGGAGTTTGCGAGTTCTCTCCCCGTGTCTGCGTGGGTTTTCGCCGGGCACTCCGGTTTCCTCCCACAGTCCAAAAAAACATGCTGCTGCATAGGTTAATTGGCTTGCAAACTAAATTGCCCGCAGTGCCCGGTGATGGACTGGCGTCCCATCGTGGGTATATCCCTGCCTTGCGCCCGGTGTTTGCCGGGATAGACTCCGGCTCACCGCGACCCTGGACAGGACTAAGCGGTTCTGACGATGAGATGAGATGAAGCTGCAGGTGCAAAGCTTAGTGACCTCACATCTTGATCCTCTTCCCTGGGCCTCGCCGTGCTCTTCATTGCTCCATCTCGCCTCTGGGCGGTCCAGGAGACAGCGATCTGGGAACTGAAGCAGTACTTCCTGCAGAATCCAGACGCCCCCGGTTTCGTGATTGACGGCTTCCCCCGGGAGGTCTTGCAAGCTCTGGCCTTCGAGGAGCAGGTCAGTGGACAGCAGCCTTGCGCCCGCTTCACGCGCGTCGAGATGTCATCGCGATGATCGTCAGCAGCAACGGGGATGTCTTCTGCCTTCGACAGAGGCGGCAGCATCGTCGCAACGGAGCTTAATCATCATCATCATCAGGATTTAGGGAGACGACGAAATTAACATTTTTAATGAGGATCGCTTGGAGCATCATTGACCAGAACAAGTTCGTCAGCCTCGGAGGACAAAACTCAGAGATCCATCCTGTTTTGTCTGGAGTTCCTCGTGGTTCAGTTCTGGGCCCCACTCCTCTCCAGTATCTACATACAACTACTTGGTCATATTCTGTGCAGCTTTAATCTCAGCTACCATTGCTATGCCGACGACATCCAAATTTATATCCATGCAAAGCCATCCATCAATGCGTCTGGTCTTTGTATGTCGTCCTCGTTGTCAACTGTGAAGGTCTGGCTCAATTCACATATTCTAAAACTAAATGGAGACAAAACACACGTTTTGCTTGTCGGAACCCCACACCATTTGTCCAAGGCTGAACCTATCCCATTGATGCTTGACGACCAGACAATTGAAGTTGCTAAAGCAGTCTGGAGTCCAGGAGTGACTCTTGATTCCTCACTCAGCTTCGAGACACACATGAACAAGGTGACGAAGGTAGCCTATTTCCGTCTCATAAACACAACCACACTGCGCAACATTCTGTTACCTCTTTGATGCTGAGAAGCTAATACACATCTTTATCTCTTCACGAATCGATTATTGCAATGCACTGCTCCCTGCCACCCTTGCCTACCTGATTAATCGTCTCCAACGTGTGCAGAATGCGGCTGCTGGAGTCCTCACTCGCACACCCGTCCAAGATCACATATCCCCAGTACTGATGTCTCTCCACTGGCTACCGGATAAATACAGGATTAAATTCAAAATCCTCATCCTCACCTACAAGGCTCTCTTTGGCGCTGCTCCGACATACGTCCGTGACCTACTTCAGACACCCTCCTCAACACGACAATTTCGATCTTCCAATACGGGCTTGGTACACGTACCCAGATCACATCTCCATTCAGTGGGTGACAGAGCCTTCTCGCGCGCTGCTCCCAGACTCTGGAATGCCCTTCCATTGGATATTCGGTCAGATGAATTTCTGGGCATCTTCAAATATGGTTTCAAGACTCACTTGTTCCGTAAAGGAGCGGCGCGGTGGCCCAGTGGGTAGCGCTGTCGCCTCACAGCAAGAAAGTCCCGGGTTCGAATCTCGGC
>JAZEWT010000015.1:3429784-3445238 GCA_036362905.1 Mordacia mordax | reverse complement strand
CGAACCGAGAGACTCGAACCCGGGACCTTCTTGCTGTGAGGCGTCAGCGCTAACCACTGGGCCACCGCGCCGCCCCACACACAACTAACCAAAGCAAAGTGCTCCAAAATAACCATTCGAGTTGTTGGCACAAGCACTCTTACCTGGCACCAGTTGGAATCTCGCAAGGCGCAGCGAGTAGCGCTGTCACGTCACAACAAGAATCCCCGGGTTCGAATCCCGGCTCTGGTGCCTTTCTGTGTGGAGTTTGCGCGTATTCTCTCTCTCTGTCCCCGTGTCC
This sequence comes from Mordacia mordax, assembly GCA_036362905.1. NCBI lineage: Eukaryota > Metazoa > Chordata > Hyperoartia > Petromyzontiformes > Petromyzontidae > Mordacia > Mordacia mordax. Next base: position 3,444,958 of record JAZEWT010000015.1, on the reverse strand, counting down.
ACGTGGCCTTTTTTTTTGCCAGGTACTCCGGTTTCCTCCCACCGTCCAAAGACACGCTGCGGCATAGGCTTATTAGCCTGCTGAGTAAATTGCCCCCCCAAAAGCGTGCCCTGCGATGTACTGGCGTCACACCCTGGGTATTCCCCCCCTCCCCAGGATTAAGTGGGTGTTGATAATGAATGGCCCGCAAGTGGGTACGGATTCTACCAAAGCGGCCGACCCCGTCTTCAGTGTTGACCTTCGCATTTCATCATCAGGTACAGTACTCTTTTAAGGCTGAGTTGACCTGGGCGAGCCCCGGAACAAACTCCACGTGCGGCTGGTGTGAGCCGTGGAAGACGCGCGGCAGTGTGCCAAACCAGTGCGCCACCGCTCTTCACGATCACGCAGGGGATTCGGGAGCGAGGTGCTGTTCGCGAGCGCTTATGATAACGCTTTGTGACCCTCGGGTGAAAGGCGCTGGAGAAATGCAAACAGTATGAAGATTAAAGCCAGCAAGTGCACACGACGGGGGAATTTGCCCAGCCACCTTTGTCTTCCCAATGATGAACACAGTGCAACGGATACTTAAGTCCAAGTCGACCTAAGGGAGTCCCAGGACTGGTTCAAACAATCACCAAAACAAAGACACCTCCCTACATCATTAACAGACTAATGGAGCAAAGACAAAGATTACCCATAGAGCCTTAACAGTCTGTAGGGTCAAGTGCTGTTAGCGAGCTCCTATGAAGGTCGACACGGCACAGGAGGTGGGTGACCAGCACCACGCCCGACCGCCTTTGTCTCCCGAGTGGCCATGTTCACACACTGCACGAGGTACTCATTTATTTAAGACTGCGTCGACCTAGGGGAGGCCCAGGACCAGTTCAGAAAATCGTCACTGGTGTTCGCCGCGAGCGGGATTCGAACTCGGCTCGTCGGGGTTTGTAGCCCAGCGCTGCGCTAACCGCTGCGCCACCGCTCCGACTTGTCGGCGCAAGTCTCTTGCCCACACTCGCTTGAGCAGCTGGTGCCATCTAGTGGGCACGGCGTGGTACTGCCCCTTGTGCGGGCAACGATACCGGGCGCTCGGTTCACGTTGCACCGCCTGCACGCTCCAGACTTACGCCACTGGGGCCGCCGCCAGTCCATCGCAGGATATTTGGTCGGCCAGGCAATTAACCTTGGCAACAGCATGCCTGTCGACTGGGGGAGGAAACCAGAGTATCCACAGGCAGACATGTGAACTCCAAACAGCAGCAGAATTCACGCATCCTTGTGTCTCCTCGCGCTGCGAGGCTCCATTCGTCTCGAAACAGCCGCCGTGTCTCCACTCAGCGGCGGTGGCGTCCCCACGGCGCCTGTGCCAAGCCAGGTGCACTTTGAGGACTAAGGCTCGCCGACGTGTCACACCCGGGTGCCATGGGCTGAGATGACTGACCGAGGCACCAGCAGTTCTCCCTGTGCTCCTTTACGGTGCCAACGCGGTGACTTTAGACTGAGTTGTGAGAGCGACCAACACTTCTACTGAAAGGGCGGCGCGGTGGCCCAGTGGTTAGCGCTGTCGCCTCACAGCAAGAAGGACTCGGGTTAGAATCTCGGCTCTGGTGCCTTTCTGTGTGGTTTGCATGCTCTCCCCGTGTCCGCGTGGGTTTTCGCCAGGTACTCCGGTTTCCTCCCACAGTCCAAAAGCATGCTGCTGCGTAGGTTAATTGGTTCGCAGGCTAAATTGCCCCGCAGTGCCCGGCGATGGACTGGCGTCCCATCGTCGGTATATCCTTGCCTTGCGCCCTGTGTCTGCCGGGATAGGCTCCGGCTCACCGCGACCCTGTATAGGACGAAGCGGTTTCAGACAATGAGATGAGTTGAGACTTCTACTGAAACGCGTTTTCCGTTGTAAGGGTCGACCCGACGCAGAGGAACATCTGCACAAACGCACACACCTCTGCCAGCATCAATCATGATACACCCTTAACCGGGTAATCTATTCGCAATCACTGACCGTGCCACTGGAGCCTTATTGCACAGGGTGAATGGCTTCATCCAGTTACGTCGAGTCACGCGCACGCCACACTTGGCTTCATCCGACTACAGTAATTTAATGTCGAGGTGAAAACGATTGGATACGTGGTGGCACTGTTTTGCTCAGGCACCGGACGAATTGTATGCGAGTGGCGAGTCAATAGTTCCCTCGCATCCGCGTTCATGCCAACTCTACTGAAGCGCCACTGTGGGCTGGCAAGGCTGTCACACAACACACGTTGCAGCAGTTTTTACCCAACCAGGCTTTATTTGATACATTTTTTTACATGCCCTTCACACCATATGCGCAGAAAGAAAATGTGTATACGTTAATATTAAAATGCAGTTTTGGAATGCCAGTCAACGGGCGCTGGAAGACTTCTGTCCGGTTTTCCCACGAAAGGTAAACTTATAGAGGCCCTCTCTCCTCCGCCACGCCTTACCTCTCACGTTAGGAGACATCAGGCGCCTGATGATTCCTGATGACGCTTCCAAAGTGGGAGGGGTGAAAACGTGGCGAAGGAGGAGGAACACTCGACGCGGTTATCCCGAAAGGACAGCGATGGAGAGCAATTCTCATACACGGCGGCCGTGACAAAAACCTACATCGGTAAATCAAACGATGATCGATCTGTTGTCAGCAAGGTGCAATGGCGACCGTAGCTTGGTCCTCCCCACCGTGCTTCGCTTTGAGATTGCTGAGCGGCAGGCAGCAACACATGTTTGCAAATGAAGGCCTCGGCCGCCCTGGTTGACACTGCACGAGCATTATCCACAAAACCGCGAGCCACCCCGCTTTGCAAGGGGCGCTAACTATCCCGCAGCATTATTCGAATGTGCTGTGCAGGATCAAGTGTGCCGGTATGATGGTCACATTTGAAAGAAAAAAAAGATTTCAAATCATTTAATTGCCACATGCAAATACTTGTGCACATGACAGCGCCATAAGGCACTGTACGTGCATGGTATGATGGGACTGAATCCATAACAATTGCATCTTCTTGCCGTATGACCTCCTGTTGCGTGCATTGGCGTTATTTGTTTGCTGCCTGCCTGCCTGATGAATTCGGCGGCGTTCACTCATAGCGTTCGATCTGCTTCTCGATTGACCTGCGTCCTGTTGGTTGGGTCGCAGGAATCCCGCATCCAGAGCTTGCAAGCTCAAATAACAAAACATCTGCCATCTCCGGTCTCTCCGATACATTACCCACATGCGTGCTCCCCGTTCCCCTGATAAAAACTTAAAGTAAGGAGGCTGCAACCCAGCGAACACAATGCCTGGGGCAGACACATACCCAGTCTCATCATCACCATCAGCCTTGACAAACTGGAGGACATTAGCTGCCGTGGCATACAGATCAGGAAGTTGGACATTGACAAGTGCTAATGGGAACCACAGCAGGAAAGTGGATGAAGAGGATCCTGATTGGCATTACACCGACACAGAACACGTGGAATAGACAACACCCACACGTTAGACATCAAATCAACCGTTGCAAGATGCAAGTGGGCTTGTAAAGGACACATCGGCAGAAGAGACAACGTTCAATGACCCAGACCATTTACTCCATGGCAGCCGAAGAAGGGAACTCGCCTTAAGAGGACCACCCACCATGCAGATGGAGCGATGAAACCGGCTTGTGCGGGCGCTCAGTCCAGACCGTGGGAGGGGCTCTATTCAGCAGCGGATAGAGCAGTGCTGATGAAGATACACGATGATCGTGAGCTTGGGAATCTCTTTGAATCTGACGAGATTCAAATTGGTGGGCGCCGCTGCGGGGACGCGTGTGCACCCTCGCCCCCAACGTCCGTCCGTCGCTAGGAAGGTCGGTGTTTGTGCAAGGCTGCGGTGGGTGAGATACGCTGACGAGCGGGCGGCGACGGTTGGCGCGCCGCAACAAGTTGGCAAGCCGCAACAAGTTGGCGCGCCGCAACAAGTTGGCAAGCCGCAACAAGTTGGCGCGCCGCAACAAGTTGGCAAGCCGCAACAAGTTGGCGCGCCGCAACAAGTTGGCAAGACGCAACAAGTTGGCAAGACGCAACAAGTTGGCAAGCCACAACAAGTTGGCAAGACGCAAAAAGTTGGCAAGCCACAACAAGTTGGCAAAACCCACACCCGGCAAGAAGGCAACGCTCGCGCCGTCGCTTGGCATGATAACGTTAACGGCCTAACAACGTCACGTCGGTTGGGGGGTTTTTTTGTTGGTTGGTTTTTAATCAGTAACGGGTTGACAAAAGTGGCGATTGCATTTCAAATCGTTTAAATAAAATAAACGTGACGATAAAATCGATTTCGAGTAACGCAGCGGTAACTGCGGGGAAGTGTTTCTGCGCTATGTGCACCGACAGACCCACGAGGTGCTTCACAGTCATAGAAAAAAAACGACTATAACAGGAACGAAATATGCCAACGAAATAAAATCTCTCAAAGCAAGAAGACGATGATCCCAAGTGTAGACGTTCCTAACCATCCTTAAAATAGAGCAAAAACAAAAACCTCATCTCTCTCATACAAAATCGTGCTCCGCGCCAAACCGCGCAAGGTCTTTTAAGAGTAGGGCATCGACAGTCATGTGCATTCATTCAAATCACCTCCGTGTAAGCCAGGGCCTCTCAACCTTGTGTGCATTAGGGCCCACTCGGGTCTGGTCTCCACGGACGACTCGGTGGCGCTCGCGGCCCACTGATGGGTCGCGACCCACCGGTTGACAATGGCGGCTGTAAACCTTCGCCAAAGCAGTGCACACGCGACTGCAAAATGTAGATTCCGTGCGCGGAGGTTCGGAATCGTGACAGCGGCACACGGTCACCGACGCCAAGCGTCTTTTCCACGGCACGGACGAGCCGTGCTGAGCCGGCCCAGCACGGCTCAGCTGCCGTCAGGTTCTTTTTCCACCGCGGTGACCGGGGCCACGCCGCCCCGGTCGTACGCGCACGCACTGTGACGCCGGGTAATAATAATAATAATAGTACAAGCTCTAATGCGTCACGGATAAATTGTTCGATGTCGCAGGTACTCGTTCAAAGAGAACAATTCAGAGGCTGGCGTATCACGGTCTGGTCTCACATGGTTCATGGCAAAGTCGCCCGTGGGAAACCACGCGTACCTTGACGCCACTGGACCGGTTTGGATGCCTCATCTCATTGTCAGGGATGTACCCACGATCGGACGCCAGTCCATCACGGGCACTGCAGGCAATTTAGTCTGCAAGCCAATTAAGCTATGCAGTAGCATGTTTTTTTGGACTGTGAGAGGAAACCGGAGTGCCCGGCGAAAACCCACGCAGACACGGGGAGAGAACTCGCAAACTCCACACAGAAAGGCACCCGAGCCGAGATTCGAACCCGGAACCTTCTTGCTGTGAAGCGAAATCGCTACCCACTGGGCCACCGGTTCCGATGTGCCAGTGCAAAAGGGGTGTGAGTGAATCATGACAGACGGTCAATGTCTCTACCTGACGGTTTACTCTAAGCCAGCGGTCTGCAACCAGTAAAACGCGATCGATCAGATCAACTCGAGTCCTGAACAATCGATAAGTAACATAGCCAGTGTGGGCTTGTGTCGAGTCACATGAGCAATCACGACACCACGCAGTGTAAACGTACATTTAAGGAGAGATTAATTGCGTTGTCGATTCTGGGCCCGATTCGGGACTCGATTATAAAAGTAATCATGTGTTTAAAAAGTGTTTTGAGACCACTGGACCCAGCGGCTTAGTCGAGGCGACTGCTCCGTGCATGATTGGGCAGTCGGAAGTAAACCGACGCGTTCACAAAGAACTGGCTCAGCGATGAAGTCGCTAATAACTACACCCTGGGTGGGATGCTAACCTCTCCTACTTGTGCCGACAAAAAGACTACGGCCGAAGGTGTTGAAACAGCAAATTGGCAAGTGAAGCAAATCCCTAATTAATAACTCGGAGTGCATGCAGAGGGGGTAAACATCAGCTCCTCGATTTGCATTTGCTGTTCACCACAGGCTTGGTGGTGGAGCTGTCGGGAAATAACGGCGTTAAGAACGCGAACGAAAAGCCGCGAATGAAATGTCTCTAAAGCGCACACACCACGTGTGCGCGCGCGCACATTTACAATTGTGTTGTCTCTGGACACAATGCTCGGGAGACATGGTTTCAGGAAACAATATGGGAACAACAACAAAAAAACACCACTTTGTGTTCTTGATCAAGACACAAGGCATATTGAGCCTGATGGAGAACTTTTTCAGAAGCGACTCTGTGGTTGATCTGCCCTGTCATTGGCAATGAAAATATGAGCAACTATTGACCGAACAAAAAACAAACTAAAAAAAAAGGCCCAGATTTGCAAACACGTGAATCAGGCTCCACATTTTGCAATTTTCACATTCATAATTAACTGTACACTCAATTCTCACGTCGGTGCCAGAGATCCTTAGTCGGCCGCGTCGATCGCTCCTCCTCCCTCCTTTGCGACGTTTCGCCTCCCACATTGGAGGCGAGAGGAGGGGCGATCGACGCGGCTATCCTGAAAGAGCGGCTTTTCGAAGCAATCATCGTGCGTCGAGCCGTGAAAACTGACGTCGGTACGATCCTAAGTTAACGATTCCTGGCCTCAACAACGACGAGATAATTGATCCACTGACTAAAAGCTATGTAAGTCACCAATTATGAAGGAGTGGTTTAACGTACCCTCATTCAAGACACTATTTCACCGAGTACACATTCACCCTAAATGTGAAATACCATGCAGCAAAACAGGTTTTCCATAAAGATGAGGCTCTCGGATTAGCAACAGCAATGGCAAAGAGGGTCTGTGCTACAATGGGCATCAGCGGCCAATCAAGTACAAGTGCCCACGATGACACGAGGGAATCGTTGGCGAATCACAACAACCGTCACAGCAAGGTAGGGAAACGAACCACGCATGGTTAGTGTTGAAAACCCAGGTGATTAATGATGCTCCGACAAGCCAACTCGTGGCTCCACTTAACTCTTAAGACTGTCATGATAAACGAAGCCTCCGTGGCAGTAGGAGGGCGACTGCTGCCCCCTACTGCGTGAACCAGAGATCACCCTTGGGGGGAGCTCCGAGGTAGCTCTGTTGTATCCACTTTTGTGAGCCGTTCTCGAACACAAGGGGATGCACTGCTACGAGGCATTGAAATTAATATTCATCATCATCGTCATCAAGACCCGCTTAATCCCGTACAGGGTCGCGGGGGGCCGGAGGATATCCCGGCAAACAGAGGGCGCAAGTCGGGGCTATACCCAGAATGTGACGCCAGTACATCGCAGGGCACTGGGGGCAATTTTACTCAGCAGGCCAATAAACCTAGGTAGCAGCGTGTCTTTGAACGGTCGGAAGAACACCCACGCGGACACGGGGAGAACATACAAACTCCACATAGAAAGGTACCCGAGCTGGGAATTGAACGCGGGACCTTTTTGCTGTGAGGCGACGGCGTTACTCATTGCGCCGATATTCAGTCGGAAGAAAATTCGTGGCGAAACAAATTAATACTTGAAGAGCAAGCGTAATAGCTCTGTAATAAACAACCGCTATACAGCTGCAATGTATCAGAGCTTATGCAGAACTCTAGCTCTCTATTGTTGGGATTTGCATGAATTTACTCAGTGAAGCCTCAGCGTGAGCTTTAAGATCCCGCATTGCAATGTAGGGCCAATTCCATTAATAAGTGTTTGGCTTCACATGAGAGGAAACCAGAGAACCCGTGGATAAACCACTCATTATACGAGGGGGGCAACAACACTCAACGACACCACCTCCTGGCCAGATCGCAGCCACACACCTACGACATCCGGCAAGCTGCGCAAGAGATAACCAGGCTCACTCCCGCTCAGCTTGTGCGATACGAGACGCGGTGTGTTTGGGGTGCGCGTGAGCACGCACCCGAAACACCCTGCGTTAGTGTCAGTGTGTACCCAGTCACGATGACATCAGCGCGTACTCTTAACATCGCAACTCAAAATGAGAAAATAAATGCCATGCTTTCTGCTTTGTACAAAAATAATGACACTTGTTACGTTATTACACAGCAGTGGCAAGACAATCTTTTCCAGTTCCCAGTAGTTTCGTGGGGCTTCGTTAGCGGCAACCAAACATAAACAATGGCACGCGCAAGGCACCGCACAAAACATTGATTAAATTCTCGATGGCAATTTAAGTAATGCTGCCTCAGTGACGTCTTCATCTCTCAGTACGATACCATTCAGGAGATGAAAGTTTCAGACGGCGTTTTAAACAAATACATTTCCTTGAAAACACGAACAGTCGCAATGTTTTCAGTGCGAAAAAAAGTCCAGGCTACGGGAGCATTTTGTAACTTTTTGCCACCCCCTGCAATGGTGTTTGCGTGGCTCAATAAATCAGTTTGTATTTAAACTGGAAGGAACCGTTGAGCTCTGGAGTTTTTTTTGTTTTTTAACAGTTGTCCAACAGGGACGGGTAAGCAGGTAACAACATGTCAGAGCAGCGGTGGCAATTTAGTCGGGACAATTAACCTCGGCAGCATGAACTAAATGGAAAGCAATGCATACGGGCGAGGTGACTGGTGTACCAGAGCTAACTTGGTAAGACGTTAAGTTAAACCTGACAATCTAAGTGTAGCAAGGTGTTTGTCTCTGTACTGTCACAAGTGACCGCACAATAGGATCATCACATTAAAATGTTATGTTGCTTAAATTCCAGACGTGAGAAAATAAAAAAACACTGGTTTGACCGTCAGTCTCACGCGATGACTATTTTTCCCAGCGGCAGAGCGGCTGGGAAACACGCTGTTCCTCACCCTGTGGAATGGAGGCCACTTGAAGCGGTCAGCAGAAGCTCTCTGCGATATCCGCTTTTACGATCCGTCCTCTAGCACGAAGGATCGCACGCTCTGCAAGAGATATCTGAGAGTTTTGTTTACATCTCGCGCCTCGACGATGGCTATCACAATACGACACGATTTTGGTAAGAGGTGAAACAAAATACAATAATAAACGTAACGCACGCTGATCGCCAGCCACAACACCAGACTTAGTAACCCGATGGCCATCATTGGGCATGCTTTACTCATGATTAAACACTTTTGGGTTGGGTCACGCAGAAAATAAGTGTCGTGACCCAACCCAAAAGTGCGCTGCGATGAGCCCAAGGAAAAGTAATGCACATAGAGGCCTTCATGTTAAATAAAAGCCTTCACGTTAAATGCTCCGCTCAGCTCGTGATGGCAAGAAATCACTGGCAGCATCGTCAAGTTCCCCGGCGGCTGACGCGGGGCTGTGCGAGCGGCAGTCCCTTCGGCCGACGAACGTTCGCGAGCACGGGGCAGAGGTCGGCCGTCAGGAGGACTCCCGAAGCTCTGTGGCCTTCTTTAGGATGGGCTGGACATCGGGAATGGGGTAGTCCTGCAAGGGGAGAGCGCGCGGCAGATTCACGCTCGGATCCCGTGCAGAGCGGGGGTCACCGCTGAAAAAGTGCCTGAACGCTGCCGATGCTGCTCGAGATGCAGGCAGCCAATCGTGCGGCCGAAAATCAATTCTTCAGCGTCAAGAGAACTTGTGGGCATAGGACACGCGAGCTTCATTTTCATGTGAACAAAACTTTACAACCAAGGGCAGAATGCACAAGAGCGAGGAGTACATTTTTATGAAAACTCAGAACGCGACCCTGTATTTCCACAACTCATTGAGAGAGACTCGCCTAAAAAAGCCGCAACGTAAGTTCTTCTCACCTGCAGGAGCCTCATGTTCACGGCGAAGTCGCCCTGCAGCATCCGGTCTCGAATGAGCCTGCCCACGGCACAACGCGCGCAACACCACTCACTCCCAAATCCACCATCACATCACCATCAGCCACGATCTCGACACTGCCGCATGAAGTTCTGCCCAGCAACATCATCTCACGATTTCATGCTGCAACAATCCACACACCTCCTTGGGCTGCCACTCGACCATCATCAGTCTTGACCTTCGACCACTATTCCTCCTGGTGACGTGTCTTGCCCAATCCCACTTCACTTTGCTGAACGGTCAATATGATGTCTCTCATTATCTGAAACCGCTTAATCCTACATAGGGTCACGGTGAGCCGGAGCCTATCCCGGAAACACAGAGCGTAAGGCAGGAATACACCCGACGACGGGACGCCAGTCCATCGCCGGGTCAATATGATGTGTGACTTACAATGTTCTCCAATCCACGCGCTCCTCTCCCTGTCTCTCGGTGTAATTCTAAACACGACGCTTCTCTCTGCAGTCTTCAGATTTCTTTGTCCCCCACGTTTCCGATCAACATGTGAGCAGCTCACTTGCCCCATGGATCGTAGCCTCATCGTGGTGGAGGGGTCTGCCAGGGTCTGCCTTGGTAAATAGGTCTGAAGTCCAGCCCTTTAGCTAGGTCTCCCTTGGTAAACGGTCTGGAGCCCAGCATTTCTGGAAGGACTTTCTTTGGTAAATAAGTTTGGGGGGGGGGGAAGTTCCGGACAAATGACGATCGAAAGACCCTCCAACTAAAGGTGGTTGGCATCAGGAAGGGCAGCACTTTGGGGAGTAGGGGTGCAACCGACGAACCCAGGTCAAGCCGGACAGTGGTCATGTACACCGGCGGCACGTATGAACGGCTGACCCCTCGTCTCTGGAGGTGCGCGATGATGCGGGGAACCCCACCGGTCTCGCATCGCACAGGCTTCCTACGCCCGCGTAAAGCCGCCGCCGCCGCCGCTACTGCCGCCGCCGCTACTGCCGCCGCCGCTACTGCCACCGCGCTCTCACATGAGCATGGCGGAGCAGACGAGGATGAGGAAGTCGAAGCGGCGCGTGTCGGAGAAGAGCGAGTCCCAGATGCGCAGCACGTCGGGCAGCAGGAACTCCTGCGACAGCAGCAGCGTGAGCCAGCGGAACGCGAAGAACTGCGGTTTGATGTTCTGCTCCTGCTGCGGGGTCACAGAGCCGCGCACGCACGCGCACGCAGCTCGTCACGGACGCGCCCGCCGCACGCGGCACGCGGCACGTCCGCCAAACGCAGAGCTCGCCTCAAGGGAGTGCTTCCCTGGTAGATCCATTACGGTAAAACATCGCTACGTACACAGTTGTGACCATATTTCATGGCAACCCAAACATTGCGAACGCCATTAAATGGAGTAATACATCTGTCTAATAGCAGCAATAAGGACAAGAAGCTAAAACATTTATTTCCCATTATCTCCGATGCAAACGGCTGTCTCTGCTGTCTGCAACAGAGGTCCATTAAATCAAGGTTTTACTGTTCAAAAGCGTTTGTAATGTTACGCTTTGGTGCTCAATAATTTATACGACATTAGAACGTGAAACGAATACATTTTCTTTGTTATCAGAATCGGCGCGATTCGGTATAGGGTCACGGAAGGCCGGACAGAGCGTACATGGTAGGGTTAAACCTAGGATGGAATGCCAGTGCATTGCAGGACAAGGGAGCAATTGAGCAAGGCCAATAATCCTAGGCAGGAACGTGACTTTGGCCTGTGGGAGGAAACCGGAGTACCCAGCAAAAACCCACATGGGCACAACACACTCAAACAGGGACTTGATCATTGCGAGGTAACAGTGCTATCCCCTACACCACCGTGCTGCTCATGCAGCTTAATAATACCACGCTATTAGTTGTCCTGATGCTGGTGCTAACGCTGCTGTTGTTCTTGTGCTGCCGGTTTAAAACGGCCGCTATCCAGGTTGACTGGAATTGGCCGGTCTGGAACCTCCCCCCTCGACCTGTTCACCGAAGGAGGCGCGAGCAGGAGAGCCGCACTCCAGGCAACCTCTCTCTCTCACGATAGGGTCGCGATCGCTTGCGCGAGGTTGTGTTGGCGGCGACGCCTCACAGAGCAACCGCTCACGCGCCGCGCAATCCGGCGAGAGCGGCTCAGCCGCGCCGCACGGCTGGCAGGCGGGCACGCGAGACGCAACGCGCAGGCGACACGGTGCCGGCGACACGCAGCGAGCGAGCGGGCATGCCGACCAGTCGCAGGTAGAGCTCCAGGTCCCGCTCCTTGAGCGTGCTGTACACGAGCTGCATGTTGTGGCCGATGCCGCACTGCGAGTCATCCAGGCTCTTGATGAAGTTGTCGCGGATCTCCGACATGAGGTTCGTGAAGCAGAAGAACGTGTCCGCCTCCGCGTGCTCTGCGTACGTCCACGGGGGCGCGCGCGCGCGGCGCCCACGCCCGCCGCGCCCGACGGAAGAGGAGCGGCAACGTTAGGACGAATTCTCCGCGCGTTTCACATCCCTCGCTCCAAAACAAACGCCGCGGAAAGGCGCTTTGCCATATCCGCACGCACAACCTGGAGCAGCCTCCCCCTACACCTTTGACAAACTACCTTGACATTCAAACAAACGACTCAGCCAAGACTTACTTTCTCAGGCTCTCTCAAACGGGGCTCAGCTCCAAGCCCCAGTATCTGTGTCTCATCCCCTCCCAGCTGTAGGATTTGTGCGCGTTATGAAAGGCACTATTATTAGTTTCCTGCAACACGTTCCGACGCACGTGAGTCACCCAGGATATTTTAATTCAGCGCAGAAGCTGAGGAGTGTCCGTCGGAGCAACGTGCTTTCGCAAATTTGCGATTAGCTATGGTTTGTGTTTTGGGCAACAACTTTAGCCCATCTCTGGGGCTTGTTTTCAGCAAGTTCATAACAGCAACACTGGACGTGTCTCTGAATTTCTCCATAAAATAATAATAATTGCATTTATAGAGTGCTTTTCACCCGAGGGTCACAAAGCGCTGCACAGGGCTGTGGAGAGAATGGCATGTCAACAACAACAACAACATCAGGACAGTTAAGCTGAAAGTCAATAAATTATAGGACATAAAGTTAGCAGAAAAAAAACATGATAATTCTTCAACAAACAAGGAAGGAACAAATGTTCTCGAGCAGGCGCAGGTCGGAAGAGAGCCAACATCCCGGCACGGCACCACTGAGCCGCATCAACAGTGCAAGCAGAAGGAAGGAATAAATGTACAACATTCCCCACGAGTGTTATCCACGTGTGTGCGAGATTCTCCGTGTGTGCGAGCTTCATCACGTGCGTTCTCCGCTACACCTCAATCAATGGCACATTCGAGCTGAGCCAGCAGGGGGGGGGGGAAGAAGCCCCCCTAATGGGCCGGCGCCAACACTTGCCAGGCCCCGCATCCAAATTATTAGATCAGTCAATTAATGAGCATTTTCTTTAGTTGTGGGAGGGACCCGGAGAAGCTGGAGGAAACCCAAGCAGAATATGGGGATAGAACACCCAAACTCAACACAGAGAGGACGCACGAGGCAGAGATCAAAGTTCCTCGTCAGGACCTTTTTTGTGATGCGCGGCTGTTACTAGCGCGCCACCCGACGGCGCCAGCCTCTCGCGCTGCCGCCTCACAGCAACAAGAGCCTAGGTTCGATTCCTGGGCTCTTGTTCGGCATGGACACCTTTCTGTATGGTATTTGCACAATGTCTCTATGTCCATGTGGGTTCTCATCGGGTACTCTAGTTTCATCGCACTGTCCAAAAATACCCTGCCCAGCTTAACTGCCCGACTAATTTGCCCCTGGTGTAGGGATGTTGTAACTTGCTTATTCCTCCCCGCTGGACAGACAACTGCTAAAACAGCTACGTAGCTCAACAGATCCTTCTTAGCTTGAATACAGACTGAAAACTGAGTGTTCAACTTCTGCAGTGGAAAAACAACCTGGCACCTCCTAAACCGTGCCCGACAGGCCTGGCCCCGGCGCGATTCGGTTTCACAGCAGTAATCAGCTGCTTGCGTCGGCGCCGCTCCGATTGAGGGCTCCCTCCGGCGCACGCGCGCACGCACGCGCGAGTGAGCTCTCCTCACCCCTCCACTCGGGGCTGCTGTCCGTGGCGAACGTGTAGTAGATGGGCCCCACGATCTCGTTCATGCCCTGCACGTAGGCGATGCCCGGGTTGAGCTTGGCGAAGATGAACAGGATCCGCTCCACCACCTCCCAGTGGGCCTCCTGACCGTCGGGCAGCACGGCGTACTCCTCCACCGACGAGCGCGCCGCCTGTTTCGGCCGCATCACCTGCGGGGCAGGGAGAGCGCCGAGCGGCGGCCGTGACGGCGGCGGCGGCGCGCAGGCTGCTGTGAACGGAGCGTGGCCCGGCGCGCCGTGGCGTGGCGTTCGGACCCACGAATCCACCGAATGCGCTGACGTTACGCCCAGCGGTGGGTTTTGGCAGTTCAACAAATCCGCGATCGCACCGCTAACCGGGGCCTCCAAAGAGCTGGTTTGGGGGCGTGCGCCACCGCGGCCCGTTACCGAGAGACCGCTCGAGTTGTTCGCAAACACAATGAGAACACGCTCACGGCAACGTTAAACTTATCGTCAAATGGCCTGGCGCGCCGCTCCACTGACGAGCGAGACGCTTTCTTCGGCTGAATCGCCCGGTACTGACACCAGATGCTGCTGTGTGCAGTCTCTGCATGAGAACCCTGAGACCATGCGCTCGGTGGCAGAGACCCGAGGCTGTGCTGCCAACTGCCAGTGCTAGGCATGGTAGGACTACCGATTGTGATGACAGAAATGGTGGCGATTATATGGTCAGACAGTTGTGTACTTCTCATCTCATCTCATTGTCTGAAACCGCTTAGTCCTATATAGGGTCACGGTGAAGCCGGAGCCTATCCCGGCAGACACAGGGCGCAAGGCAAGGATATACCGACGATGGGACGCCAGTCCATCGCCGGAGTATAGCAAATGAAGGACAGATAAAGTTCGATAACAATCTCAGCAAAAATTAAACTCTAACTGTAATCAAAAGTAATTGGTGACACTTAGATTTGCACAAATAAACAAACTCACAACACCAATTTGTAAAAAGACGAACCATAATCACGAAGTCAACGGTAGCACTCAACGATTGTACAGCACAATAAAACGGTGGCCCAGTGGGTAGCGCTGTCGCCTCACAGCAAGAAGGGCCCGAGTTCGAATCTCGGCTCGGGTGCCTTTCTGTGTGGAGTTTGCGAGTTCTCTCCACGTGTCCGCGTGGGTTTTCGCCGGGCACTCCGGTTTCCTCTCACAGTCCAAAAAACATGCTGCTGCATAGGTTAATTGGCTTACAGACTAAATTGTCCGCAGTTCCCGGTGATGGACTGGCGTCCCATCGCGGGTATATCTCTGCCTTGTGCCCTGTGTCTGCCGGGATAGGCTC
>JAZEWT010000015.1:3349180-3362838 GCA_036362905.1 Mordacia mordax | reverse complement strand
AAATTCAGCTCGAGCTACAAATCCCCTGGGGCGTTAAAAATGTGTTTATATATAATAGGTGCTCTTGTAATGATGTAGGTTTTCACGGCTCGATGCATGATGGCTTCGAAAAGCTGCTCTCTCGGGACAGCCGCGTCGATGGCTCTCTCGACGCGGCTGTCCCGAGAGAGCAGCTTTTCGAAGCAATCCTCAATACGTGATCTTTTCAACGATGCTCCTTCCGAGCATCTGCTTTCCAAAGCTGTTCTCCAGGGATAGCGAAGAAAGGCGAACGAGTTTTTACTTCGCCTGTCTCCGCGAAGTCTCGCCTCCGACATCGGAGGCGTACTTGGGCATACCGAGACTTCGGCGCTTGACACCGGCACTGACGTTGGAGGTGAACTGTCGCCATGGAGACAGTGGGAGCGCTCGACACGGCTGTTGCGAAATAACGGCTTTGGGGAGCAAGTATCATGGATGCGAGTGCGAGTTTTAAGAAAAACTCCCGAAAAGTTCGGGTCATCGTGTCGACCGTTAGGAATTGTTAAGTGCGCTCGAACAGTTGGTAGCGCTGTCGCCTCACAGCAAGAAGGTCCCCGGGTTCGAATCTCGGCTCGGGTGCCTTTCTGTGTGGAGTTTGCATGTTCTCTCCCCATGTCCGCGTGGGTTTTTGCCGGGCACTCCGGTTTCCTCCCACACTCCAAAAAAAACCATGCTGCTGTATAGGTTAATTGGCTTGCAAACTAAATTGCCCGCAGTGCCCGGTGATGGACTGGCGTCCCATCGTGAGTATATCCCTGCCTTGCGCCCTGTGTCTGCCGGGATAGGCTCCGACTCACCGAGACCCTGTACAGGACTAACGGGTTCTGACAATGAGATGAGATATTTATAAATGATAACGTTTTTCTAAGTAAACAGTCACACCGCCTTGCTTACCGAAGTGCCCTGAGGCAGCTGCTATCTGTGGGTCGGCTTCAAAAGTTGCGTCTGCTCAGTCCCTCGGTACCCGCCAGTGTTAACCGGTGGGTCGCGACCCATCAGTGAGCCACGACAGACACCGAGTGGTCCGTGGAGACCAGACCCACGTGGGCCTTGAGGTGCACAAGGTTGAGAGTTCCCCCACACACACACACACCAAGTATGAGAATAAAGCACTAGGCTAGCACTTTTATTTATTTGGTTTAATCACGCGCTATGCTGTGCTCAGTCCAGCGCTTTGTGGCCCTCGGGTGAAAAGCGCTCTAGAATTGCAATTAATGTTATCGAATGGTGTTTTGTTAATTTCGTTCGGCCAATTTCTTATTCTTTACATTTTTATTTATTTTCTTTAAATTGCAACTCGCGCGCGTTTGCAAGCTTTTAATTTCACTTTCAGTTGAACTGTCCCAATGTTGTTGTTGACATGCCATTCTCTCCGCAGCTCGGATTTGAAAAAAAAAACCCAAAAAAGTTATTATTGCTCATGTTCCGTTATGATGTCGTTGTTTACATGCCAAGCTCTCTGCAGCGCTTTACGCACTCTATAAATACTATTATTATTTAAGATTATTAAGTCCCCTGATTATTTCAAATAATTTACCATGGAGTTATTTCTCTGAAGTGCTGCGACATTAGCTACTATGTAAACTTGTAAAATAAACCCCCCCGCCCCTTTTCTCTGTTTGTAAAAACATTTCAGTTTCTCCGTTTCCATTTCAATGGTTCCGCTATAAGTCTCTGGGCTTCCTCTCTCAGTTTCTGGGCTTCTCAGTTCTTGGGTTATTTCCTGCAACGTTCACGGGAGCGTTGTCTCTCTCGCGCTGTGTTGAACTGTGGTGTGCGACACTCGTTTGCTCAAATACAATAGGGACAAAAATGTCCCCTTTCCAGATTTAGCGGTATGTGAATGCTGGTGTTTCGTGATCTATCCCCCAAGTCGAATTCTCATTTCAGTTTCTATTGAAAAGTAATTGTGAAAACAAATGTTGCTCTGGAAAATAAAAATAAGGGGTTACACGGATGATACCTCGTAGAGGAATACTGCCCTTTATTGATCCATTAGAATAAGAGCAGCCACACTTTTGACTCTTCTGGTCAGTGGCTCATCAGGGGTAATATTGTCTGGGAAAGGTACGAGAACGCCATTCCCAACGTGAAATCTAACAGGCAACGCATTAATCTTTCATGATTGTGGCATTTTTGGTTATTTTTTCCCCATTGTCACGAGTCACTAAAATATAGACCATGTGCCATCATAAACTCGGTGTGCCGGACCCGGAAGTGAGTTCCAGAATGATTTTTTTATTTTCCCATCCAAGTCTACCCCTGGGAATAATGGACACGGGAGCTTAGCAGTATAGTACAACAATGAACTTGCCGGCAGTAGCCTCGGGGCTGGTGTTAAAGAAGGGATTGTCCTGTGTGCATCGTCTCTGACCCAGGTTTATCTGCGATGCAACCTCAAGGTGGCCGAACGAGTGACGTCTCCCAATGCCATTGACAAGGCCTGCTCCTACACTCCGGACGGGTAAAACCTCCACCCCTGACATCGCGATCAAAAGCCAATCCTCTTTAATATGACCACGGCAGCGGTAACATCTGCGCCTCGCAGAAAGTCCTGCCCGAGGCAGTCCACTGACGAATTGCATCTTACAGATGACAAGCTGGGTGGCACGGTGGCCCAGTGGGTAGCGCTGTCGCCTCACAGCAAGCAGATTCCGGGTTCGAATCTCTGCTCGGGTTCCTTTCTGTGTAGAGTTTACATGTTCTCCCCGTGTCTGCGTGGGTTTTCGCCGGGCACTCCGGTTTCCTCCCACAGTCCAAAAACACATGCTGCTGCATAGGTTAATCGGCTTGCAGACTAAATTGCCCGCAGTGCCCAGTGATGGACTGGCATCCCGTCGTGGGTATATCCCCGCCTTGCGCCTTGTGTCTACCGGAATAGGCTGCGGCTCACTACGACCCTGTACAGGACGAAGTGGTTTCTGACAATGGGATGAGATGAAAAGCCGATGGTCAGGGCAGATCATCTAGGCTTCCACGATTTGTGGGATTTTGTTAAACGAAAACCATTGTTTTGTGGGGACCACAGAGATCCTGCTTAGGCTTAGGTACATTGCGTAAGTATATATTTATGCGCTGAATACAGTATAGATGTACTGTATACGTATGGGTAATGTAACAGCGCGTTGAACCACCAACTAGGCAGTTAATATATTGCTTCGCGACCAATCATAGCTTGGCCTCAATTGAATACCTGTGTGCGGTGTGTAAACCTCGCCATTCGGGGAAACAAAGACGGCTCTGCGTGGGGCTGGACACCCACCCCCTCGTACGTCGTGCCCGCTTTCATAGGTGCTTACTAACATCGCTGACTTCTACAAGGCTGCTCGGGGTATAGGTACCGTACGTCGCCCGCTGTCACTTAACCCTCGTGTGCCAGGTATGGGTGTAATCTCGAATCCTAACGGCTGGAATCGTGCCACGCGAGGAGGCAAAACATCGAAAATGTCCCCACACCGCAGTTTATGCAGAATACAACATGTTTTCCCCATAACGGGGTAAAATGTGCGCACCAGCTGTATTCCAGCGGCGAGTGCGTGTCTTTAATTTAACCGGTAGATGAAATGAACCCATTTGGGAGGTCTGGAACAACATTGCCTCGTACGAGGGTGGTTTGGGGTGACTCTACGATGAAATAAAATGTAAAATATTTACATTTAACTCTTCAGTGAACCTGGGAATAAATTTGACCGTTAACGCAACACAATGCGCATACTGCTTATTAAGAAGCTGATTCGTATACTTGACCCTAGGGTGAAAAGCGCTGTTTTTATTATTAAAAGTAAACGACATAGATCGTTGCAAATATATAATGCTGTCAATTGAAGGGGATCCACTTAATAATGACTTGCTTTCGAGATCAATTGGTGCGGAGTAGTGTTGTGGTTTGTGTGGGGGGCACGTGTCGGTCACGCGGGCACGTGTGCGGGAGATCACGTGCCATCTGCGGTGGGGTGAACGGTCGGCGTGCTGTGCCACGAACGCAATGACCCGGGTTCCATCCCCCCCCCCGACCTCAGCACCCAGCGACTATTCTCAAAGCCGCTTTCTGGCCCTCCAGTGACTTCTGCTAAGGAGACAAATGTGACCGGGCGTGGTGCTGGCCACCCACCCCCTCGTGTGCCGTGCTGACCTGCATTGGTGCACCCTGCCAATGACACGGCTTCTTCACCTTACGGTCTGTTGTCTTTTTTTTCAGATGGGTGTCCGCAGATGGCAATGACAGCGTGTGCTCATGCTGCAACAACCTCTGCTCCACATCCGCCTCTGCCAAAGCTGCGCCACTAACACGCGGTAATCATTATCAGAATAATATTTACATTTCTCAAGCTCTCTTCACCCGAGGGTCACAAAGCGCTGCGCAAAGCTATGGAGAAAAATGGCATGTCAACATCAGAATAGATCACTTCGGTAAAACAATGGCTATAAATGCGGTCGCAAGGTCCAGGTGGGTAACCTTTCCGTGTTGGCAGGGCCAGTGATTTCGGGGGCTGGAGGGCATATCTGTGGCTTTTGAGAGGCCTCGTATTTTAATGATGTAGATTTTTTTTTTTAACTGTGCGAAAGTGTGAACGCCTGCCTTAAAGGGTGAAGACCTAAATGGAACTGATGTGGGTTTTCATGGCTCGATGCATGATTGCTTGCAAAAGCTGCCCTTTCAGCATAGCCGTGTCGAGCACATACGCTCGCTCCTTCGCTAAGTTTCACCTCCCACGCTGGAGGCATACTCGGGCAATAAGGTAGTACTGAAGTTTTGATGTAGGTTTTCACAGCTCGATTGATGAGAATTTTTTCCAAGGAACTTCTGTTTGAGAGGAGGCGCGATCGAGACGGCTCTCCTTAAAGATCGGCTTTTGGAAGCAATTATCAAAATGTAAAAGTGTTTTGAAAGTCAATGTAGTTTCACAGGTTCGGTTAATTTTAATGGCGTTGTATCTGGGTTCAGGCGCACGTTTTGAAGCCAGATTCATACCTTGGTGAAGAGGATAATAAGTGTTAAAAAGCCAGTGTTATCTTTGCGTGGGAGGTTAATTAATGTTAGTGGTCAGGGCTGTTACCAGAGACGCCCTCTTACTCATCAGCCCATCACTGGTTCTGTGTGGGTTGACCGCAGCTAGCCAGCTATTCATAAACCGCTTAGTCCTGTACAGGGTCGCGGTGAGCCAGAACCTATGCCGGCAGACACAGGACGCAAGGCAGGGATATACTCATGATGGGACGCCAGTCCATTACCGGGCACTGCGGGCAATTTAGTCTGCAAGCCAATTAACCTATGCAGCAACATGTTTTTTGGACTGTGGGAGGAAACCGGAGTGCCCGGCGAAAACCCACGTGGACACAGGGAGAGGACATGCAAACTCCACACAGAAAGGCACCCGAGCCGAGATTCGAACGCGGGACCTTCCTGCTGTGAGGCGACAGCGCTACCCACTGGGCCAGCGTGAGAGCTTTTGTAGTGGTTATGTGGCTGTTCAAAGATGTTTATAATTACAGCAGAAAGTTCCCAGTGGGCGTGCAAGCTATTGATGCGGGATTCTTGCGACGGAACAACATTCCGAAAAAACCCAATGACGAATAATAATAATTGCGTTTATAGAGCGCCTTTCAACCGAGGGTCACAAAGTGCTGCATAGAGCTATGGAGAAAACCGAACATCAACGAGATAAGAACGGCAAATCAGCAATACCTTTTTTACAGCCCAAATGAAAGTGGGTAAAGTAGCAACAAATTATAGAAGGACACAAAATAAGTGATGAATAATAATAATTCTACTACAAACATGGATGGAATCAATGTTCCCGAGCAGAAGCAGTTCGGAGGATTGCCATCATCCTGGCACGACAACACTGAGCCGCATCAATCAGCTGAGAGAGCTGCGCATCCCTGAACTGCAGGAGGAATGGATAAGAGACGGTGTTAGAGATGGGAATCACAGTGTTCGAGAAGGGAAGTCCCTGTGTTAGAGACAGGAGTCACGAGTCCTACCCACAGGACTTGAAAGCCTTACAGAACAAGTGAGTTTGAAGATGCCCAAGGACTCGGCTGATTTAATCTTCAAAGGAAGGACATTCCAGAGTCTGGGAGCAGCGTGCAAGAAGGCTTTGTCACCCACCGAATGGAGGTGCGACCTGGGCACATGCAGCAAACCCGAATTAGAGGATCGAAGTTGTCACGTTGAGGAGGGTGCCTGAAGTCGGTCACGGGTATATGTCGGAGCCTTGTAGGTAAGAAAAGAATCTCGAATTCAATCCTGTATTTAACAGATAGCCAGTAGAGAAACATCAGTACTGGGGAAATGCGATCGTGGATGGATGTGCGAGTGAGGACTCTAGCAGCCAGTCTGCAAACGTTGGAGGCTATTGATCAGGTAGGCAGGGGTTCCAGTAAGCAGTGCATTGCTGTAATCGATTCTTGAGGAGATGAAGATGTGTATTAGCTTCTCAGTGTTAGTCGGTGACAAGATGTTGTGCAGTCTGGCTATATTTCTGAGATGGAAATAGGCTACCTTTGTCACCTTGTTGATGTACATCTCGAAGCTGAGTGAGGAATCAAGAGTCACCCCTAGACTCCAGACTGCCTTGGCAACGTCAGTTGTCTGGTCGTCAAGTATCAAACGGATAGGTTCAGCCTTGGACAATTGGTGCGGGGTTCTGACAAGCAAAACTTCTGTCTTGTCTCCATTTTAGTTGTAGGAAATTCGAATTGAGCCAGACCTTCACAGTTGACAGTGAGGATGACATGCAAAGACTCGATGCATTGATGGATGACTTTGCGTGGATATAGCTTTGGATGTCATCGGCATAGCAATGATATCTGAGATTGAGGCTGTGCATGATATGACCAAGTGATTGTAGATGCTGAAGCTGAGTAGACCGAGAACTGAACCCTGAGGAACTCCAGACAAAACAGGATGGATCTCTTAGTTTTGTCCTCCGAGGCTGACGAACTGCTTCCGGTCAGAGAGTTAGTATCTCAGCCAATGCAGGGCACAGCCAGAGACCCCTATACCCTCCAGTCGCTCAAGTAAGATCGGGTGGTCAACGGTGTCAAAGGCAGCGCTCAGGTCCAGGAGGACAAGAATACTTGGCAAGCCTTCATCAGTAGCGACGAGTAGGTCATCAACTACTTTTACCAGAGCATTTTCAGTACTATGGCCGAATCTGAACCCAGATTGAAAGGGATCGAGAAGGTCATTGTTAAGAAAGTGTTTCTGTAGTTGCAACATCCTTGTTGTTGCAACATCCTGATCTGATAATTATCAAGGATGTTGCAATCGAGGCCATGTTTATTTTTAAGCAGGGCATAAATACGGAACATTTGAATAGTGTGGGAACGATACCAGAGTGAAGTGAGTCATTAAACAGATTAGTGACAAACGTGGCAAGGAATTTAAAATTTGCTCGGATGATCTTGGATGGGAAAGGATCCAGGGAGCAGTTTGTGGGCTGAGATGTGGTAACTGAAGAAGAGACCTCGGATTCCATCAATTCGTAAAATTCCAGAGGTTTTGAGGTCAAGGAAGGTGGAGGAACATTTATAGAGGTATTGGTTGAGGCTAGGTAGAGATACGATGGGCTTCAGTTATTTTTTCAGAGAAACTGAATCAACTGATCCGCCTGATCGTTATTAGTGAAGGGAAGTTGGGACAAGTGACTGGTTGGACGAAGGCGCTTATTAATGGTCGAGAAAATAATTTGGGGCTTCGACATTGGATATGGCGGTTGGTGAAAAAAATGGGAGGTGGTCCGTGAAGATTAAACACAGCGGAGTGATCAGACAGACCTGGATAAGTGACGCACATGTTGGTTACCGATATGCGCCTTGAGCAAACCAAGTCGCGAGCATGGCCTCATCTTTGAGCGGCAGATGTCACGTGCTGAGTGAAGCCAAGTGAGGTCAGAGTAGCCATGATATCCCTTGCAAGAGGGCTCTTTAGAGAGTCGACATGGATGTTGAAATCCCCAAGAATCGATTCTTTCAGAACTGGAGCACATCTTAGGAAGCAGCTCACAGTTCATTGGCAAAAGTGGAGGCTCCAGATGGGTGGTAGCGCAGCACCAACTTCACAGGTTGAGCCGACCTCCAATCCAGAGACATTTGCTCGAATGAATTAAAGGTCAGCGACGGAATCGGTTGGATGTCGGCAGACACATGGTGGAGAACTGCTGGGCTGCCACCACGGCCATTTGAACGAGCCTTCTGATGGAATGCAAAATCTCGCGGTAGAGCCTGATTCAAAATGCAGATTAACTTACAGCAACAGTCTCTAATATATATGAGCTGTAACCATAGACATGAAAACACTTGCACTCACGCGCTTGAGAAATACCGGTTGTATATCCACATTTCAACGGTCCATGATTTCAACCGTTTCCACAAAAAAAAAATACGTTACCGTTTTAATGCGAGGCTTACATTTTTAAATCGCAATCCGAATAACAATTGCACTGCTAGCGCTGCACAGGGCTGTGGCGAAGAACGGCGTGTCAAGCAACAACGACGACATAAGAACAGCAAATCTGCAACAATAACGGGTTTTAATTTTGCAATTCCTCTTTCAACATAGATGTGAAAGGCATTGGAATTAGTGGTTTGGCATTGAGTGAACACACTTGCCGGGGGCACGTAAACCGCTGGTTCGTTTCTAGTGTGAGAAATGGTCTACTGAAGTGACTTGACAAGCAGCATTACCGCGTGGCAGGGTAGCATTGATAACACCTATGCCTCACAGAGGATCCTGCCCGAGGCAGTTTGATTCCCACCTAGGGCACGTGGATGTTCGTTCCCCTTCTGTTCTGCGTGGGTTTCCTCTTGGTACAGATTTCTTCCCACAATTAAAACAAACAAAACAAATCACTCGTTTAATTGGCTGCTAACATCAAAATATTTAGGATTTGGTGTATGGCGGGTTGGCGCTGGATAACCAGGTGGCTTCCTTCCCCCCCCACCTCTGGTTTTCTGCAGCGCTTGTGAACCCCCCCCCCCCACACACACACACACACACATCGATGCAGTGTCTCAATGTACTGACGTGGGTACTCACGGCTCTCCGTACGACAATTGCGCTCTGTAGCTGTCGTATTGGGACAACTGTGGCAAGTGCCCCCTGCTCTCCCACCTCTAACGTGGCGAACATTTGAACGTCGAGCGAGCAGCTCCACTCGACACGGGTGTCCCCGAAAGGACAGCTGTGGCGAGCAGTGGTCGTCAACACGTTGTTAAAAGAACGATTTGCAAAACCGCTGGTGCGTAATTGTGCGTGGTTTGTGGCCGCTTATTCGGTCTTTAAATTCAGACCTGTGCCACTTTGGAGAACGAATCGTTGGTAATATTACTTTATTCCCCTCTCCCCGCTCTTTCAGTCCCCCACGCGTCGAAAGTAAACGATAGGTATTGTTGTTGGTTTAAACTGTCCGTGGCCAGTTTGGCAAGGTTGCCCCGAACGGTGGGGATTAATGGAGCAGAATTTTACGGCCCAGTGCCCTTCCTGGTACTGATCTCGTTTCTAGTCAGAGGGTCTTCGAATCGTTTTGTCTGGAACCACACCCCATACCCGAGTAGCAGTGCTGGGCTCCCGGTCACTCAGCTCTGGCTCATCAGCTCTGGTTCATTTGAACACTCAAGCCCCCTCCATCATGATAGGTTAGAGAGTCCAGGGAAAGATAACCATTAGAAGTATAACTACATTTAAGTAAAACAAAATATAGGGGGGGTTACCATTTCTGGCAATTATAGTTATTGAGATCTTAACACCAAAATGGACACATTTCACAAAGTGTCTAGTTTGCAAAAGCCACACATTGTGGCAAAATATGCAAACTAAACAGCTTTGATAAAGAACGCCATCTCGAGTGTAGGTCAATGAGTTTCGAGGACAAGAATAATAGTTGCGTTCCTAGAGCACATTTCACCCGGGGGGGGGTTACTCTCGGCTCCGGTGCCTTTCTGTGTGGAGTTTGCATGCTCTCCCCGTGTCCGCGTGGGTTTTCGCCGGGTACTCCGGTTTCCTCCCACAGTCCAAAAGCATGCTCCTGGATAGGTTGATTGGCTCGCAGACTAAAATTGTCCCGCAATGCCCGGCGATGGACCGGCGTCCCGTCGTCGGGTGTATTCCTGCCTTGCGCCCTGTGTTTCCGGGATAGGCTCCGGCTTCACCGTGACCCTATATAGGATTAAGCGGTTTCAGATAATGAGATGAGATGGGTTACAAAGGGCTTCAGAGCTGCGGAGAGAACGGCATTTCAACAACGAGATAGGAACGTCAAATCGGCAGCAATAACGTTTTTGTATGCATATATTATCAAAGCGATATGTTTTGCATATTTTGCCACAAGTATGTGTGGGACTTGCAAACTAGACACTTTGTAAAAGGTGTCTACGTCAGTGTTTTAAGATCTTAACACCTTTATGAGTGTCAGAAATGGTAAAAAAAACCAACACTTTTCTACTCCTTTACCTATGTACGCTGGCAAAAGTACTCGTGCCCTAAATGAAATTAAATCCGATGCAGGGGGCGAGTGGGTGTTGTGTGGGTGTGCATGAGAGGTCTGAAAATCTTGTTTTGGATTCTCACAAATTCCACTGCGGATGCGGTCTGACGGGTCCATGTCACGTCAACCACATCCACACGTGGCATCTCTTAATCGGCCGTGATCAATCCACTGCTGGATAAAGGCCTCGCCATGCATTTACCACCACCACCACCGCGATGTTGCAATCCGGCCGTGAATTGATGACAGGATGTGAATGGTGTAATGTTAATAGTGCGGTGCACTGGTGGGTGTCCAGCTGGTCCATCGAGATCGACCGGTCGATCCCAGAGTCTGCGAGAGTCTCATCGAATTGTCAGAAACCGCTTAGTCCATACAGGGTCGCGGTAAGCCGGAGCCTATTCCAGCATGCACAGGACACAAGGCAGGGATATACTCACGATGGGACACCAGTCCATCACCGAGTACTGCGGGCAAATTAGTCTGCAAGCCAATTAACCAATGCAGCAGCGTGCTTTTTGGACTGTGGGAGGAAACTAGAGTGCCCAGCGAAAACCCACGCGGACACGGGGAGAGCATGCAAACTGCACACAGAAAGGCACCCGAGCCGAGATTCGAACGCAGGCCTTCTTGTTGCGAGGCAACAGCGCTAACCACTGGGCCACCGCGCCGCCCGTCTGGAACAGTCATTATTAATATAAAAATATAGAGATGGCGAGATCCAAAGATTGGGGAAGAGTGGAGATTCTGTACAGTCGTCGTTGCTGCTGACATGCCGTTCTCTCCACAGCTGTGTGCAGCGCGTTGTGACCCTCGGGTGAAAAGCGCTCGAGGAGTGCTATTGTTATTAAAAACTGGTGGTCGTGAGTCCACAAATGCGAGACGCTGCACAGTGTGCAGCACTCGGTGTGCAGCAAGCACCGGCATGACTCTAAGAATGCATGCGTTATGCAATGCGTACATTTTTGGAGTTTTGGTGAAGTACACTTTGAAGACTTGATCGTGTGTTGCATTTAGATTCTAAACGTGATGTGTGAAAAAGGGTTGGAGACTGCCGGAGTAGCAGATACAGCGTCTGTTAGGAACTAAATGAAATGGTGCGGAATAGTTACTGAAGCCGCTCGGTTANNNTCACGGCTCGATGCATGATGATTGCTTCGAAAAGCTGCTCTCTCGGGACAGCCGCGTCGATGGCTCCCTCTCCTCTCCTCGCGACGTTTCGCCTCACACGTAAGAGGCATCTTCAGGCGTAGTGTGCGTGCGTACTTCCTATTGTCCCTTTATATATGTGGACAATGGGAACTACGCACGCACACTACGCCTGATGATGCCTCTAACGTGAGGCAAAACGTCACGAGGAGAGAGGGAGCGATCGACGCGGCTGTCCCGAGAGAGCAGCTTTTCGAAGCAATCATTATTTGAGATTTATTAAAAGATGGACAGAGCATCGGCAACCGCTTCAGAACACCGGTTGAAAGCTTTAACGCTTGGGCTCTGTCTGAAACGTGGATGCACAATATCCGCCTTCAATAAATACGGAGCACCGCGATGACAGCCCCCCCCCTCCATCTCGCAGGGTGAACGCATCGTCAACCGTGTCCGCGTTACGCTCGCTCGTTTGCCGGCGGGGATTGCGGACGCGCGCTTGAGGTTTCCTTCTCCTCCTCATTCTCCTTCTCCTCCTCATTCTCCTTCTCCTCCTCATTCTCCTTCTCCTCCTTCTCCTCCTCCTCGCGTTGCGCAGGCGTGCTGGCGAGCGGCTACGTGGGACTGGGCCCTCTGACCGTGAGCGGCGAGCTGGCCGCCCATCCCGGCGTGGACAAGCGCGACCTGCTCCGTCACGTGACGACGCACGACCGCAGTAGCGGTGAGTCAGTGACTGCCCCAGGGATGTCTGCAGGGAGGTCCACTTGTCTTGTGACCCCCCCCCCCATTTTGTAGTTGTCATTTCCTGGCCTGTGATCTTTAATGTGCCCCATGTGTTCACCACGGTTCCTTCTTAGGACGTATATTAACTCGTATCGGCCATAGTAAATGAAGGTTATTCACAAGAGAAATGATTGAGCAAAGGAACAAAAATGTGTACGATCAATTAACTAGGAGTCATCTGGACCACCCTGTGTGTGTGTGTGTGTGCGCCTATATACAAGGGAGCATGTGTTTGTGTCGACAGGGTACGAGTCCAACGCGATTTTTTATATATGTTTCCGGGATAGGCTCCGGCTTCACCGTGACCCTATATAGGATTAAGCGGTTTCAGATAATGAGATGAGATGAGATTTGATAAACGCCAACGCTTTTGTAATTGCTTCAGGTTTGTAAAGAGTAGAACATGTTTCTACCATTTCTGGCAATTATACAGGAGTTAAGATCTTAAAAAAAAAAGCAAAATAGACACCCTTCACACAGTGTCTAGTTTGCAAAAGCCCCACACACTTGTGGCACTATGCAAACAGGAAGCTTTGATAACGTATGAATTGCCCTTCAAACTGATTGGCCTACGCAAGACATGGCTTTCTTTTGAGCCTGATTGTCAGTGTTAGCCAGCTGTTGCCAAAAGGCAGTCAGGCAGTCAGTAATAGCTCAAGTTGAGCTGTTTAAGATCTTAACACCTGTACAATTGCCAGAAGTGGTAGAAACCTTATTTTAAGCTTAAACTGCTTCAGGTTTACTTAAGCCTTGTTGGTTGATTTTTTTTTGAACAGTTAACTATCTCATTTTTAAAGTCCCACTCTTGCACTGGTACATAAACCCTCTTAAGACGCTCTTCCACCTTTAATCATGACAGAAGCACGTGTTAGACACTTGGAACAAGATCGCCCATAGAGAGGTTACACCTCCTTCTCGCCTGATTTCATGAACTTATCGGGTTACCTATGTGTATCTGTTAAAAAAAAAAAATGTGCCGCTGGACGGGAGGTAATGGACGGAACTCTGGTGGTTCTCATTGCTGGGCTAAGGCAGGATGTGGGGGGCGAAACGTAGGCTATAAATCAACCGCATTGGCCTCGTGTCTCCAACTCTAGATTCGTCGCACCATCGACGGTCTACCAAAGAAAACGCGTGGAATGTCTCATCTCATTATCTGAAACCGCTTAATCCTGTATAGGGTCACGGTGAGCCGGAGCCTATCCCGGAAACACACGG
>JAZEWT010000015.1:3321495-3334179 GCA_036362905.1 Mordacia mordax | reverse complement strand
CTCAAATGAGTACCTAGTACGGCGTGTAATAATTGCCACTGGGGATACAAAGACGGCCGGACGCGATGCTGGCCATCCACCCCCGAGTGCGCGGTGTCGTCCTGTGTCTTAGTGCAGTTGCAACATATTCACTCAACATCCACGCCAGACTGCGAAGGGCATCGTTACTCTGCTTCAGTGACCTGTTTTTTTTCTTGGTAACTATAATAATAATATGACAACTCATAGCAATATAACACGCGCAATCGCAGGCATTTGTTCGAAGAGACAATGACTCTGAGTCGCAAGGAAATCGCAGGGAGCTTGAGGAAATGTTGGCTACGCCAACATTTGCCAGACACCGTCTGGCCGATAACCTAACGTTTGTCACTCACGACAACAAGTCTTTTAAACCAAGTTCAAGCCCTGTGTATTCAGCATCCATGCCCCATCCACTGTGGTCTAAAGTCTTCCACAAACAGAATCGTTGATGCATTATTACGGGTCAAGTCTATCGCACGACAATACTGTCTGCGGTTGATACTGCGGTCTGCATTTATCTGTAAAGCAATTTGCGGCACAGTGGCACAGTGATAACATCTGTGACTCACAGAAAGAACGCCCTGCCCACAGCGGTTAAATTCCCGCCCCCGGCTTCTTTCTGTGGGGAGTTTGTGTGGTGACCTCCTCCTATTCCGCGTGGATTTTCCCTGGTTTTCCCCTCCGCTCTGCGTGGGTTTCTTCCAGTTTCTACTGCGCTACGGTTACATTCAATCCACGCAACTTTCGCCCACTGATTCGGTGCCGAGCCGACTCTTGCTCACGTGCTGCAAGAAAGCTTCCACCCTTGGTAGGATCAACGATGACGCCAAATCCTCGGGTGATGGTGGCGATGACGCCAAATCCTCGGGTGATGGTGGCGGCTTCGCGCGCCCGGCCTGCAAGCCACCAGCACCGTGTAGGGGTTGATGGATCAGAGAAACGTTATGAAACTTCCCGCCCGTTGGCAACGTGATGTCAAACTCTGGCACGCCAGGAGAATGGAGTACAGCGCAGTGCGATTAATGGTATGTCTTTTTTGTTTGGAACAAAGTGTTGCCCCCTCCCGCGTATAGATTTCCTCTGGATACTCCGGGTTGCTACCATGTGGATAAACAATTATTTAATTGGCTGAACACATTACGATATAGAGGAATGCAGAGCTTGGAAAATTGTTAGCTCGAGGTCACCGTCAACCTGTTTCATCCTTGCTGGTTTTGTGATCCATCTGAGAATGTCAGACATAATTTGCATGAAAGACAACACCTTTAAAAATAAAACAGATATCCTGAGAATTGCTTTCCAAAGTTGTTCTTTCGGAATAGCCGTGTCGAGCGCTCCCCCTCTCTCCTTCGCGACCTTTCATTCATTGGAGGAATCCTCAGATGTACTCAGACTGAGTGAACGCAGTTCGTGGTGAAAAAAAGTTCGCAAACTCTTCAGAACGCTCCGTATTTCTGTTTAATTTAGATTTAAAAATGTGATCAGATCTTAATTTACGTTGCGCCGGGAATCTCTCCACAGCTCTGTGCAGCGTTTTGTGACTTGGGTGAAAAGCGCTCTGGAAGTGCAATTATTATTACTGTAATAGTAGAATAAACGAGCTAGATTAAATAAAGAGCACACGCACAATCTACTTTTTCACGTACTTACTGAGCAAAATGATCTACCATTCAATTCCCTTGTTGGAAAAAGTCTGCAAACCTTTACATTCAGTAACTGGTGCACCCCTTTGAACAGAAATAATTTCAAGCAAACATTTTATCAAATATCAGTCCGCACATTAGCTTGGAATCATTTTGGCTCACTTCCTCCTGTGAGAACTGCTTCAAATTAGAGATACTTGTGGGCTTCCTTGCGTGAACTGTTAACTTCAGGTTCTGCCACAACATTTGAATTGGGTTAAGGGCTGAACTTTGACTTGACCAATCCAAATCGTGAAATATCTTCTGTTGTAAACATGCTGGTATGTTTACGATCCTTGTCTTGCTGCATGATCCATTTTCTGCAAAGCTTCAGCTCACGGATAGACATTCCCCGATATAATTTTCTGGCACAATTCCGAATTCATGGTCCCGTGAATGATGGAAAGTCGTCTGGGTCCTAAGACAGCAAAGCATCGCCAAACCATGATAACTCTCACCGCCATGCTTCAGGCTTGGGATGAGGTTCTTGTGTTTGAATGTTTGCTGTTAAATCCAAATATTTACACTTTTCACTCGTCTGTCCACAGAACATTCTTCCAAAAGCCTTCCTTATCATCCAGGCGGTCTTTGGAGAACGTTCGAGAGGCAGCAACGTTCTGCTTGGAGAGCAGTGGTTGTCGCTTCGCTATCCTCCCTTGCGCACCATTCTCGTTCAGTGTTTCACTGACGGTAAACTCATGAACACTAACATTAGCCAACACAAGAGAGGTCTACAGATCCTTAGACGTTACCGTGAGGTTCTCTGTGACCTCCCGGATTATTGTATGCCTCGCTCTTGGAGAGTGTTTCTTGTTGAGCCCTCCTTTTGCACACTCTCTGCCTGACAGTGGATTGGTGGAGCCAAACTTCTTTGGAAATTGTTTTGTAAATCCTTTCCAGACCGATGAGCATCGGTAACGCGTTTTCTGCATTCCTCAGCAATGTCTTTGGGTGACCACCAAGGTGTACCTTTTTCACTCCGGATTGTCATCCCATTGATTGAAATAACCGGAATGTAATTGGACCATTCATCTCATCTCGTTGTCAGAAACCGCTTATTCCTATACAGGGTCACGGTGATCCGGAGCCTATCCCGGCAGACACAGGGCGCAAGGCAGGGATATACCCACGATGGGACGCCAGTCCACCACCGGGCACTGCGGGCAATTTAGTCTGCAAGCCAATTAACGTATGCAGCTGCGTGTTTTTTTTTTTTGGACTGTGGGAAAAAATCGGAGTGCCCGGCAAAAACCCACCGGACACGGGGAGAACATGCAAACTCCACACACAAAGGCACCCGGCCCGAGATTCCAACCTGGGACCTTCTTGCTGTAAGGCGGCAGCGTTACCCACTGGACCACCGTGCCGCCAAGACCATTCATTGATCTGCTTAACTTGGAGGTTCACATACATATTCCGACAAAGCAATTGAATGTTGGATCATTTTGCTCAATAAGTGAATTAAAACGTAGGTTTTCTTGTGCCATTTGTTTAAGCAGGTGCTTATTATTATTTATTATTATTTAGCAGACGCCCTTATCTAGGGCGACTTACACGACTATAGAGGTGTGAGGAAACCACAAAGCTGCGAGGGGAAGGTAGCTATGCATTCAGCCGGAACCTATCTGTTGTTGGGACTTATATGAAGATCAGATCACATTTTAGATCCAATTTATGCATAATACAAACATTCTATTAAGTTCACAACATTTTTCACACCACTGTATACGAACATAGATAAAGATCTCCCATAATAGATTTCACAGACTCTAGGGTCAAATGATGTAAGCGAGTAGCACCTATGATTGCGAGCACAGCACGAATGGGGATGGTATGGCCAGGACTACGCCTGGCCGCCTTTGTCTCCCCATTTACACACTGCACCAGGCACTCCTTTGAGGCTGAGTCGACCTGGCAGAGAGCCGGGACCGGTTCAGAAAATCTTGACTGGTGTTGGCCATAGAGCCGGAATCGAACACTCTTAACCGGGTTTGTAGCACAGCTACTCTTCCCCACTACCACATACAAACAAACATTTGCTCCCTGTTAAATGTTGGGAGAAAATGACCATGACAAACATAATTTCGTTCCTCAATATACTGCAATTGTATACGGATGGGATGACAATAAAGTTTATCTATCATACGTACACTGAGACTTCGTTAATGGGCTGACTTGTCAAACTGTGTTTAACTTGAGACAAAAGCTCAACTGCGTATGGGTCCGATTTATATTGGCAAATGTGGTATGCATTGGTGTTCGAGTTGGAGTTGACAAAGGAGCGATAAAAATCACTTGGAGCTCGCTGGATATTCGGCACTCGAAGACATCGAGGACGGGGGCGGATTGAAGAGGCGTTCATCTAGCAGTAGATGGATATGGGTGATCACGACGATGTTGACAATATATTCTGTGTGTCCGTGGTATGTTTCTTTGCAGTGCATCGTGAACAACAAATACGTGAAGGCACCACGGAAAAAAAACCATTTGGAATGTGGCAGCAAATCAGTAAGGCATTGCATCATCTGTATTTCTGCTCTGATTGAGTTTGCGTTGAATTTTCTGCACTGCCTTCCATCACCCACAATGTCTACTTGCACCTGTTTCGTCCCCATCCAAATACTCTCTGAGATCAACGCTGCTTAGTTTCTGAGTTCGGTCTCAATTCCAAGTGATTTGATAGGTTTTCGTATTTGTACATTAAGTGTTCGGGCGGCATGGTGGCCCAGTGGTTAGCGCTGTCGCCTCACAGCAAGAAGGTCCCGGGTTCGAATCTCTCGGCTCGGGTGCCTTTCTGTGCGGAGTTTGCATGCTCTCCCCGTGTCCGCGTGGGTTTTCGCCGGGCACTCCGGTTTCCTCCCACAGTCCAAAAGCATGCAGCTGCATAGGTTAATTGGCTCGCAGGCTAAATTGCCCCGCAGTGCCCGGCGATGGACTGGCGTCCCATCGTGGGTGTATCCCTGCCTTGCGCCCTGTGTCTGCCGGGATAGGCTCCGGCTCACCGTGACCCTGTATAGGACTAAGCGGTTTCAGACAATGAGATGAGATGAGACATTAAGTGTTCATCGCCTCCAATTGCAGTCACTCAAGCTGAGCAATATTTGACTTCACTAACATTACCTATGATCAAAAATCACCCGCGCTCGCTCGATATCATCATATCTCAGACGCTATGTAGGATCGAGCCTGGATAGTGCTTTGGTGGGTGACCGCTGTGCACAATATTGGCGCTGAAGACTCTTATGGGGCTACGCTGTTAGCACAGGGCAGTGCAGTGGTCCTACAACCCCCACGAGACGTACGGTTTGCGTCAATGAGGCCCTTAACTGGCAGTGGATTTACAAGAAGGGTGGTCGGGTAACGCAGTGGTGACAGCGATGTTTGACAGAATGTCCTGCCCGAAGTTGTTCGAGTCCTGTCTCGGGCGCCTTTCTGTGCAGAGATCGTGTGCTCTCCCCCTGTTCTGCGTGGGTTTTCTCCGAGTTCTCCAATGTCCTCTCACACATTAAAAAAAAACCGCTCGTTTATTAATTGGCTGATAACTTAATATATAGGGCGGCACGGTGGCCCAGTGGTTAGCGCTGTCGCCTCACAGCAAGAAGGTCCCGGGTTCGAATCTCGGCTCGGGTGCCTTTCTGTGCGGAGTTTGCATGCTCTCCCCGTGTCCGCGTGGGTTTTCGCCGGGCACTCCGGTTTCCTCCCACAGTCCAAAAAGCATGCTGCTACATAGGTTAATTGGCTCGCAGGCTAAATTGCCCCGCAGTGCCCGGCGATGGACTGGCGTCCCATCGTCGGTATATCCTTGCCTTACGCCCTGTGTCTGCCGGGATAGGCTCCGGCTTCACCGTGACCCTGTATAGGATTAAGCGGTTTCAGATAATGAGATGAGAGATGAGATGAGGTTTCAGACAATGAGATGAGATGAGATGTTATTATTGAGACGCCTGTGCATGGGATAGATGTTTAACCACAAAGGTTATTGTTTAGTCAGGTTCAATAGTGGTTTCCTCCTTAAATGAGCATTGCGGCAGAGCTCATCCCATGTACAGCCCTAAGTCAGTGGTGGAAATTCTTAATTCCTATGGCTGGACAGAGCCTAACCTTCAGACAACCGTTACTGACTTATTCACAAAGTGGCACTCAATGTGTAGAGACCTGAGGGATGACGTTTAAAAACTTAAAAGATTTACGTTCCTTTTTTGCAATCATACCAGCTTGCACAACATCCTGATCATCTACACGGAATTCCAAAAAAGTACAGTGTATACCCGGCGATGGACTGGCGTCCCGTCGTCGGGTGTATTCCTGCCTTACGCCCTGTGTTTCCGGGATAGGCTCCGGCTCACCGTGACCCTATATAGGATTAAGCGGTTTCAGATAATGAGATGAGATGAGACAGTGTATACAATTTACACTGATGTGTGTGTTTTTTGGGAATACCTTCCATTATATATCTATTGAATGTATTTACATTGTGATATCCACCGGGCATGGTGGTGCATGCCCTTGATTAAAGGGTTGGTGCATCTCGAAGGGACCTGTGAATCTCATAATTCTGAAAGTCTGTGAGGTGGCCACGAGACGACATGAAAGTGGGTTCATGGAGACGTTTGTTGGCCACCCCAGGGACTCCAATTACCTCCCACGTACAAAAGACTGCGTGTAAAGGAATTGTCTAAAAAGCAATACTCACCCGAAAACTTTGTCTCGAGACCCATTGAGGCTTTTCTACTTTCCTACATAAATGAATGCATGGTATTGTGTCTTTCTACAACTATTATTCTAAGTTATTATGAAATCGCGGATGCGTTTTTTCCATGAACGTGCAGCAGATAATGATGCCTATGTGTCACATCGCTGTGATGGTAACAGTAACGTTATTGTTCATGTGTGCTTGTTATTTAGATGAACAAAAGACATTTCGAGGACTTCCTCTGGTCGTACAGCAGCAAGGCATTGTTTGACGGGAATACTGCATGCTTCAAGGAGGTCTCCAATAAATTGGAAAAGTTTGCCAAACACTTCAATATATCGGTGAGACCCTGGAATGCATCTGCTTTGCCTGCACTCGGTCATTTATATTTTGACTTCACCCATCACACCTGCACCGTTTCATCGTTGTGCTTCCCGTACGGCGGTGGCCTCGACATTATGATAGAGGTCATCTCACGACTGCCACTGCTTCTCCTGCCTTCGACTGATTCTCTGGGCTCCTCCGGGTCTCCACTCCACGGCTCGATTCATGTCTCGACGATTTTGCTCTCGCGATGCCTCCCTGCCAATTTGCATTCTCTTTCTTCAAAATCAACACGGGCGACCTCTGGTCTCTCCTTGACATCTGCATTGCCTAACCACGCACTCCGAATTGAATAACTTCCATCGATCGTCGGCAAACTTGGCCGTTTGCTCGTTTCCTACATCGGTGACCAATATTGTGACGGCTGATGTTATTGATGAAGTCTCATCTCATTATCTGAAACCGCTTAATCCTATATAGGGTCACGGTGAGCCGGAGCCTATCCCGGAAACACAGGGCGTAAGGCAGGAATACACCCGACGACGGGACGCCAGTCCATCGCCGGATTGATGAAGTCAGTGACCCGAATGTTGGTCGGCAAAAAGTGTCCACTTATTTGTTTATATATTTTTAGTCGACCATGTCTGTGAGCCGACTAAGTTCATCAAGTGTGACGATGACTGTCACTGCTGCCCACCAAAAACACCAAGGACGATGACGAGAGAAGATTAACCACTCTGAATGAAGATGGAGACGAATATATTTCAGTGATGGTCACTACAGACCCGAATACAGGAACCTTGAGTGTTAATTGGCTGCAAACAATAACAATGACTTCCACGTGTACTGTGCCGCACAGTATTCGCCACAAAAAAACTCCCAAAGTGCATGGATCAAGAGCAAGAAGATCAGGAAAGGCAGGCGACTGGTGAGCCGGTGCCAGATTCACCCACCCAATCTCTGCGGTTCTCTTTATATTAAGATGTTATTAGTCAAGCAATGAGAGCTCATACGCGTGGGAGGAAACCGGACTTGATTGATTGGCTGACTTGTTAAATTAAGGGGAGTGGGGGGAGGGCAAGAGATTTTCAATCCATTGGTTTGTATTTAAGCTCGAAGGAAACTTTGAGCTGTGAAAATATGTTTAACGGTTGTCCATCAGGGAGGGGTAAGCAAGTTACAACATCTCAGGCCACTGAGGGCGATTTAGTTAAGACAATTCACCTACGCAGCGTGTCTTTGGGAGGAAACCAGTACACGACAAAAACCCACGCGGGGACAGAGTTTGCAAACTCCACGCAGAAAGGCAACCCTAGCCGGGAATCGAACCGTGGATGTTCTGGCTGTGAAGCGGCAGCGCTACTCACCGAGCCGCACTCATTGAGTGTTTTCCGAAACGAATCAAGAGTGGAGCGAATGTTTGACATCTTTAGTTAACTTGGACCAAGAGAATGACAAAATAAAATCGACGGACGAGGCGTGGACTGAACTCCATAGGTTGGCATCGACGAGACTAAGACCGATTTTAAAAAAGTGCCGGCTACACTAACACACTGCGTTAAACAGTGTGCGTGTCCTGGCTGATCGAGTGACGTAAGTGGATTGCATTTCAGAATCCAGTCTTGTGGATGTGTGATTTACAGCGCCTACGAGCAAACCACCAAGAACGCTTCAGATCGCGAAAGCTAAGCAGATTGGAAGCGAGACAGTGCTCAGATAGAACACAGTCACGCATGGCAGGTTGTTGGAGGTTGCAAGACTGCAAGGCGGAGCGAGGTGAACAGCAGTGGATAATTCAGCATGCATTGTTATAATACTCTACGCTCAGATCTGTGTTCACTGCCTTTACCAACCCAAACTTATTCAAGGCGGTGAACTATGATCAAACAAACCCCATGACCTACACAGCTAGCATAGGGAGGTCTTCATCCAGCGGTGGCTTGGCAAAGAGTTATAAAATTACTTTCGTATGTAAGACGTGTGTGTGAAACACAAACTGTGGAATATTTGCACAACTGGAACCTGTTGTGAGTTCCTGCTTTACAGCTTGGGCCTTCGTAAACTTTAACAATTAAATGTTCTCTTTTGTGTCTTTCAGAGGCCCACAGAAAGACATTCACACCGGTTCAGCCAATCAAGTGTGAAAATTTATTTCGTCAACTGCCTTGTAAAAGCGATTGAATACCTCGGATGTCCCGGGACTAAATAGGCGGTGGGGCACGAGGAGACCAAATGAACTGACTGCATTACTCTCGACTGCGGTGTCTATAATGATTCAGGATATCTGAAAAATACGCTGCTGGATTGTTTTTTTATGCATTTTTATTTTAACCAACGTAAGACTATTTAAAGTACCAGGATAGACGGGGGGTGCGTGGGGTGCGTGGGGTGTGTGGGGTGCGTGGGGTTCAGGGTTCAGTGAATTTAAGAAGGAACCGTTGAGCAGTGTAACTCTTCTTAACCGTTGTCCAGCGCGGAGGGGTAAGCAAGTTATACCAGTAGATTCGAGATGACTTGACAAAACATAACTACGCAAATATTAAACAGGCACACTTAAATATTGCCAATTTGCACTAGACTGCATCACT
Organism: Mordacia mordax; assembly: GCA_036362905.1. Taxonomy (NCBI): domain Eukaryota; kingdom Metazoa; phylum Chordata; class Hyperoartia; order Petromyzontiformes; family Petromyzontidae; genus Mordacia; species Mordacia mordax. The sequence continues at coordinate 3,324,871 of JAZEWT010000015.1, read as the reverse complement.
GACGATCAAGTAATTTATTATTATAAGCCAAATAATGTATTGTTGTTGTTAGGCTTGTTTACCCTTGACTAGCTCACCGAGCCTCAACTGTCTTTTGCAGAAGGGTCCTGCCAGGTTTTTTTTTTGCAGCTGTGAGGCGATGTGCAATCCCAGTTCACTAAATTGCCAGTACTTCTATGGCACTGATATGTTTATGGACAATACCAGTCACGCGGAATATTCTTTTTTTCTCACATGTATGGAAGGAAACCTGAGAACCCAGAGGAAACCCGTGCAGGATAGTGAAAGATAGAAACGCCACAGAAAGGCACCTGACTTTGGAAACTAATCCGTACTCTTCTTGCACTACTGATGTAGATTTTCACGGCTCGATGCATGATCATTGCTTCCAAAAGCTGTTGTTTTCAAGATAGCGGCGTCAATCGCTCATCCTCTCTCCTTCGCAACGTTTCGCCTCCCACGTTGGAGGCATCTTCAGGCATTTTGGGTTAGTTGTGTGTGGTTTATATGTGAAATTATTCTCTCATTCTGCGTCACTCCCAGGGACACTGGAAGAGCTTCCATTTGAAAGAGATTTCTCGAACATTAGAATTCAAAATTAACCATCCGGTCCCACCTCTGATTTACCAATGACTTTAAACTGTATTTCATTAATTCATGCCGATTTATTCAGAAGTCTGCGGTAAGTGTTTTTCCTAATAGTACACTGATTGGTAAATCAGGGATGGGACTGGATTGTTGATTTGAATTCTAGTATGCGAGAAAGACAATGAAGGAACCCTTTCAAAGGAAACTCTTTCCCATTATCCCTGGAAGGGAGTGACACGAAATGATAAAGTGACTTGACAACACATAAGCAGCACAGCCACACAAAGACTCGCTCACAGAACGCATGAAGATGTCTCCAAGGTGGGAGGCGAAAGATAGGCGAAAGATAGACGCCGCTATCCCGAAAGAGCAATTTTTGGAATCAATCACCATATTCTTGTTGTTACCAGACACACGTTTAACCACTCTGCCACACTGTCGCCAAACCTTTAGCAGGCCAGGCATTGTGAAAAGTGTCCATTTTGGTGTTTTAAGATATTAACACCTGTATAATTGCCAGAAATGGTAAAAACCTTTTCTACTCTTTACATATGTACGCTGGCAAAAGTACCCGTAGCTTAACTCACACATTACTGTTAGCGTATCTCAATGCAAACAATTATGTGGACTTAGCTTTACTGCAATCAATGCAACAACTGCACCTTGACTTCGGGCTCAGGACTGCTGTACTTGAAAGACCACTCGTAATTACAAATACTCGTCAGGGTTACAAACAAATTTCGAAGTCGGAGGGATGACCTAGGAATGAACGGTTGCAAGGTAGATAACACAGGGCTGTAAACGAAATACCCGACGAAACCCTGCGTGGACACGGATAGAATATGCAAACTTCACATGGAAAGGCACCCGAGCCCAGAATCGAACCCGGGTATTCTTGCTGTGAGCCGCTTCCCTGTGCCACCATGCCACCCCTTGTTTAATGATCTGCCAATTCCTGTTTGAGCTCACTGGCAAGTTAAAGAGCAATTCTCACAATGAAATGTAGTGATTCAAAAAACCAATGATCCGAGTGATTTCTGAGATCTTGGCAATGCACAATTCCACCTTTTAAAAAAAATGTGAAACATTTCATGACAAATGTGTAGGCATTTGCAGTTTGTCCACGTGTTCGCAGAAGCCTTGGGCGTTTAAGGTACTCATGATCTCATGCGTGTACATTACTGATCTTTGATATTTAAATTATTATTTAATCGTATAAGATACCTTGGTATTTTAAAGGAAACTCTATCATCAGGGATCAATGTGAAATGGTGTACCCTGAAACCCTGTGAAACCAATATATACTTACAGTAAATGTGATATTTATTACCTTAATTTATATACGAAAAAGTTATTTATATAACTACAGTTTGTACTGTATTACACTGGCGTAAATATGGAGCTGGTGAAAACGAAGATGTATATGCATTGCTTGAAATTACAGCATTGACAACACTGGGCTGTAAATGCACAGCCATTAAATTCAATTCATGTTATATTTAATTGTAAAACTTTATGCAACGGGGCATTTTAAAGTTTATTTAATTAAATTATTTCTCGGGCGTTTTTTTGTAATATGCACTATATTTATAATTATACATTACTGCCTAATGCTGTTATTTGTTTCATGATTTGTGTGCTTAAATAAATTTACTGAAACGCATCGAGTCCTGTTATATCGTCACGAAATGTCCTGAAAAAAACGCATCATCCAGGAGGTCTGCCTTATTTTTGCTATCGGACACATCCTGGGTATAGCCCTGCCTTATGCCTTGTTTCTGCCGGGATAGGCTCTGGCACCTTGTGACTGGCCCAGTGGGTAACGCCGTCGCCTCACAGCAAGAAGGTCCCGGGTTCGAATCTCGGCTCGGGTGCCTTTCTGTGTGGAGTTTGCATGTTCTCTCCCCGTGTCTGCGTGGGTTTTCGCTGGGCACTCCGGTTGCCTCCCACAGTCCAAAAAACACGCAGCTGCATGGGTTAATTGGCTTGCAGGCTAAATTACCCTCAGTGCCCGGTGATGGACTGGCGTCCCATCGTGGGTATATCCCTGTCTTGCTCCCTCTGTCTGCCGGGATAGGCTCTGGCTCACCGCTACCCTGTACAGGATGAAGCGGTTCAGAGAATGAGATGAGATGAGTATTGACAGATCCAGTTCCGATTCCACACTATTGCTGGATCGAGTTCCAACTGAATAATTATTTTTTTTATCATGTACAGAATTTGTTTGATGTCAAACGTGTTCATCCGAAGACAAAATGACACAGAGGTGTGAAGAAACTACAGGAGGGGGGAGGGAGGGAACCATGCAGTCAGCTGGTGCCAACCCGCAAGATTCTGAACCAAATCCGTGCAGCACTTAAACATTTTCTGTATTTTTTGCATAAATTTGACGTAAAATTTGATGCAATCTTGATTACAGTCCTCGTAAAAAAAAGAGACCCTGATGAAACAAATAGTATGCACAAAACATCGACCTTTTCATCTACTTATAAAGCAATATGATCCAACGGAAACCGGAGAACCCGGAGGAAGCCCACGCAAAACAGGGGGAGAACATACAAACTCCACTACACAGAGGGGTGCCCAAGGTGGAAATCAAACAGCCTCGGAAAGAAGTACTTCTGTCTGGTACCGGATCCAATTCTAAACGATGTTTATTATTACTGACGTTTGTTATTACAGCGGAAAGTACCCAGTGAGTTGTGTCGCAGGAATCCCGCATCTAGAGCTTGCAAGCTCACTGGCCACGCTCTGCTGCAATAATAATTATTAGTGTTGCAAGCTATCG
>JAZEWT010000015.1:3266815-3279375 GCA_036362905.1 Mordacia mordax | reverse complement strand
TAACTACGGCCTGGTGAACACCCTGTTATAACTACGGCCTGGTGAACACCCTGTTATAACTACGGCCTGGTGAACACCCTGTTATAGTCACGGCCTGGTGAACACCCTGTTATAGTCACGGCCTGGTGAACACCCTGTTATAACCACGGCCTGGTGAACACCCTGTTATAGTCACGGCCTGGTGAACACCCTGTTATAACTACGGCCTGGTGAACACCCTGTTACAACCACGGCCTGGTGAACACCCTGTACTACATACGGCTGAGTGAACACCCAGTAATAACCAGGCTGTGACTATAACGGCCTGGTGAACACCCTGTTATAACTACGGCCTGGTGAACACTCTGTTATAACTACGGCCTGATAAAAATGAGGTATCAACATTCTTTTATAACCAGGGATGAACCCCGATTGTTATAACTGAGATCAGGACACAATCGCTTTTCGTCAGGAAACCAACATGCACCCTTGACACACAATCAAGAACGTCTATATACGTCCCTTAGAGTCACGAACAAAATCTGGTCTATCGGGTAACATCAAAATCTGTTATAACCACGCAGTGATATACAGGCCTTGTTCAGGTTTGTACCACCAAATCGAAGTCTCCTCATGGAAGCCTCCTCAAAATCATTTCACTTCTCACGATGCCCATGAACTGGATCCCATCACTACACAAACATGGGGAGGGGGGCAGGGGGAAGATGTCTGACCTTGATCCTTCATTGAGCTCTCTTCCTGCTTCTTCTGCTGCTGTTTCTGCTGCTCAGCCCGCTCGCTCTCCTGCTGCTGTCGCTCCTGCTGCTGCCGCTGCTGCAGGTCACGTGCCCGGCGCTGCGCGTCCTCCCTCTCCGCCACCGCGCGCCGCTCCTCCTCAAGCCTGAGCGCCTCCGCCTGCAAGGCCAGGAGCCTCATCTCCACCAGGACTTGCTCGGCGTTTCCAAGGTCTTGTGGGCTTGGGCCCGAGTCACTGCCCTACGGACAACACGGCCCCACCGCAACGCAACGCAGCGATGCAATTCACGCCGCCTGCTACGGTGGTTCCGAAGCTTGCTCAGCTCATCTCATCGTCAGAAACCGCTTAGTCCTGCACAGGGTCGCGGTGAGCCAGAGGCTATCCTGGCAGACACAAGGTGCGAGGCGGGGATACACCCACGACCGGACGCCAGCCCATCACCGGGCACTGCAGGCGATTTAGTCCACAAGCCAATTAAGCTATGCAGTAGCAAGTTTTTTGGACAGTGGGAGGAAAACAGAGTGCCCGGCGAAAACCCACGCAGACACGGGGAGAACATGCAAACTCCACACAGAAAGGCACCCGAGCCGAGTTTCGAACCCGGGACCTTCTTGCTGTGAGGCGACAGCGCTACCCACTGGGCCACCGTGCCACCTCCTAAGCTTGCTGGCTCATGTTTAATTTAACCCCCGCCCCCAGTACGGTTAAGTGCTCACTCACTGCAAGGGTTTCAATCCTCCGTAAAATCACGTTAAATTAATTTTCGTTGTGCGAAACATTTTTTCCCATTTAAAACAATGCGTTAGCGAGGCGATACATTCCCAGCTGGAAATTTTGGAGTATACTTGTAGTGGTTTTTCATAAAGGTATATATTGCATTATTAAATTGATACTCATACCAAATAGTGAATAAAAACAAAAAAATAAATATTTACTCCGTAATAGGTAATGTCTAACGTTATGGATTTACACTGCGTACTTGACAAAGCACTGTTGGGTCGTTTGGCACCTGTTGTGAAGAAATTGAGTCTCTTGCAAAATAAAACACGCAAATGCCGTTCGTACCAAAAACCATGGCTGCTCGTCCTCCTCTCACCATCACGTTCCCCGATAGCGCGCAGGATCGCGCGCGCTGTCGCGACAATGTATCCATGTGCATCCGGGGTATTTGCTGAGCTCCAACAAGTTTACAACGATAGAGCGAAACGCCTTTGCAATGAACGACTATTCAGTCAAAACGACTAAAACAAAACAGCGGTAAGTGAATTTGCGATAAACGTTGACTTACTATAGTCATAACGCCAGTGATTATAATATCAATAATAATATCGATCGTAACATAAGGACTGATGTAAAAGAATGTTAATGTGTGTTTGAGAATTGTGTTGTAGTCAACTCTTGATTACCCAGGATAATAGGGGAAGGGGAGACCCCAAATAAAACACAAAATCAGGAACATTGCAAACACACATGCACCCATCCAGTGAAACAATCCCTTGCATCTATCCCCGTGATTCGTCGCTAACGAGGGGGTGGTGATGACTCACGTCTGAGCTGTGGCGGGCGGCAGCGGCGACAGCATCGCACAGCTGCCCGGCGCGCGTGCGTAGCTCTGCGAGTTGCGCCCGCGCCGCGGACTGAGTGCCGGCCACCGCCGCGGCGGTGCTGGTTGCGGTGACGCCGGGCTGCGGCGGCGACGGCTGGGCTCGTCGATTCAGCGCCAGGATCTCCTCCTGCAGCGCGTTCAGGCGGCGCGCTCGCTCGCGCGCCTCCACCAGCCGACGCCGCTCCTCCTCTTCCTCGCGACGGCGTTGCTCGGCCGCCTCCAACAAACGAATGTTCAGCACCTGCGGGGACCGGCAGACAAACCGACAGGGAAACAAGAGAGCGGTGGACTCTCTATCTCTCATATTTACGACTAGATGAATAGCAACTAATACACGAAGAGTACTTGGCGGTTTCGAGGGTGGTTTGCCAATGGCAACATGGATTTGAGTCCAGGATCTGAACAGTGCCGGGTCAGCGCTCCTGACCTGGTAAAGTCCCCTGGTGCACCCAGCAACCTCCTTGCTTTGGCCCTGTTCCACAGCAGTACGATTCTTACCTTGGCTCGGTCATGATGCTCCTCTTTGATTCTTTCCAGCTTTTTCTGAGCCTCTTCCAAACTAAAAAACAAACACGGCAACTGGTCAAATATTCCCTCCTGTATTATACAGCCGAATGGGCAGCACCGTTATAGATCAAATTTCAAGTTATTTAGCCCTTTAGTTTGGTTCTTAGAATTGGTGAATTTCAGATGCACACACATACAATGCCTTTAACCTCATATCTGGTGAAGCATCCATGTTAAGTGGCCCACGGTATAGAAGAGTTCATTGCCACAATTGCACAACAGCTATTCTTTAATTTTCCACGTGCATGTGCAGAATCCACCGCAGTTAAATGAACATTCACCGACAATTACACTCGCACGCACGAACCTAGTCATAATGATAACAATAATATTTGTGTTTCTAAAGTGCTTTTCACATAAGGGTCATTAAGAGCTGCACAGAGCTATGGGGAGAAGGGCATGTGAACAACATCAGAATAGATCAATCAAGTAAAATAATGACTGTAAATTAATTAAGAACGTCACATAAAGATAAAACAATTATTAAACAAATCAATAATTGGTTGCAGCCCTGAATCGGCAGCCATTAAGTCCACCGGTCGTCCTGAGTGCTCGCCCCACTTTGCCCACAGCTTGCCACTTCTCCTGCCCCGTGTGCACCCACCTCTTCTCCAGCTCGTCCTTGCGTCGCTCCTGCGTCAGCCGCTGCTCGAGCTCCAGCGACTCCTCGTAGCGCTTAAACTGCTGGGTGGCCTGCTGGTGCAAGGCGCGCTGCACTGCCTCCAGATGCATGCACCGCTGCAGCAGCAGGGCCTGTATGCGGGCGGTGGGGTGGGACAGTGCAAGAAACGAGTTCACCACAACAGGGAAAATAACGCATTTGGCTTGAACGCTCGACAGCAAAGTGATGGGTAATCAGGTTGAAAATGTATCGGTATGGGGTGTGCAGGATGAGACCAGGTGATTTATGCCACACTTTTTTGTCATTACTGGTGAGTCCATGTCGGCAGTTGTGCACAACCACAAATAATACAAATTCCACACATCAATAACACTGTGAGCCGAACACGTATCATGATGCTACAAGTTGTAAAGGATGTAATTTTCACGGTGAGAGTCAGAGAGGCGAACCACACAAACGGATTCTTCAAAAGAGCACTGATCATCGAGGCACTGATAGATCATGCAAAGGGAGGCAACAAAGGTGATGAGATTAAAATGAAGGCGGTAGACAGCAATTGTTATAAAGTGAATAAAAAATCTCAGAGGTAGCAGTCATCTATACCAATGGACAATATCCTACAACGAAAGGTTTTCTCACTGCTTCCAGCATCAATATGTGGATTTATATAGGATCTTAAAGCATCCGCTACTCAAGACCATGGAGACAAATAGTGGGCTAGTAATTATATGTCATCGGCAAAAGAAAAGAGGAAGACCTCGAGCCTGCACTTGACAGTGGGCAAGGATTAAACTGTACAGATTGTTGGGAAAAAAGGAGTTTTAGGCTATGGGGGTATAAGAACAGACTGAGCAATCCCCCACTGAGCAAAGCTTGATGGGCAACTTTTATATAAATCCTTGGTTTCCGAAGTGGGGAGGAAGATCTATGCGTGTAGGGGAGTGGAGTGAGACGAGCGGTGAGAGCTAAGAAGAGTCAGTCTTCGGGAGCTATTGAAGACGGTGACTTTCCTTAAAACTGGTCTGGCACTGGCTTCAAAGCCAGTGGAGGAATTGGACTACAGGTGTGACGAATGAAACCTAAAGCTGGAAATGTGGAGTGCGACCGTGTAGACGTGCACATGCACCTTGGCCCTGCTGTTGTGCAGCTCCTCCTGTTGCCTGATCTGAGCTTCAATCTCAGCCGCGTTCTCCGTCAGGGAAACCATGGGGTTGAAGTTGTCATTGTGATGGGAGAGGCGACTGCTGTTGCTCCTGTTCTCATTGATGAGGCTCTGCGAGACGGGAGGGAGATGATGTACACGCAGGCGCCCATCGTCACAAACCTAACCACACTGGTTCGATACCGAGAAATAACAGAAAAGTAACACAGTGAATTCTGACAGCTTTTGGGTGCTGAAACCTGTCCTCACGGTTTTACAAATTCGCTGTTGCTCCAGTTCTTCTACGGACACGCAGCAAAACACAGTGACCAAGGCTAGCAGCAGCCAGCAATGCTCCGCGTGCCGCATGTACCACCACCCGCGTCCCGTAGTCTTTGCTCAGCAACTGTTTGCGTCTCATTCTCGACAATACGTGTTGCTATCCTGTGGCCTCTGATACGACGCCGAAAAGAGACGTGAGTGCAAGTGCATCTAGTGAAACGTACAAATGGTATTTGCGATTTTTAGGATTAGCGCCCATTTCTGGAACGAATCCCACGTGAAAGTTAAGGGCTTACGATATTGTAAAAAAAAAACTTGATTGAGCACTAAATTCAGTTGAGATAGTACCCTTTAAGTTAGATTTGGGGAGGAAAATTAGTGCTCCAAATATATGCATGTTGTGCTCGTATCCACTTGAAATAAAAAAAGAAGACTGAACCACAATCAGAAACGAAGTCAAAAACATTCCCCCCTAGCTCCCAATTAATACAGCTAAGGCGTACGCAGCACATAAGCTTTCGGACCGTTTCAATGACAGGGCCTTACGCAGCTGCGGTCTGTGAGAATCAAGCTAACGTGCGGCATTTGGCTCGCAGGCTATACGTTCCCTAATTTTGCATTCAGGTTGCTGTGCAGTAGCGTGGTGGCAAAGTGAGCAGTGCTGCTGCCTCATAGCAAGAAGGGCCTAGGTTCGATTCCCGACTCGGGTGCCTTTCTGTGCGGAGTTTGCACGTTCTCCCCGTGTCCGCGTGGGTTAGCGCCAGGTACTCCCAGGCTCTGAAACTTCCTTCTTATTGGAGCTTCGGTCAGCTGAGTTGTTGGAATGATAGTGCGCTGTTGACCTGCGCCTGCTCAGGAACACGTATTCCTTCCTTAATTTGTTTAACAATAATTTGTATCTGGGCGGCGCGGTGGCCCAGTGGTTAGCGCTGACGCCTCACAGCAAGAAGGTCCCGGGTTCGAATCTCTCGGCTCGGGTGCCTTTCTGTGTGGAGTTTGCATGCTCTCCCCGTGTCTGCGTGGGTTTTCGCCGGGTACTCCGGTTTCCTCCCACAGTCCAAAAAAGCATGCTCCTGGATAGGTTGATTGGCTCGCAGACGAAAATTGTCCTGCAATGCCCGGCGATGGACTGGCGTCCCGTCGTCGGGTGTATTCCTGCCTTACGCCCTGTGTTTCCGGGATAGGCTCCGGCTCACCGTGACCCAATATAGGATTAAGCGGTTTCAGATAATGAGATGAGATGAGAAAATTTGTATCTATTATTTTATGTCCTTCATTAATATAGCCATTATTTTACTTTTAATTGATCTACTCTAATGTTATTGTTGCTGACATGTCGGTCTCTTCACATCTCAGATGTATAAAAAAAAGATGTTGTTCACACGCCTTTCTCTCCGCAGCTCTGTGCAGCGCTTTGTGACCCTCGGGTGAAGAGCGCTCCAGAAATGCAATCATTATTACTCCGGTTTCCTCCCAAAGTCCAAACATACGCTGCTGCCTAGGTTGACTCTACTGACTTGCTCATTCCTCCCAGCTGAACAACTGTTACAAAGAGCTACACAGTACGATGCTTCCTTGCAGCTTGAATTTAAAAAGCTCCCCGAGTGAGCGTGTTGACGTGTACAAGCCAAGCGTTCATTTCGCAGACGGGAGCTGTCACCTTGTTGTTGATGGACACGGGAGAGCTGGGGGAGGCCGATGGCGACGGCGTGGAGACACAGCTCTGCCCATCATGTTCATCGAGGGAGGTTGGCGACCTTTGCTGTATGAGGTCCAGGGTTCTCGTCGCCAGTGGAGAGAGCTGTGGAACCACCTCGGTGAGGAACTCCTGTTGGGGAATTGTGATTGCGGTTCATATACCGTACATATACCCGGCATTCCGAAAACCAGATGCTCCAGCTTGAATCGTTTGTATATTTAGGGGAAAACAATTACACAGCATTGTATTGATGTTGGTATTCACAGTTGGATGCATGATGGTTGCTTTCCAACACTATTCTTTCTAGATAGCAGTATTTCTCAGGTAGTTTCAGTCAAGTGAATGCCCTTCGATTGGAGATTCGATCAGCTGAATCCCTGGACATATTCAAATCTCGTCTCAAGACTCCCTTGTTCCGTCTGGCTTTCAAGTCCTCTGGCTAGGACTGTTAATGCGGCTCACTGTAGTCCTGCCGTGATGATGGCTCTCTGCTGACATGCACCTGCTCGAAAACATTTATTCCTTCCTCGTTTGTTGACGAATATTTTTTTTTCCCCCGCTTATTTTATGTCCGATAATTTATTGCAAATATTTGATTTTCTGTTGAACTGTAATGGGTACTTTCTTGCCAGTAAGAGTTATTTTTAAAAAAGATGCTCTACCCATTTTTTTTCTGGCAATAATAGTGTTAAGCTCTTAAAAACACCAAACAGACACTTTTCAAAAAGTGTCAAGCTTGCAAAAACCACACACGTTAGTGGTAAAGATTGCAAACAACATGGTTTGATAAAATATGCATTGTGCTTGAAACTGATTGGCCTGCATCAGAGACGGCTCCCTTTTCAGCCTTGTCGCAATGCTAGCCAGATGTTGCCAAGCGGCAATCCGCTGAAGACAACACAATATCAATGCCTTATAGCTCTGGTTGAGCAGTTTATGATATGGGTACTTTTTGCCAGTAAGACTTGCAAAAAAGAAAGGGCTTTACCCATCTTCCCCCTGGCAATAATAGTGTTCAGTTCTTAAAACACTATATAGACACTTTTCATGAAGTGTCAAGTTTGCAACAAAACCACACACGCGGGTGGCAAATATTGCAAACAACATGCTTTGATGATACATGCATTGTGCTTGAAACATCTTTACGCGATTATCGATAATGAATGAACGTGACACATCTCGCGCGGCACGGTGGCCCAGTGGGTAGCGCTGTCGCCTCACAGCAATAAGGTCCCGGGTTCGAATCTCGCCCGGATGCCTTTCTGTGTGGCGTTTGCATGTTCTCTCCCCGTGTTCGCGTGGGTTTTCTCCGGGCACTCCGGTTTCCTCCCACAGTCCAAAAAAAACCATGCCGCTGCAAAGATTAATTGGCTCGCAGACTAAGATTGCCCGCAGTGCCCGGTGATGGACTGGCGTCCCATCGTGGGAATATCCCTGCCTTGCTCTGTGTCTGCCGGGATAGGCTCCGGCTCACCGCGACCGTGTGCACGACCAAAGCGGTTTCTGACAATGAGACGAGAGGACACATCTCACCGGGCTCCATTCGCGCTCGTATCGCAGCTTGCCCTTAGTGGAGCTGCGTAGCGCCTCGATCACTTCCCACTTCTTGCTGATCGCGTCCATGTCCCCGGGTCCCCAGGGATGGCAACTCAGCCACGAGGCTGCGCCCACTCCACGTTACTCGCCGAGGCCGAGGCCGCTCAGCCTCATGAGCGCGGGAACTCCAAACGGCGTAGGCCTCACCAACGCCTCCGTGTCTCTCCGGGGCAACGCGACGACGTCACGCCATAGCGCGACGCGACCGCATTACAATCGAACGGTGATCGGTAATAGATAAACAAATAGTTAATTCGCCAGGGATAATCTCCGACAGATCTGAGCGAGGCACGCGAACGGGCGGAACAACAGCAGAGCCGAAAGGGAGGGCGAACGTCTTCCGGTAGAATCTTCCGGAATTGGAAGAGGCGTTGACTCAACGGTCGACTATGTCTTCTGGAAGAGGGCTACCGGAATGGGAAGAGGTGTGAATCACTGGGATGATCGATGTATTTTGGGGTTAAGTCACGTAAATAAATCTCATCTCATCTCATTGTCTGAAACCGCTTTAGTCCTGTACAGGGTCGCGGTGAGCAGGAGCCTATCCCGGCAGACGCAGGGCGCAAGGCACGGATATACCCACGATGGGACGCCAGTTCATTACCGGGCAATGCGGGCAATTTTGTCTCATCTCATCTCATTGTCTGAAACCGCTTGGTCCTATACAGGGTCACGGTGAGCCGGAGCCTATCCCGGCAGACGCAGGGCGTAAGGCAGGGATATACCCACGATGGGACGCCAGTCCATCACTGGGCACTGCGGGCAATTTAGTCTGCGAGCCAATTAAACCTATGCAGCAGCATGTTTTTCGGACAGTGGGAGGAAACTGGAGTGCCCGGCGAAAAGCCACGCGGACACGGGGAGAGAACATGCAAACTCCACACAGAAAGGCACCCGAGCCGAGATTCGAACCCGTGACCTTCTTGTTGTGAAGCGACGGCGCTAGCCACTGGGCCACTGCGCCGCCCCACGTAAACATTTTTTTTGTCGTAAACCCTCCACCACCCGACAACAGCAAATCAGTAGAGTTTGTGAACGTGAACAAACGGTGCCAATTCTTCACTATCTCAGCACACCGGTGTGTTGGAGAGTAAACTCACAGCATCTCCGTTTGATGGGTGACAGAGCCTTCTCGAGCGCTGCTCCCACACCCTGGAATGCCCTTCCATTGGAAATTTGGTCAGCCGAGTCCCTGGACATCTTCAAATCTCATCTCAAGACTCACTTGTTCCGTAAGGCTTTGAAGCTCACTGGCTAGGACTGTCGATGCGGCTCACTGTTGTGCTGTTCTACGCCTGCTCAAGAACACTTATGCCTTCCTTCATTTGTTGAGCAATTTTTATAATCTCTTATTTTATGTCCTCTGATTTATAGTCATTGTTTGACTTTCAATTGAAAACCGGAAAACCCGGAGGAAACTCACGGAGAAAATGGGTAGAACACACAGACTTTGGTGACGTGCTGTTCTCTCCGCAGCTCTGTGCAGCGCTTTGTGACCCTCGGATGAAAAGGGCTGTATATATGCATTTATTACTATGATTGCGATCAGCATCATTAGGCAACCCGTACCTGCTGGAGACGAGCTTGCTTCAGAAACAAAAAATGGAATCCATCGATATCATTAATCAATAATAATAATTAATAATAATTGCATTTGCAGAACGCTTTTCACCCGAGGATCACAAAGCACTTCGCAGACCTGCGGAGAGAACGGCATGTCAACAACAACGGCAATAGAATGGAAAATCAGCAGCAACAACTTTTTTTTGGTGTTTTTTTTATATACACAGCGTTGCAGAAGAACGCTTCAAATTAAAGTCATTGGCCAATATTTCTTACGGAAAAATCAACCCAAATGGGAAGATTGTGTAACGCTTCATTGTCGCCCATCACTTCCGGAAGTGTCTACCGAAATAGGAAGATGTGTAACGCTTCATTGTACCCCATCACTTCCGGAAGTGTCTACCGGGATGGGAAGATGTGTAACGCTTCATTGTACCCCATCACTTTCGGAAGTGTCTACCGGGATGGGAAGATGTGTAACACTTCATTGTCGCCCATCACTTCTGGAAGTGTCTACCGGAATGGGAAGATGTGTAACACTTCATTGTCGCCCATCACTTCCGGAAGTGTCTACCGAAATAGGAAGATGTGTAACGCTTCATTGTACCCCATCACTTCCGGAAGTGTCTACCGGAATGGGAAGATGTATAACGCTTCATTGTACCGCATCACTTTCGGAAGTGTCTACCGGGATGGGAAGATGTGTAACGCTTCATTGTCGCCCATCACTTTCAGAAGTGTCTACTGGAATGGGAAGATGTGTAACGCTTCATTGGACCCCATCACTTTCGGAAGTCTCATCTCATTATCTGAAACCGCTTAATCCTATATAGGGTCACGGTGAAGCCGGAGCCTATCCCGGAAACACAGGGCGTAAGGCAGGAATACACCCGACGACGGGACGCCGGTCCATCGCCGGGCATTGCGGGACAATTTTAGTCTGCGAGCCAATCAACCTATCCAGGAGCATGCTTTTGGACTGTGGGAGGAAACCGGAGTACCCGGCGAAAACCCACGCGGACACGGGGAGAGCATGCAAACTCCACACAGAAAGGCACCGGAGCCGAGAGACTCGAACCCGGGACCTTCTTGCTGTGAGGCGATGGGAAGGCGTGTAACGCTTTATTGGACCCCATTACTTCCGGAAGTGCCTACCGGAAGAGGTAGATGGGTAAAAAAAACGCGGTCGAGCCTCTTCCCGTCACGGCAAGGCTGCTGGTTCGGAATGGATAACTCTGGTAAGGGTGAGGACGTGAGCACACTGACATTCGCGACACAAACTCTCACCGAAACGCCGAGTTTGTTGCACGTTCGGCTTATTTGCGAGTTAAATTAGCCTCCTACGGCGTTGCCCTGTCTATATTTATATATAAAGAAAAACCCCACCCTCGCATCGCATTACGATTGTTGCCAGAGGGCCTGGTGTCTGCCTCGCCGAGTCTGCGCTTGAGCGTGGAAAGGCGCTCGTTCTTAAGTGATTCTTTTTGAACTATGTGTTTTTTCGTTCCCCGAGATTTAATAACTAACAACGGCAGCGTTAAGGAGTCTATTGTTGTGTCTTATTGTCGAAGGAGACCCGGAGTTAATCGTATTTGCAGGCGTCTCGAATAAAAGGCCTCAAAATGGCGACTCTAGGCTCTGTTAGGCCCGACAGTTACTGTGCATCGTTTTAAACGTTTAATAATTATGCATCCTAGGGCGGCGAGGTGGCCCAGTGGTTATCGCTGTCGCCTCACAGCAAGAAGGTCCCGGGTTCGAATCTCTCGGCTCGGGTGCCTTTCCGTGTGGAGTTTGCATGCTCTCCCCGTGTCAGCGTGGGTTTTCGCCGGGCACTCCGGTTTCCTCCCACAGTCCAAAAAGCATGCTGCTGCATAGGTTGATTGGCTCGCAGGCTAAACTGCCCCGCAGTGCCCGGCGATGGACTGGCGTCCCATCGTCGGTATATCCTTGCCTTGCGCCCTGTGTCTGCCGGGATAGGCTCCGGCTTCACCGTGACCCTGTATAGGACTAAGCGGTTTCAGACAATGAGATGAGAGTTATGCATCCTATTAGTAATGGTGTATTCGTAGTCACAGTTTCAGGCTTTTATTTGGGGACGTTTTAGCAATTCTGCGCTAACGTGTGGCAAATGCTAAAGTAATAATAAGTGCACTTCTCCAGCGCATTTCACCCGAGGGTCACAAAGCGCTGCACAGAGCTGTGGAGAGAACGGCACGTCAGCAGCAACAACAACGACGTATGAACGGCAACTCAACAACAACAACATTTTGTGGGGGGTTTTTTGTTGCTGAGCTGTGGCGAGAACGGCATGTTTGAAGGCGGATGGTGCAGGCTTGGTAGACACTACGGTGCTTCGTGAGAGAATTTGTAATTATGCTATTTTTATTTATAAGGAGCGCAGACTATCGTGGTTTACTTGACAGGCCATAGGTTGGGTTGCATGGCTACAGTCACGATACTGTGGTTTACCTCCTTTAATTGTGCAGGATGCAAGAATGGTGTCGGTTGAGACTCATGGCGGTGTGGTAGTCAAATGTCAGAACGTGCCTGGCCGTTCCTGTACTGTGGTGATGGAGCGGCAACAACTAGCCTTGGATAAGTTATCGTTTTTATTGGTTGGTCGTGTCACGTGACAGCTGCAGAGGCGCTCGCCAATCAGCCGTAGGCTGTTCTCTCGGCTCGGAGCTGATCGCATAATCGCCGTCTAGTGATGCTTGTGAGAAACCTGGCCTGGGCGGCGGAGGACGA
>JAZEWT010000015.1:3199984-3221026 GCA_036362905.1 Mordacia mordax | reverse complement strand
GGTGGGAGCACAGGCTCGGTGCCGCACTTGGAAGGGGGGAGCGCAGGTGGGAGCGCAGGTGGGAGCACAGGCTCGGTCCCGCACTTGGAAGGGGGAGCGCAGGTGGGAGCGCAGGCTCGGTGCCAACCTCGTGGCGCACACGTGTGTTTGCACGCTGTACATGTGGCGTTTTTTTTTAAAGCCCGTCAGCTCCGGGAGGCGGCGACTTCGGCAAATTTCCCACCCGGCATGGGCGCGCCCGGCCGTGTCGCCTCACGCCGTTGGTCGGCAGGGCTCCGTCGCGGCGCGCCGCGGCCAATCGGCGAGCGCGACACGGCGACCCGCGCCTATGCGGACTACGTAAAGCAATAGCAGCGCCGGACCGGATCCCGATAAACACGTCTTTTCTGCTGACGTCGCAGCTTTAAGTTTATACAGCGGCTCCCTTCCTCGATGTTCAGGCGCGCCGGGCCCCGTCGCTTGCAATCGCACCTTTATTTTTCCCTTCCCACTTTATCGACTCGCGCACGCTCGTGAGAGCCGGGAAGGTGTTTAATCAGTCTGTAATGAAGTATTGTCCGTGCAAGCGAGCGGAGCGCGTTTTTTCCCCACGTAGCGCCCTTAACTGGGTGATGACAATGGCGCCTGGCATCTGAAGTCCGGGACCCCGAGCTCTGCAAGGAGATCATCCAGGTGACAGCGCTCTCTCTCTCTCCGATCTCTTGATGGCGTTTCGCGGTGGCGGTGCTGATGCTAGACGTTTGTTCGGATCGCCGAGGCTTGTCGGGCTAGCTCGCTGGGTTTTTTTTTACGGGGGCTACCGGCCTTGTCTGAAAATCTGGCCGGGGGCCTGATGCTAGGCCTCCCCCTGTCACCCCGAGCATCGCAGAGACCTACAGTCTCTTCGATGATTATTATGGTTCGATAAATTTGCTCATGTTGGTGTCATCCAGCAGTGGCATGCGAGGCGTTTACGTTATCATTTATATTGCTGTAATGTAGTAGTGGAGGGGGCGTACATTGACATTGCAGGATTAAACGAGCAGTGGATTGAGAATGAGTTCTACGTTATTATTTCCAGTAGTTGATGTCACGGCGGATTAAAAATGTTGGTGTCATCCAGCGGTGGCTTGACATTTAATATTATCATTATTCTTGGTGTTACACAGCGGTGGCTTGAGAAAGGACCGCACATTGTTGTAATCTCTGTCTAACCGTCGATTACAGCACTTTTAAATGTTTTAAAGTCTGTGTTTTCTAGAAGAGTTGCTGTGGCCGTACTATAATCTACGCCACTATATCTTTAATGTTTATCCTTAACGTACGTCGTGCTCTTAGTGAATTTTGGTTCGTGACATTTTTCTCTGCATAATAATAATTACAGCACTTCGTGGGCGTTTTTCACCCGAGGGTCACAACGCGCTGCACAGAGCTGTGGAGAGAACGGCCGCGTCAGCAACAGCAACGACATAAGAAGGGCACATCAACAATCACGTGTAGATAGTGTAGACAGCTGCTCCTCGTATAATACGTGCTCGCTATACGCGGTTTCGCTATTACACGATGTGTGTATTTAGTAACTTGAAAGTACGAGCAGAGAGATCACTCACCGTTCCACGTAATCTGCTATGAAGGTGATCTTGTTCCAAGCGTGTAATAGGTTCTTAAGACGTCGGAAATATAGGTTGAAGAGTGCTTAAGAGGTGAGACGGTAGTGCAAAAGTGGGAATTTAAGCTGAAATTGTGTTGACTTTTCAGAACAGTAATTAGTAAGTGGGAAATAAACGTGAGAATATGCTCCTATGAAGGATCCTATCCTCCCGCCTTCAGCGCGGACATACATAGACAACAAGCACGTTTGACCTTACATATTATATATCGATAATGTGGTGGGATTCCTGTTATAATGCAGTTGATTTTACGAGATATCAATCACATTGAAGGGCCTGGCAGTGGTTGGTCACATTCAGGGTCGTAGCAGGGGTTGTATTGTTATCAACGGTGCCGATACAACTTTACGGGGGCTCGCCAGCATTTGCGAACCATCCGTCGCTCCCAAGGGAGTCGACCACACGATTTAATTGGTGCTGCGAGATGACCGATTGAATGCACTCTGATGCTGCGGTGTGATCCGAAATAGATGCTCTAGTTTGGTTTACAAGAGACCTAGTCTGAGTACTTTTGCCAGTACAAAGATGTTAAAAAAAGAGGTTTAACCATTTCTGGCATTTTTTACATTGTTATTCAGACGTATCTGTAGAGTATTTTCGCTTTTCTAGCCCCACTTTCCTTCACAAATAGTACCTTTCTGTTCGACCTCAACACCTCATAAGCCCTAACCTTAATATTATATCGTATTGGGAAACTTACCCCCTTGTAGTGCGATTTTGCCTAATGTGCTGATTTTTAGGAACACGTTAAACGAGAACTGCGCGTACACTAATCATGGTTAGATTATGTTTCGAATGCATTGGTGCAGACGTAAAGTAATGCTCAACACTTCGAAGTATGCGAAAATCAACACCACCAGTTAACACTTCAGAGGAAATATTGCAGTTGGTAGCATTTTTAGATCTACGACTATTTGATGGATCCGTGAGCCCATCATTCAGCAGTAAGTATACAATGATTGATGGTGATTGATAATGTTCATGGAAATTGTGATGATAGAGCTGGTGACGATTTTAGAGGATGGCTGCTAATGGTACAGTGGCATGGCACAACAACCTGCACCCTAATATCATTGCATTTTATCGATAGAACTTGGCAACAAACGTCTGCTATTAACAATTTTTAACAGTAAAATTGCAATTTGAACATAGTATTTGTATATAAAAATGTGCAACAAACCTTTGTCAGCTGCCAGATGATAGGATTATTTGCAACTTATCATTGTGACTGACTATACTTTACAGTGGTAAAGGAGGGGTGGAAAAGGGAGGCTCAGGACCGATTCAGATATCACTGTTCGCTGATGCCTGCCATTGGCACGAATGTATCTCACGTTGCTGAACCGTGTGGCTAATGTTACCTGGGATTATAGTCTGTTACTTTTGGTGTGTTCTTTAGCCTTTCAACCTTGTATATATTTCAAAAATAAGTTGGAGTGGTAAATAAATACGTATTCTCGAGGAGCAATGATTAGCCTTTAACATTTGTTTGTGCAAGTCAGCTTTATTGTATTTTTAGCGGCAGCAGGTAAGAAAGTGTTCATGGTACGTGTTACTTTACAAAGGTTGCTTTAAGCTAAACTCTGTTACTTAAAACTGAAAACTGGGAACTAAGCCATTCCTGAGTACCGTAGTTCTTTATTTGTGTATTGCGATCATGCACATTTTCTGATATTCTTATAAAAAATTAACTGTTTTAGTTTGTATTATACGTATCTAAACAATTAATCGTTAGCTTGCGAGGAAACTGAATTATGCAATTCATAGTGATGTGTATTTCATGGCGCTTCTATCAAACGTGTCCTTAAAAGTCGTGTTATGAATATCATAGCGATGATGAGTGACATTGTTTCAGAAGATTAAAGACCTGGATTTTTCCAAACCACCGAGACGACCCACTGGCGGCATCCGTCAATCATTTGGTTCTTGTATCGGCAACGTTTACGCCTGCAGTGACAGCACATCGCATTTAACGCAACCCCATCGTTTTGTTACATATACAACACCCTGATGTTTGCTTTTTCGCACTTATCAAAACTGTACCATGGACACCATTGTGGTGTATTCACCAAGGTGGGCATGGGTCTGTAACTTGGCAGGTGCCGAGTGTGTTTGGCATCGACGCTGATGTGGAAGCAAATATTGATTGGGCTCCAGCAGAAATGTAGTTCTTATTGCTTCGCGTCACTGGCTCCTGGGTCAGCGACAAGCGGTGGCTAACAGTGCCAGGTGTCCACACACACAGCCACTTACGGAGAGCTGTTTTACATTGCTCTGCTCAGCCAGTTCCTGGATCAATCTCTCTGTGTGTAGTGTGTGTGGTTAGTCGAAATAACGCAGAAAGCTGAAAAAAAAAACCTCCAAAAATTGTGATGTTGCCTCAGATTGAGTGTTACCAAGCCCAAGTGTATAGATAGAACCCATTTGGCTATGTCTTGCTATACGAAATTATACATTTATTGTTTTAATATATTTGGATATACCAGCATGATATTCCCAGCTTTTTTCTTTGTGGTTATATTTTAAGTTCACCACACATAAGCAAAGTTCACAGCTAGATATTGTCACTGTTATGCTCCAATATGACCAGCTTGTGAATATCATAATGGAGATAGTTCACAGTGTGTTGTCAGTTGCCTGTTCGATGGAAGCCTCCCCATCTCAAGATGATCATGAGGGCTGTTTAACTTTGCCATCACTCACGTTTCCAGATTCATTGAGCATTGCATTGTTCTACTATGTACAATTCACAGGGATGAGCCTTACTTATACATGAACAAAGTAGTAAATGTAACAGTAGTAGGTATTTGCTATGATTTATGTGTCACTTTATAGAGTGGTCCATGAATAATAATTCAAGCCTGATAGAAAATTCATTGCAGTGCAGAAGCCTAGTATTTGTGTTACAGTAGTGCATTTACCGAGAGACTATGACCTTAAACAGCCATCGCATAATCTCATTGTTTGCACTAACATTCTGCTTTTCTGCATAACCAAACACCTTTTGCAGGCTTACCAAGGCAGACCGTGTTGGCACATCCGGGCCCACTCCAGCCGTGATGTTTGCACCCATCCCGCAGAATGCGACGCCGTCCCCGGTGGGTCAAGTAGGGGCCGCCACTTCGCCTATGGGGCCACCGCTTGCCGGCCCTCCAAAACATGGCACGCCTTCACCCTTTCGACGGACGACACCTTATGGCCGGAGGGCGACGCCGATGGCGGCGATGCCGGGAGCGACAACATCTGCAGCTGCACCATCACAGCAAGCGCTCATCTCGGACCCTTTTGCGTTTAACCGCCTGCAGCAGTCGGGCCCATCACCACCGGTGCTGGCGCAGCCCGTGCCTTTCAACCCCGTTGGCAATGCACCACCGCTTGTCAGCCAGCCGGGGCCTACTCAGTTCTTTAACCCGACACAGCCATTCAACCAGCCTGCTGTTCCGGTCTCTGCTCAGCCACCATCTTCTTTGATTACAAATCCATTAGGCCAGCAGCAGCGGCAGCAGCAACAGCAGCAGCAACCAAACATTTTCAACCCAATGCACCCTGTGCCAGCCTCTGCTCCAGCACCGTTTATACCATCATCTGCATCCTCCACAACAGCGCCACCGCAGTCGTGGGCAGTGCCTGGTCCTTCATCAGGGGCAGATCCATACTTCCAGGCTCAGGAAGGGTCACATCCACCTGGCACTGAAGCCATGCCTGTGTCATCCACTTCCCCCTCAGAGCACGGCCATTTTTACCAGCAGGGCCCTGTCTCCCATGATTACCAGCATGCACGGGAAATTCCGCAGCAACACCCCCAGCATCTTCCCCAAGCGACTCCTCACAGTGACTCTCATTTATCTCCACAGCATGGGCAGCATTCCCAGAGTACACATTCACCTGCTGTCCCGCAGCCCGGAGGAGGCCCTCAAGACTCCTACATGGGTCCTTCGTCAGTCCCACCACCACCTCAGGGCTACTCACCCTATGGGCACATGCAAGGTGCAGCACTGGGTGCCGCCATGGATCCGCCAGGCGTTCGCTCTGTGCAGAGGCCGGCATCTGCGCAAGGACAGCCTGGCTATGGGCAGCCAGTGCATGATAGAGGCATTAATTACTACAATCCCAGTCTCCCACAAGCGCACCAGGCCTCGTATCAACCAGGTGGCGGAGAATATGACCAGCAATCCTACCTTACAGAGCGCCCTCAAAATGCCGACATGTATGCTGAGGTTCCCACGTCTTCGAGCGTGACTGCATACGAGGGTTATAACTCAGGACCTCCGATGCAGCAGAGCGCACACGAGTATGCACCCCGAGGGGACGTCTACGCAGCGTCACCACAACACCACCAAGAGCAGCACAGTGTCCCTCACCCTCCCCTGCATGTGAATAGCCCGTTGGCTGCACCAGGTGCCAACGCAGAGACCTACCCTGGCAATCCAGCAACCTCTCAGTTTTCTCTGGACGCATCTATGCAGCAGCAAGGGTTTCAATCGGACGTTCAGGGGAGCGTGGGTTTCAACAGTGGTCCAACTCATCAAGTTGATCATAACACACACACGTCCAGCTGCACAGATGCCCAGAACAGTCCGCCTACAGATATCGACTGCAGCACGGTATCCATGTTCTTCAGGGATGATGACGTTGAGAATTTTGAGAACGTCACTTCTCATCAAGGATCTGTGGCCCCGATGAGCGTTGCACAACTCCTGCCGAGCGGATGGAATCAGGCTGACACTGCCGCTCAGCACAGTGTCGCCGATGGCATCAACGTCAATAATGGCCCTGCGTCTTTCCCCAGTTCATCTCTTGAGAACCCAGATACAAGCCCGGAAGGGTCGGGTGGTGGCAGCGCAGTGCTGTTGAACACGATGCCCATGGTTCAAGGTTTTGGCCACTGGGAATACACCCAAAACCAAGAGGTTCCACCGAGGGATCCTTTCAAGGAGAATGTCAGTCAACCAACAAACTCACCGAACCATCCGTTTGGCGCAGTCCATCCCGATGGTGCCTTACGGAATCAACCGCTACAGCTTCCTGACAATGCTGAGCTACTACCTAATGTCGAGACGCCAGACTCGGTGTCCCGGCCTGGCCGACCAGCCAGCGCCACATCTTCTACGCTGAGTGGCATCAGTCTGAGCAGCGCCGGTGGGCATGCTAAGAAGCCTGTGCATCCGAAAGTGTCGAACACGTTCATCCAGCAGGAAAACACAGCAGGGCCAAACGCGCAAACCTTATCAGGCTCAGGGGACTTTTACCATCAGGTGCCTGCCACGGCCCCTGTGAACGTGCAGTTGTCAGGTGACGCGACCGCCGCACAGGCGTGGCCCGGCAGCCCAAGCCCACCTCGGCCTACAGGCCACTTCCAGTTGAGCAGGAACAGCTCATTCGAGCCGTTCCGCTCGCCGCAGCACTCGGTGGTAGAACCAGGGGATGGTGCTACTACCACCGAGAAGGTGGGCGGCTGGGATGAGACGAGCCTCAACTTCGACGAGGAGCTTAACAAAGAGCATTTCGGCGGCCGGGGAGCACGTCACCGTGCACTCCACCGTACGCCGCATGCCAACATGGAGCTATTGCCTGATAACCAGGAGATTCCTTGCTCTGTAACGGGCCCGGTAAACCTCAATAAGCCGCCGATTGGTGCACATGCGATGCCGAGCGAGCGGCGACCCAGCCGGCCATTGTCGCGTAGTTCGGCGCTGCGTCAGATTACAGCGAGCCCCATGGCAACACTGTGGGCGCAGGATGGGGTACCTGGCATGGAAGAGACGGTCATCCTCGCCCCGGCCGCGCCCGCTCTGCAACCGGCAAGGAAGCCGGCAGCGGGAGGAGACGTGATTCAGCCACCGGAGGAGGAGACTGCTGCCAGGCGTGGAGGGGCCGTCCACGGACATGGTGGACCCGTGGTGGAGAATATGGAAATTCCACCAGCAAGCAAACTTCAAGGGTCAGCAGTGTTTGGACCAGTAATCACACCAGCGATTTGTCCCGTAGCCCCGTTGGACATAGGTCTGGTTCAGCCAATAATTCTGCCGCAGTCTCAATTGGTCCCTCCAATGGCTGCCGATTTGTCACGTAGGGGGAGCAACCAAATATCTGAAAATGGGATTGTCTCTGTCACTCGCACTCAACCCGAGTCGCTAATGCACCACATGGCACCCTCGCAAAACCTTCTGCTGTCGTTTGTGGCATCCGACTCCTTGACCTCCACTGTTCCCGTCAGCAGTGCCATCCCTGTGCCCATGACCCAGGATTCCATCGGCGGGCAGCTCTTGGCAGAAGGAGCCCCTTGTGCTAAATCTTCAGCCATCAGTCAGCAGCCTCAGATCATGTCACGACCAGAAGAACCTCTGCATGTGCAAACCCTTCAACATTGGGAGTATTCGCCCAGTGTTCACAGTAACCAGGCTCTCCTGGGCGTAACCGGCATTGATGTACAAGCTACTAAGAATGCGCAACATGGCTTTACAATGCAGGGTGAGCTACACAACCCGTCCATTTACCAGCAAATTGTGAAGCCCAAGAGTGGTGATCAGGCTCTGGACCTGACCGTCCGACAGGCAGCTCTTGCTCAAGACGGCGCCTTGCCTTCCATGAAGACACAGGAATGTGATCCCATTCAGCTGCAGCCAACATCCACTGTGTTGCCATGTCAACCTCCGGTGTCATCTCCATTACAGTCACAACCTCTTGCTTGGCAACAGATACCTGGTCCGCCTGTCACACAGCAGCAGCAACCGCCACAGGAGCAGCAGCAACCGCCACAGGAGCAGCAGCAACCGCCACAGCATCAGCAGCAGCTGCCACAGCAGCAGCCGCCGCCGCAGCAGCCGCCGCCGCAGCAGCAGCAGCCGCCGCAGCAGCAGCCGCCGCCGCAGCAGCAGCCGCCGCAGCAGCAGCCGCCGCAGCAGCAGCCGCCGCAGCAGCAGCAACAGCAGGCACAACAGCCGCAACATCAGTCACAGCAAGCACAACAGCAGCAACAGCAGCCACAGCAAGCACAACAGCAACAACAGCAGCAGCCAGCACCCACAGCTCAGCAGCCTGCTGTTCAAATGAAACAAGAAAGTTTATCTGGGAACAGCCAGTCAGCAAAACAGCTAAGAGAGCCAACTTCAAACTATCAGCTGCCTCCCGCTTCACAACTTCCTACTCCACAGCACGTGGACTCATCTGCAGCATCAACCCATGTGACGCTGGTAACTCCCTTTGTCGCCGACTTAAAAGCGGCACAGCAGCAACAGTCAGTTATGACTTCGACTTATCAATCTCTCCCAGAGCAAGCACCTTCAGAGGAAGTCACTTCAGCTAGGTCATATCCGCCCGGTCAACCTGTACGTACACAATCTCAACAGGAGCTGCCAGTCTCTTCATCTCAGTACCCAACAGGAGCACCTCCACAACCGCCATCAGCCCATTACCCGGCTCCCGAGCATCAGGAAGCGGGACCTTATGCGGGCAGCCAGACGAGCGGGCGACACCCGGCTGATGAGGCAGCTCGCTACGCCGCGGCTGCTGCTGCTGGCACCTACCCGGGTTACCCACCACTGCCCGCGGGGCCACCAGGCTACGGGCAACCGCAGTACGGATATGGCACCGACCCCTGGGCTCATCACTACTACCAGTACTACCAACAGGCCGACCCAAGAGCTGCTCAGGCATACTATGAGGTGCAAACACTTGCTAATGACTACAGCGATAAATGTCATCTTTACTTTCCAGGGAAGCCCCAGTGAGTTCCGCAAGTTTTCAAATGTTTAGTGTTTAATTAAGGTGTCTCGTATCTATGGCCCTAGACGGCCATTTATTATGACACATGGCAACAAGGAGTACAACTTCGAAACGGCTCGCAAATAGTATTTACGCAAAATGTACCCCAGCTTTGATCCAAGGTATTGCTGTTTTTGATCCGTTATGCTTGCTGCTGTTTGTGCTGTCGCGGTAGAACGGGCGAAGCGCGAGCTACGAGCAGCCTCTGTCGCGGCAGGGCAGCTACCATGGAAGCTACGATGCATACAATCGCTATCGCCCTCCAGAACCGGAGAGGCCCAGCTCCCGTGCCAGCCACTACTCTGAGCGGTGAGTGCCCTCTTCCTGCGTAACTAACGAGACGGAAATGGTACAAACTTGTTTGTACAGACTCTCCATATGAATAGCCATGGAGGGTTACAAGTCAAATCGTTATTGTTGCGAATTTGCCATTCTTATGTCGTTGTTGATGTGCCGCTCTCTGCCCAGCTCTGTGCAGCGCTTTGTGACCCTCGGGTGATAAACGCTCTAGAAATGCTATTATTATTATTATTAAGTGACACAACACGGTGCATAGTACAATTGATATTTCTTTGAATCCGTTGTAACGATCAAATGCTTCAATGGTGACTTCCTACATTCTTCTCCCGATCATCAATAACCTCTTGATTATGCGCAGGATCATGGGGCACTGGCGCCTGTCTCGGCAGACACGGCGCATGCAGGGCTGCATCCAGGATAGGATGCCAGTTCATAACAGGGCAGCATGGACAATTTGGTCAGCACGTGAAATGACTCGTAGTAATAATTGCATTTATAGAGCGTTTTTCACCCGAGAGCAACAAAGCGCTGCACAGAGCTGCGGAGAGAACGGCACGTTAACAACAACGAAATGAGCGTGGATAATCAGTAACAGCAACGTTTTTTTTTGGGGTTAATTTTACAAGTCCGAGCTGTGGAAAAAACGGCGTGTCAACAGCAACATCAGGGCAATTTAACTGAAATTCAAATAGTAGCAATAAATTATAGGGAATAAAATAAGCGGAAATAAACAGTTCTTCAACAAACAAGGAATAAATCCTTTCGAGCAGGCGCACGTCGGCAGAGCCATCATCCCGGCAGGACAACATTGAGCCGCATCAATAGGTCCTAGCCAGAGGGCTTGAAAGCCTTGTGGAACAAGTGAGTCTTGAGACGAGATTTGAAGATGCCCAGGGACTCAACTGATGGAATCTCCCATGGAAGACCATTTTAGAGTCTGGGAGCAGCGCACGGAAAATTCCAGGAGTTTTGAGGTCAAGGAATGTGGAGGAACATTTATTGAGGTATTGGTTGGTTGGTGGTTGAGGCTGAGTCGAGATATGGTGGGCTTAATTTTTTTCTGAGATAAACAGAATCAACTGATCCGCCTGATATTTATTAGTAAAGGGATGTGAGGGCAAGTAGCATGTGTTTGGACGGTGAGATGAAACTCCATACAGAAATACACCGGAGCCATAAATTTAATCCAGTCCCTTTTCGTTGAGGCAGCATTGCTACATTGTGTGGTGCGATGCCACCCTTGCCACAGACTTAACAGTGAAAATTGCTACTGTTGCATTGATGTTTCAATTGTCCTGAGACGATTGCCTTTTGGCAACACTTGGCTAACACTGAGACTCGGCCATGAAGGAAGCCTTCTTCGGTGTGGGCCAATCAGTTCCAAGGATAATGCATACATTATCAAAGCTTTTTTGTGTGCATAATTTGCCACAAGTGTGTTTGCGTAGTTTTTGCAATCTTGACACTTTGTGAAAGGTGTCTATGATGATTGCTTCGAAATGCTGCTCTCTCGGGACAGCCGCGTCGTTTGCTCTCCCTCCCCCCCCCACCTCGCGACGTTTCGCCTCCCACGTTAGAGGCATCCTCTAACGTCGCGAGGTGGGGAGAGGAAGCGATCGACGCGGCTGTGCCGAGGGAGCAGCTTTTCGAAGCAATCGTCGTGCCTCGAGCCGTGAAAACCTACATCATTACATTGGTGTCCATTTGGTGTTTTAAAATCTTAACACTTGTGTTGTTGTGGGAAATGGTAAAACCTCTTCTCTTGTTTACATTTTTTTACGGGCAAAAGGTATCGATAATATTTATGACGCAGTGTCTGACAAATGTTGACGCCAGCTAAGTGCATGGCAGCCTACCCCTCGCCTCTGTGGTTTCCTTCCACCTCTAAAATGATGTAATTCGCCCTGGATAATGGTGTCTGCTGAATAATAATAATTTGTTTTATTTATGTGTTATTTGATAGTGTATATTTGTTGTGTCCTCTTGACGATTTGCCTTGTTTTTCTGCTCCACACTCATTTGGAATTGCAGGGGGCCCTATGACAGGCCGGACGGCTACTACGCGGATGGTTATTACGCTGCCAGGGGATTCGGTTATCCGCCCTCTCGTAAGTTATCCTCTCCCATTGGGGTCCCACCTGGGTACAAGGCTATCAAGAAGGTGTTTTGTTTGACAATCCGTAGTAGTTTTACATTTGGGGAGGGGGGGGTAATGTCTCCCATTTGAGTCACGGTTGATATATAACTTTATAGTACATTAGGCTTTTACTAACATAATAAGTTGAGCATAATGTTTCTATGTATAATCCTGATTGAGTAATATACAGGTAATTGTTTAATCTTTGGCAAATTGGCACAAAATACTCCTGCTTATTCCAGGCTTCTCTTTTCCTATGATTTCCTGGGATCGTTAACATCCACTGTGCAGCAACGGACACACTTGTGGTAATAACCAGGACGGCCTGATGGATTTTAGCAGCAAACCTTTGCCAGACGAGGCGGTTGCACTACCGCTGATCCGTGTCACCACCCCATTTTGACGGCTTGGTCTCTGCTTCAGTGTTCTGCAGTCATCATTGATGTTGATTGAATGAAGTGAATTGGTAATGTCATGCAAAACAAAAAACTTTCAACATGGTACTCTGTTGCGATGTATCGTTACTGTCATTTTACTGGTGTCTTCTCATACGTGTTGCAATGGAGTTTTTTGGGTGGAAATTGGATGACGAATATGCTCTAAACAAGATTACAGGAGGAAACCTACCGTGCATAAATTTATAAAAATTCAGAGTTCGCAGAGAATTTTGTTCAAGTCCGCTTGCTGTACTGCCATCTCATGGCAGTTTCACAGCCTGGGGTGTTTGGGAGTTTAACAAATTTTGGGAATACACCAAACCTTTCCTCCGAACGACTAGGTTATGGGCATGTTCTACAACATTTGCATGAGTGTGATTTGTGGAGAGCGGTGGCTCAGCGGTAGTGGACTGGGCTATAAACTTGGTGACCCAAGTTTGAATCCTGCTCACGACCAACATCAGTGGTGATTTTCTGAACCAGCCCTGAACCTCCCCAAGTCGAATCAGCCTCAAATGTGTGCCCAGTTCAAGGTGTAAACATTGCCACGAGGGAGACAGACAGCCAGGTGTGGTGCTGGTCACGCACCTCATGTGCTGTGTCGACCTTCATCGGTGCTCGTTAATGGCACTTGACCCTATAGTCGGTTAAGGCTATACGAGGATATCTGTCTTTTGTGGGTGGCGGTGGTGCAGTGGCTATTGCGCTGCACTACAAGTCCAGCGGCTTGAGTTTGATTCTTGCACACGGCCAACACCATTGAGCATTTTATGAACCGGTCTTGGGCCTCCCCTAGGTCAACTCGGCCTCACATGAGTACCTGGTACGGTGTATAAATATCACCACTAGAGAGACTGGTGACCAGGCGTGGCGCTGGCCACCCACCCTCACCTATGCAGTGTCGGCCTTCATGGGTGCTCAATAACAGCACTTGACACTATGTGTACACAGCAGTCTTTGTGTACACAGAAGTGTGTTACTGATGAACAGTGCATGTTTAGTATGTACATGTTGGATGGAAGAATATTGCATTGCCCAGATAACGATTTCAGCTTTATGTGAGTGTACTATATATGAATGTTAGTAATGTACTTTGTATTCTTTTTGCTTCCACATTTGCAGAACCCGACCAATACCGAGCCGATGGATACACTTATGATCAAGACATGCAGCTCCGGCAACCTAGCTACTATCAGGATGTTTACTATGGCAGGTATATGCATGGTGGTCTTTTGTTTAAGTCACTGTAAATGGTGGCCAGTTGAAGGAAAGGGCCCTAGTTGTGTTGTGATACTTGAATAGAAAACTTGTCGCGCCACTGAATGGGAGGTGAATAAATAAGTAGATCTAAACTGGTGCACGACTTCAAGTGATTGTTGTGTTTGTGTATTTATTTAATTAACAAATTTAACATGAAAGCTTTTGCAACCAATATCCAGAATAAGGAGTTTTAAGGTTCACGTAAAAGTATATTTTCACGTGACTAGAACGTGCCAATTTATTACTATTTAAGCACACCAGTGTGTTAGAGAACAAACACATCACATTTATAATATTGTGGGTTTGCTTCTAACACACATTTTTATGACACATTTATTTGAGCTAACCCAAAACATTTTATAATGTGTCTGTTAAGATGCATCTGTATGCGCGGAATGCGCTTTACTTGAAATGTCACACTTTTAGTTTTGTGTTCGACAA
Organism: Mordacia mordax; assembly: GCA_036362905.1. NCBI lineage: Eukaryota > Metazoa > Chordata > Hyperoartia > Petromyzontiformes > Petromyzontidae > Mordacia > Mordacia mordax. The sequence goes on along the minus strand of JAZEWT010000015.1, from coordinate 3,207,038 downwards.
TTCATGGTGAGCCATCTTATCTATTATTATTTTCAGAGATTGTTGTTGGAAGTTTATCTGCCCTTGATTGTATGTGATACTTGCATCGTTTTGGAAGTTGGTTGTGCAGCAGAAATCTTGCACTTAGAGCTCCCAAGCTCACTTGGGTATTTTCGCCTATAAAAATAAACATCTATCTATTAACTATGTATAGAGCTGTCCTTTTACATCGATACTTCTCAGAGCACTTGAATCAAAGCACTTGGTAAGTGACTTACATCACTTGTCATGTGAAACATGGAATTAAACCCCCAGTAATAGCTATTCTTCTCGGCACGAGGTGACTGAAAACTTAGCATGTGCTCGGCAATTATTTCAGTGGGGGCAATGATTGCATTTCATAATCTACATTCAGTATTTTACAATGTACGTTTATGATTGTCAAATTGGGCCATGATACAGACTCAAAACCCTCACTCATTTCGAATGATGTTGAGAGACCTTAAACGTCCGTTGTGAAGAAACCGCTGAATATTTTCACACCCATAGCGATTAACCAGGACGGCCTGCCGGATTTGAACTGCAAGCCTCTGTGACGAACGGCGAACGCTTGCCGAACGACAACCCTGGTGGCCTCCCCTTGTGCTCCCTTTATGTTGCCAAGGCGGGAGAACTACATGGAGAACTGGCCAACGGATCCACGGCTCCCCCAGGTGGCGGACGATGACCCGTACCGACGTGCCTCCGAGGCCTATGCGGAAGATTTCGACCGGCGCAGTGTGCACAGCGAGCGCAGCGCGCGCAGCGCGCGCAGCGTACACAGCGTGCATAGCGAGCGAAGTCACCGCAGCGCATTCAGCACCCAGTCGCACCAAGTAAGGCAGCAGTGTTGTCACCGCCACACCGCTGGTAGATTAATTATTTTACTTGTTAACCAGGTACACACGAACAGAATTATTAAGTCCAAACCAATCTCCATATAATTATTTGAGCCTTTCATGTGTGATATAAAATATTGTTTACGGCGTGTCCTTGAAAAATCTGAATAATTCAGGGGCATTAGAGTCCCCTCGCTGTACCACTTTTTTTTTTACAGAACCCCATTTCCATGAAGACAAAATGTAGCCCTATCCCTGAAGTGGCCTGAAAGTTTAAGGAAGCACTGCCCTATAATACGTGCGGACACCAATAGCATCGGTTGCTTTGTGGCGGTGGCGGCGATGGCGGCGGCATTGCCGTTAATCACTTTGGCCACAATCACCCCTCTGTCACGTTTTGGTAATGGCCACGTCTTCCTTCTGCAGAGTGCCGTGTACCACGCGCCGGCCCAGGAAGCACATGCCTACCATTCTCAGACACCAACACCTGCCTCCGAGAGCTACCTGTACGAGCAGTACGCGAACACCGGGTATGACACGAGTCAGGACTACGGTTACGGATACGACTACACCAGCCAGCCGTGGCAGTCTGGCGAGCAGGGTGAGTGTGGCCTGCGTTTGCCGCACACAGAGGGTTCCCCACCACGGCTGCATTCATTTTGACCACAAGCGATGACCACAACCAACGGAGACCGCTTCATGCTCCCACAGTCCTTCTGCAGCAGAGTAATGTTCCTCGTGTGGTAATCAAGCTGAGCTTTTTAATTGTCAGAGCTTCAATCTTCCAAACAAAGAAAATCTTATATTAGGGCTTATAGTTTCTTGTGGAGCTAATCAGTTGTGATTTGCACAATTCTACACTCTTCATGCAAGTGTAAGAACTGATTTCGGTTGTCAAGTTATATCATCGTGTTACTGAATGATGCTGCCGCTCTTGTCTCTGTCGATCGCAGTCGCCCCGACCCCCATGAGACCCATGACCCCAGAGAAGTTTGTGGCACCGCACACGATCGCGCGGTTCGGCCCTGGTGGGCAGCTCATGAAGGTGCTGCCCAACATGCCCGCGGATGGGCAGCCTGCCCTGGTGGAGATACACAATGTGGAGGTGACTGCAAAGCGCACACACATACATGGAAGAAGCCCGGTCCGTAAACTTAACGCTGTGCCTAAGCTTAGTCAACACGCTGACATTAATCTAATGTTAAGACAAACCATAAATATGAATGCCAATTGAATGGTAATTTGAACACCTGCTACAAATATAGTTATTCACTACATTGATATGTAATTGTAAAACTAACCTGAATTGTGAAATTAAATTAATTTCTATTCCTTAGCGCGTCCAGTTATTATTTTAGTAGTAATGGTCACCGTGACCCTATATAGGATTAAGCGGTTTCAGATAATGAGATGAGATGAGGTTAGTCCTAATAAAAACTAACCTAAGCCCTGGTAATTTCTGAAACCCACGTTCATAATGCTGTTACTCTCTCTAACACCCAGCACTAATAATAGAGCACTATTATGTATCTCCATCATGTTTATCTTAACCGTAATTAGTTGCCTTAGTACGAATCTTAACTCTTCACACCTTGCTAATATCATCTCCTCTGATGATGTTGTTGACACGCCGCTCTCTCCACAGTTCAGATTTGTAACAATTTTTTGTATTATTATTCACATGCCGTTTTCTCCATGGCTCTGTGCAGCGCTTTGTGACATTCGGGTGGAAAGGGCTCTGGAAGTGCAATTATTTTTTTTATTAAAAACTCACAACACTACTATTGTAATCTTAACTGTAGCGTTAGCACCTTGCTGGCTCACATTTGTATTCGCTCTCATGCAAGCCTTACTGCCGAAAAAATACCCTTACCTCGACCAAAATACTCATAATGCTAACTATAACATTAACGCTAACCCGTAGCCCAAGCTGATCTCTGCTACCCGCCTTATCCCTGCAGGTCATGATACAGGAGAGTGACGAGCAAATGAAACTGCGCTGCTTCCCAGGACCCCTAGTGAAGTACGTCCAACCCTCGATCACATCTGTCAGACATTCACTGCTCTTGTCCCCTTAAATCAGTTCAGGGGTCATTTAGATGGAAAATGGTGTGTAAGTCTCAATGAGCGCTCATTGTAGCTGACCTCAGGCACGAAGTAAGATTGAACTTTGTCACTGCCTGTAATTGAGACTCCTGGTGAGCCCTGAATGGAGTATATGGCATAACTAACTGTCAATGTTTAAAGAATTGCTTATAAGCTGCCACAAACCCTTTGGGACAAAGTACAACAAGATAATATATTCTGGCACAAGGGTCCTAGCCAAACACGATATGCCACGACCGTGGCATGTATCGGTACACATTATGATACTATACCACCGTGCACTCTGCTGCCACAACATTGTCTCACTCAACATTGCATTTATCTGCCAATGTGTTGCGGTAAATGCTTTGTGATTAAGTAGGAGACCAATGCTGTAGCATGTTTCGTAAAGGCCCTTCTTAAAGAAAGGAAATGGAACCCATCCCTCTAATTGCTTCCCCTATCATCGTCTCGTCCGCCCTGAGGCACCTGGCACAGTTGTGCCACCTGTACACTCAATAGTTTCGCCACTGCGTTTGACATAACTTTTGTTATTTGAGTTTTGATTCGGGTCTTGCATTGCAGAGTTGCCGGTTAAGGGCACGGCAGGGCGCCCTTACGTTGAGATTCCTGTTGATTGTGCGGTGTCGCTTGTGTGCTCGCCTCCTGTGCAGGGACGAGACGCACAAGGTGGACGTGATCACCTTCGCTCAGAATAAGGCCATGGAGTGCCTCCGCAATGACAAGCTGATCGACAAGAAGTCAGCCGCCCTCCTCTGGGAGCTGCTTGTACTCATCTGCCGACAGAATGGGGTCCGTCTAAGCAAGTGCCTGATGCCACTGATTGATTTCACCTTAGCGTCCTTAATTTATAATTAGATCAGTGGTAAGGATCCCGGTATGTTACGGTATGTCTTGGCATAATGTATAATCTCTTGGCATGACTTGGGATGTTTCTGGCGCGCCGACAGACGGTGGTGGGCACCGATATCGCCGAGCTGCTACTGCGCGGCCACCGCACGGGCTGGCACCCGGGCCGGGCTCCCAACGATGAAGCCAACCTCATTGACTTGAGCGCGGAACTGGGGGCGCTGTCAGGGCTCGACAGCGACGCCGGCGCCGCCCTTCCGCAGCCCGTGCCGATGGGGGGCACTGCGGAGGATGGTCCCGTAGGGCAGGCGTCGCTGCTGGGCGAAGGCCGCCTCTCGAGCGAGGAGGCGATCGCTCAGGCCACCGATCGCTTCCGCCAGCTGCTGCTGTTCGGCCGTAAGAAGGTGCGGAGGCCAGGACGGGCTGTGTCGATGAGGTGGTTGGCAGTAAGGAAATAAAGCCAGAGTAAGCGCTTTAAATTAGAATGTACACACTTGAATTGAGTTGGTCAACACAAGGTCAGAAAGAGAGATGAAGGGAGTTACAAAGTTGAGCTGTGTGAATATTAAAGAGTTGAAATGTTTTTTTTATTGCAGTAACGTTGTGAATCTGTTGAATCCATTCACGTTTGTCACAAGGCAGTTGTAGCTGTGCATGCAGAGGGCTGTTCAATTTCATAACGTTTTTGTGTGGTCACAACTCACTACAGTTGTCATCAATTCAGTGTTGGAACTGAAAAACTAACATTTTGACCAATGGCGTGTGTAAGGTTTAAAAATAATTTTGTGTGTTTTGCTGAATCGTTTTTTTTTTGTTTGAATTTTGTAAATGTCAGTCGTCTTTAAGATTGAGACCGGTATGGTTATAGAGTGTAGGTACATTGGCCTCTGCCCTTCTCTTTGCCTATGACTATGTCCAGGAGTTAAATCTCAGTGCCAAGGTCTGCTCGCTACGATAGTGCTTCAGGGCAGAGTTCGTGCGGTCCCATTATGCATCCGTTGAAGGAGTGCAGACCGCAGTGATTTACAGCCCGTGCTCCTGCATCCCGTGGTCACCGATCACTCGCGCAGGACGCTCTGGAGTCGGCGATGAAGAATGACCTCTGGGGCCATGCCCTGCTGCTCGCCAGCAAAATGGACGGCCGCACGCACGCCAATGTCATGACCAGGTAAACCATTGCAACGCTTTCTGTAAACTGAGATATTTTCAGAATGGCTTCTTAAGAGCTGCCCTTTCGGGATGGCCGTGGTGAACAATTTCTGCTCTCTGCTTGCTGACGTATTGCCTCCCATTTTTGGAAGCATCATTAGGCCCTGAATGGCGTCCAGCGTCGGGTGAGTAACGTTGTGCAGGAGAGAGAAGGATTGCTCGTCATGACTATCCTGAAAGAACTCTTAAGAGCAATGATTATTTAGCCATGAAAACCTACATTAATGAACCCACACTGATAATTTTGCTGAAGTGTTATCAATAACCTCACGAAGACCCATCTCGCATGGAGCAGGCTTCATCCTGCAATACATCATTAAATTAAAGTACATTTTTCCATCTGTTACTTTACATGATTGATTTTCTGTTTTTAGATACTTAAAATTGCACTTCGTAGCTCCGTTTCCTTTTGCCAAGTCTGCTGCCGTATAGAAAGAGATGTCTACTCAGCATTAAGCTTCTGCACTGAAGATAACAGAGCCTTGGGTTACAGCCGGTAATCCTTGTTTGTTTGTGCCCTGCAGGTTTGCGAACAGCCTGCCCATGAATGACCCTCTGCAGACGTGCTACCAGCAGCAATCTGGACGCATGCCTGCAGCTGCCACGGTGAGCCCGGTGGTTCTGCACATTTAAAGCCACGCAGGGGCTGATCAGCGTCGGGGTGTTGGTTGCATCCCAAGGGGTTTAGATTGGAGATTGGTGGAAAGCGGATGGAGGTCTGAAAGTGGGTGAATGTCACGGGACAGGATGATGGGTGGTTGATGAGACTGTTAATAAAATGACGGAAGAGAGCAAGTCTTGTCTCTGGAGGAGATGAAGTTAAAAGATAACTAGGATTTGGGGGTATTGTGTCATCGAAGTACTGAGTAACAAGAATGGCATAAAGAGACCGTTATACAACAGTGGATAGACAAGTAGCTGATTGAGCAATTGGTGTTTTCAGTCGAGATAGTTGAGTCATTGATTTACAGTAAACTTTTATAATAATGGCACTTCTGGAGCAATTTTCACCCGAGGGTCACAAAGCGCTGCACATACCTTCAATAGAGCTTCATTCATACATTCTCATGCCCAAGTTGTGCGTGCCTATACGGTTGTATTATTGGATGATAAAAAACAAGGCCAGTTCGCATTATACACGTTTGTAGTTGGAATGATTACTTTGGCAATGTTTTGAGTGTGCACACAATGTGTGTGGAGACTCAGGTTTACATACGTAGAGAGTTATGACCTATTTTGGCGTGGTGTAGGTTGAAACAAATATATTGTCTGACAACAGGTTGTTTCAGATTCATAAAGCCACACCGATGACAAGACTCGGGGACATTAATGCCAGCGCAGGGTTTGCCTAAGTAAACATTCTCATTATACAAAAAAACGTTGGTTTAAATACTCTTATGCTTGATGGAACTACATGGTTATTACGTTTTTGCTGATGAAACGGACACCTGTCTGTTCTCGGTCTGCCATAGCTTGTGTGACAAGGCCCGCATATTATGGCTGCGAGAGCTGCATGCAGCCGTTCATCTCGCGCTAACGCTTATGCTTGTGTGGTGCCATCAGTCGTGCTGTGACGAGCGCTGGGGAGACTGGAGGCCTCACCTGGCCATGATCCTGTCCAACATCACGAGCAACCCTGACCTGGATCGCCGTACCATCACCACGATGGGCGACACTCTGGGTGGGGGAACACGCGCACGCAACGTCAAACATTCATCTTGAAATTATGTAGGTTTTCATGGCTCGATGAATGATGATTGCTTCGAAAAGAAATGGAACCCTTTCACACACGACACACGAACACTGCGCCTGAGAATGCCTCGAATGTGTGCGGCGAAATGTCGCCAGGTGGAGAGAGTGAGAGCGATCGATGCGGCTGTTCCTGGAGAGCAGCTTTTCGAAGCAATCGTCAAACATTCATCTTGTAGACGAATCAAAATGCGGGGGCAAGTGCTGTTAGTAGGGAGTGATGGCTGAGTGGTTAGCACGCGAGGCTGCAAAAACTGACGCGGTTTTCTGAACCTGTCCTGGGT
>JAZEWT010000015.1:3173613-3195069 GCA_036362905.1 Mordacia mordax | reverse complement strand
CAATTTGGGAATTTGTCCCTGTTTAACATTTAACATTTTTTGACCTCATACTCAACTCATGACAACTCATGACAGCAGCACTGGTGTGGCTAATGATTGAGTGGGGGTAGAGATTTAAAAGGGTATGGGCAGTATTTTTCATTAAGTATAAACGTGCCTTTTTAATGAAGGAGAAAAAAATCATGACCGTGCACCAGAGGATTTACCCACCTGCTATCTCTTGCAGGCACAGGGTGGTTACATGGGGGGTCAGGCCCCCTCGTTTGATCCGCGGTTTGGAGCCACAGGGCTGGCGACGCATAGTGGGGAGTCTCAGAGCATGGGATACGGCATGCAGGGCTCCGCGCAGCACACGCATCAGCTGGGCTACCAGCAAGGTAACAGCTTCTGCCAGTGGTATCTATTACACTTATGAATATAACAATGTATAATAATCATACATATCCACGGATTCTGCTATACTTTCCAACAATGTGTTTAGCATTGAAAGTATTTGTTTAGTGGTAATGTTGCACGCACGACAATGTCCTATTGTGATGTCGCACAAGTGTCAGCCGGCAATCCCCATGGCCTACACTGCGCCGGTATGCCCTCATCCAGCAGCGGATTGACAATCGGACTGTACGTATCTACGTGATGTGGTAGCGGCCCAGCACGTTGGCGTGTGTGCCGCAGGTGATCCCTCCCTCGCGACGGTGCAGGAGAACAGTGCTGCAGGGCCTCCTCAGCAACAGAGGGACCACTTTGAGGAGGCCGCTCGCATGGTGAGTTGGGTAGTGGTGGCGTAAGGGAAGAGGGGTGCACGCGTGTGTGTGTGTGTGTGTGTGCACGTGCGCGCACGTGTAAGGTCCTACCCGAACATGTGCTTGACTTCCCTGTGAGAACCACTAACCTGCAAATCTGCGCTGCCAAATGTGTCTACTAACAATAATAACACAATCTGTGGTGCGTGCAAATGGTCATGGACGAGACGTGGAGATGGGAACGCAAGAAGGCCACAGAGAGGGTGGGAAGGCAGCCATGGAGGCAGGGACTGCATCCTATTTGTTATGATATCTGCCAAATAATGCGTGTTTTTTTTGTTGGAGGAAACTGGAGAACCAGGAGGAAAACCATACAGAACAGGGGGAGAACAGGCTGCACACAAAGGGACCTGAGCAGGAATTGAACTGCCTCGAGCAGAACTTTCTTTCTGTGAGGCAGGGTTGCTACCCCTGCGCCACCCTTATGGCAGTTGAGATATACCATATCGTGATCAGCGGTGGAGTGGTGCCCCCCAGATCCTGTACAGAATTAAGTGGGTATTGGTAGTGATTGATGGGTGGCGTGATGATGCTTTTGGTAACATGCTGCTCTTGAGTTCTAAAAATGACCAGACATAGCACACAATAGTGGGTGCATATTATCTGTAATGTTCTTGAGAAACCCCCTACAACAACCACAATGACCGTCATGGTGAAATATGGTGATACCCATCACAACCCATATGGCTAAGGGGATCTTCATCTTTCCTTATCCATGTGCAATGGATGTCCTATTTTATTTTTTACGAGTCTGTTCCATATGTGAGGAAAACGGAGTGTCTGGAGAAAACCCTCAGCATACTGGGGGATAACACTCTTAGAACTTATGTTTCAGAATCAAGGTGCTGTATTAGTGAAACGCACATTATATGGGTGATAATTCTGGGTTAATAAGCTTGTCTTGGCCAATCAAAAATCACACTCCCATCTGTGAATCAGGATGCTGACCTGCACTGACTCTCTTTAATTTTAAGGTTGTGCTTTTTTTCAGTGGTAAGTCAACCTGGTAACCAAATAGTTGTATGATACTCAGCATTTTAAAATTTATCCTGCACTTAATTTAGCTTGCTTCCATTTCTCAGATTAAATATGAAAGTTTTACGGTCATGTGACAAACATCTATGTAGCAGAAGTCACATGAAGATATCAGATCTAATTCCGTAGTCTGTTTGGTGGGTCGTTCATTGGGCTCTGTGGTCCTCATTGAGAGTTGAGAATGTATTCTTAGGCTCATGACAAATTGGCGAGAGGAGTCCGACAAGGGATATCCAAATGGCATTTCCTTGTTGACGTGGGTCAAGATGTCAAGAGTGAAGTTGGGAATGCCTTGTGAAATGTCCCACTTTTGTAGTCTTGTGCCTGGGCCCTTCCAGCCAGTTGGCCCGGGTATAGTTGCACTGCTTGCACACGTGAAGGCAGCGCCTCTGGGCAAGCATTGAAACACGAGCTGCCACGTGTCCACGAAGTGGATGGCAGTGCTAGCTTGTCGGGGAGGTTTTGTGTCGTGAAGGACTGGCCTGTGTGACGCTTTGTCTAGGAGAGGCGTCGGAGCTCCCGCCTATCGGAGACGTCCAGTCACAGGGTACGCAACTGTGCTGCTCACGGTGCACATCTGGTGTCGCATCCCCCGCATGATCTCCTCCTCCACCTGGTCCCGGCTGCTTTGATTGGCCACTCACCGCACAAGGAGTGATAGTTTATGGCAAACTCTTGAGTGTGCAATTCTGACCGATCGTAGCTTGAAAATTGATCAACGTTTGACACATTTTCTCGAGTGTCTCGGCCATGAGTGAAAGAAGTGTTGCCGACATTTTAATATTTGCAATTCATAATTTTTGAAAAAGTTTGTGACCCTCGGGTGAAAAGTGCTATGGAAGTGCAAATATTATTATTATTAATATTCTATTCATAATGAAAAGAGCTGCTAGTTAACGTTAATGCTCCGCGGTGTGGCGATCAGTTAAATGAGCCATGACAGTGGAAAAGGATTGCATATGGAGGAGGGGGGGGGGAGTTATCTTTTGCTGAATTTCTATAGATTTAATACCAATTAGCAATCGCTCACAGGTGATCTCTCCGGGTATGTGTCAATATTTGTAGTTGGGCACGAGGTGTGTTCATGTGAAGTGGGTAGGTGGTAGCATGCCTTGTGGAAAGAGTGCGTGAGCTTTCATCGCATCAGTGGCTTTGACCCATGGTGATATATTACTGTGGTCTTGGTGAAGGCTTCTTGTATCTGTCTGAAATAATCTCATGGTCTCTGGGTGCAACATGGTTCCCTCTCTTACTCCGCGTCATGGTAAAGGATTCTTTCTTTTGCAGTAACTATAAAACTCTGAATTTATACGTTTATATGTTGTGCCTTTATACATTACCTTTATTTCTGGTATAAATTCCTATTGTATGGAACCACCATTCTTAACAGGTAGGTCGTGATACATCATTGGGTCACGAGTACCGCCTAATGCTCTGTGCAGACCGTACCCAAGTGGGGCCAAGTGGGCCTTGAGGTGTAAAGTTCAAGAATCCCTGGTATTGAATCAATAGTTCCAGTAACTGGTCTGCATCCCCATGGAACAGAGGGTTACACGAACACCTAAAATGTTTCATTGTATTCATTTAAAATCGAATTCAGTAGAAAATCGATTATAGTACATCCCTCGGCTTGAAGGATTGGTATGCTTTATTAAAAAATGCTCTTCACTTCCTCCCGATAAGTGTAACATAAGGATTTGTTGCTTATGTTAGTCCTGTCTTCTTTAAATATTATAATGTGTGCTTATATTGAACTTCCACAGTATTAGTGTGACCAATATACCCAAAAAAATGCTCTTCACTTCCTCCCGATAAGTGTAACATAAGGATTTGTTGCTTATGCTAGTCCTGTCTTCTTTATATATTATAATGTGTGCTTATATTGAACTTCCACAGTATTAGTGTGACCAATATACCCAAGTCAAACACAAGTGTCTTAAATTGACAAACATGGCAAGCCTAGTAGCATAGCCTGGTTGGCTTGGGCTTGATGTAAATTAATAACATCGGGAGCCCCTTGTTGAATTTTTCACTTTCATTACCGTGGTCCCTTCCAAAAGGTTGTGCCCTGGTGCAGTTACACTGCGGTCACACTAGCTACTCCACGAGGAAAGTGTTGAGACAAGGCGCTTACATATCCATGAAGTGGATGGTAATGTTTGGTTTGCCCGGGAGGTTTTGTGTCATGAAAGACTGGCCTGTGTGACACTTTGTCCAGGAGAGGCGTCGGAGTTCCCGCCTATCGGAGTCGTCAAGTTACAGGGTACGCAAGTGTGCTGCTCATGGTGTTTCATCTCCTGTGTGATCTCCTCCAGCTCATCGTGGCTGCTTTGATTGGGCGCTCACCGCACAAGTAGTGTTAGTTTACGGTGAATGCTGCACGTTAAATTTGTCTAAACGATTACTTGTTGGACGCGTTCCCTACAGTGGATCGCACGGCAAGCGAAAATGTTGCCAAACTTTAATTTTCTGAATTTCAAGAATTCTTCGAAGCATTTGGACAAAATAGAGTTGCTGATGAAGGTCAGTAACTGTGCGGTGTGGCGGTCATTAAATGAGTCATGAAACTGGAAGAGGGCTTGAATGGGCGCAAAAACACATTGCTTTGTTGAATGTCAGGTGATTAAACTACTAATTATTAATCACTGGCAGGTGGTCTGTTTGGGAATGTGGCGATTTACTTGGTGGCACAAAGAGGTGTGCTCTTGTGCAGTAGTTTGGCGGTATCATGTCTTGTAGAAGACCGTGGGTGTGGTGGCATCTATGGTTTTGACTCGTGGTGCAATCTTAATCTTGTCTTGGTGAAAGGTGTCTTGTGTTTGTCATGGTGTCTGTAAAATTTGCTTGGATTTTTCTGTGACTGCCTTTTTGTCGTGGTGTATCTGGTGATCGTTGGTGTTGGACCTGATGGTTTGGGTGAATTTTTGGTGTGTTTATGGTGACTCATGAAATGTTTGCTGGTGATTTTAAAGCTTGCCTTTTGTTGTTAACAATGGTAATCCCTACACCTTCGTGATCAGCATTTAAATCAAACTGCGTATTGCAATCAAAAACTTGTTCAACAGATTAAAGGTGATGATTGCTTCGAAAAGCTGCTCTGTCTCGGGACAGCCACGTCGTTCGTCTCCTCTCCTCTCCTCGCAACGTTTCACCTCCTCACGTTACAGGCATCCTCAGGCGCAACCTGTTGAGGGTTCTTTAGAGGTCCGGAAACAATTAACGCTAGCGAATCAAACAATGTCCATGCTGTTTAAGCATCTCTATCTCATTCACTGGGCGGCGCGGTGGCCCAGTGGTTAGCGCTGTCGCCTCACAGCAAGAAGGTCCCGGGTTCGAATTTCTCGGCTCGGGTGCCTTTCTGTGTGGAGTTTGCATGCTCTCCCCGTGTCCGCGTGGGTTTTCACCGGGCACTCCGGTTTCCTCCCACAGTCCAAAAAGCATGCTGCTACATAAGTTGATTGGCTCGCAGGCTAAATTGCCCAGCAGTGCCCGGCAATGGACTGGCGTCCCATCGTCGGTATATCCTTGCCCTGCGCCCTGTGTCTGCCGGGATAGGCTCCAGCTTCACCGTGACCCTGTATAGGACTAAGAGGTTTCAAACAATGAGATGAGATGAGATCTCATTTACTCATGGCCTCTCTGCTGCTCTACATCTCTCGAAAAAAAAAAGCTTCTAGTTCACTCCATTATTGTGTCATGTTGTCCACTTCCTTTCAGTCTATCCCAGGTCCTCTCTAGTGTTCTCACTTCATGCATCTCCACCTCTCTTTGTTTCACTCATTCGATATCTATGCTCATCTCAGTATGTATCCACATCTCTGCTTCTCTTCCTCCGTGTGTCACTTGTGCCTTCCTCTGCTCGCTCGCTCCGTATTTCTCCGTGCACCCGTGAACCCAATCCGTCCGCGTGCGCGCGCGCGCCCGCGCGCCATTGTCTCCAGGCCACGGGCCGGCGCTCGCGCACGCTGTCTGAGTCGTCCGTCCACTCCATCGGGGTGGACAGCAATCCGGTGATGGCCGACGCGAAGCTGCTTCCCAACACTACGGAGAAGAAGGACAAGGAGAAGCCCGCAGATAAAAGCAAGGTGGGAGTTGCACCCTGCCCATGACCGCCTTCGGAAACCTCGCCGGACGTGTCTCTCTCTCCGCATCGAGCGCACAATGATGGCGAGGAGATGGCCACGGGGATTCGGTGTCGGAGCACTAAACTGCCAAATGGCAAGAGACTCGAAATAAATGCAGGCAGCCACTTGCAATGAAACTGGCTTCTCCAATGTGGGAAGTTTTTTGTGGATGCCAGTGGTAGATGTTTTAAAATCCCGTCACATGAAATGCTGTTTTGCACATAAGTTTGACTGAATTGCAGGCCCAGAGAATTGAAAAAATAAGGTTCTGTCATGCGACGAACATGACGACCTAGCAGGGTGAGTTGTGGTGCCAAGTGTGACAGATGCACTATCTGCACGTTTGATAGCAACACATCTGTTAATTTATGTAGATATGCTCACATGTCACAATATTCCAATGGCTTGCTGTATACTATGGGGACTAAATAGCCGACTGTTGCATCACTGTGCTGCACACTGGACTGCTGATTTCTGCTTATTCAATTGTGTACATGGTGTGTCCTCAACTGGGCTGCTTCACGGGTGAGATTCTTCCGTTATCCATTTTCTCAAACAAGCCTGCCATTTCCATGAACATCAGACTTAGCCCGTTTATTGATTGCTAATTTTTTTGTGTAGTCTCATTAATAAATGTAGTCATTACCATTACCGCCAGTTGTAAATGGCAGTATGTATTTGGATTGTTGGAGGAAACCAAAGTGCCCTTTGAAAACCCACTGACAGAAAAGTACAGAACTAGGAATCAAACCCTGGTCCTTATTGCTTATAATTATCATAATGGAGGTGGCTTGGTGGCAAATTTCTTGAAAATATTTAGTGATCCCAAAAAACCTGCGTAACATGGAGGACACACTACATCTACCAAAATAATTTCGAAGACACGGTTCTTTTTGCAGCCACCTAATGAGTGATTTTTTTGTGAAACTTTCCGATCATTGGCGTGGGTGTTCTGTGTGGCTGGCTTGTTGTCAAAACACAGGGGCCCAGGCGCGGCTGGTTCAGTTGGCTTCTCACAAAGAAGACTGAAGCTCACCTGCCCGAGGACAAAAACAAATCCGTAAGTCTCTTCAAGCACAGGGAGATAATGCTGAATCCGTTCTTAAAGAAGCTCTTGGCACATCCAGTAAAATGTTGAATGTCAAGGAGTTCGAAATGTGGTAGAAGTTGAAAAACACAGAGCTCTACTGTCAATTTCTGGTGATTTGTTCAAAGGCCAACTGAGTGATAATGCCCATCATAGTCATCAGTGTGTGCGCAGCTCCCTACCAATTAAGGGACACGTCTGTCGCTTTCATTCAGAGACTGAGCGGCATAAGTCGTTCTCTGTGGAGCAGAGTGTAAGGCACCTTTTCCACTGGCACATTTGTGCTAAGCCAGTGCAGGGCCCTCACTGTGCACATGATATATCTCTGGTTATTTGTTGTGCCGAGTCGTGACCAAACCATCATATGCTGATCTGACAAGGCAAGCAAATCTAGCATAGGACTCAGTAGGGCCCAAGGTGGCACTAATTATAGGTTCAATGGCATCCAACGTCAGTCAATACAATTTGAAGCAGCGTTGTGTCACGGCAACATCTGCGTGCACATACTGTGTAACGTTTGTGGAACGGCAGGGCTTTGGTTGTTGGACAACAACCTGCCGTCTCATAGCTCACAGCCTGAGCGACGCTCGGTTGTTCCGGTGGAAAAGGGGGTGTATCAGTCACAGGGAGCAAAGCCCCCTTAACCTGTGTGCGTTTCTCTTAGATTGTGTGGGATGACAAGAAGAAAAAATGGGTCAACTTGGAAGAGCCTGAGGATGAGGTATGAGAGGCAGGGAGCAACCTTATGCTGTCGAGTGCTCAGTTGCGTGTTTACAGACTGCATGCTCAACACGCGCTGGTGGGGATTTGAAATCGGTGAATGTAATCAAACGTGTAAATTTTATAACGCGAAAGACGTGAACACACAACGTGAACGAGTTTACGTGTGTAAATGGTACGCAAATGTTTTCGGTTTTAACGGTCTAGTGCTGTAATGATGTAGGTTTTCACGGCTCGATGCTTGATGATTGCTTCGAAAAGTTGCTCTCTCGGGACAGCCGCGTCGATGGCTCTCTCTCCTCTCCTCGCGACGTTTCGCCTCACACGTTAGAGGCATCCTCAGGCGCAGTGTGCGTGCGTGGTTTCCGTTGCTCCTTTATATGTGTGGGCACTATGCATGTGTCGAGTCATCCTTTGTTGTGTGAGTCCGCCTCTGAGTCACATTGACACTAATTTCCTTATCCCATTCCCACCCCCGGAACTGTGATTACCCCCTCCGTGCTTTGTCTGTGGCTAGTCCCCCAATTTATATCTCATGAAAAGAAACCCCCTCACACACCTAGACGATCCCCTTCTGATGTCCACACGCAATAGTTCTATATCTGTGCATTCCTGACTTCAATAACTGCCCTCCAGTATTGGCTAAGTTTTATACGCATTTCTTGTTTTCGGTTCATGGTGCTTTTAGTCTTCTGAATCTCAATTGCTTCACGAATTAATCTCGTTCCTTAGCACTGGACTCCAGACTTGTTCACCAAGTGCTGTACTCCAGGTTGACATAGCTCTAGGGTTCAGTGGACCACGCAAACCTCTCCAACATGACAAAGTCACGATCCATGGGGGTGGTGGGCACGTTTAATGGGGTTTTGAAACCCATTGAACATGTGTGGCCTTATTTAGGTATACACAAAAATGATTTTAATCGCAAGTTTAAAGAAAAACATCTTAATTGGAATAGTTGTACAGCGTCTTCAGATGCGGTCATATTTAGGTGCTATATAAAATAGAATAATAATTCATTGAGGTTTATATTAAGACTTCATATGTTATTGATAATCCTGTGGTATTTACGGTAGTAAAGTTATTGATGTGGCGATGGAATGCGGTGTTGTTTTCGCAGAGCAAGCCGCCACCTCCGCCACCGATATCAGCTCCCCAGGGGGCCCAACTCCCCGGCACTGGTGCCGCCCCTGGCTCTATGGGGCCCTTGCAGGGTCAACAGGGCCCTGGGGGGCTCACGGCACCCTCTGCCCCCCAGGGAGGAGTCAATATGTTTTCTCGCAGGGCAGGTGAGAGCGCGAGTGAAGGCATACGCTTCATGACTGTTCGCCTTGCCAGTCATTTGTTGGTGTTTCACTTGTGATTCGATCTTGGCCAGCTCTCTCAAGGCACAAGCACAGTCAGGCGTGTGATGATTTTTTTTACAATATTTTGAGTATCTTCTCTGCCTTTTATGAACTCTGGCTATCGTCACTTGCCCTAAAAGTATGAAAAGCTATAAAGGGAGTTTTGATATTTCACGAATTTACGATCAGCACCTGCTCTAGCACTCTAAGGCCAAATGGGAGATCTTTGATCTTTTTGTTTTGTATACTGATTAATCTGTAAATGGCAAGGATAGTTTCAGCATGGTGGTTGATCGCTTTGTGACCCTCGGATGAAAGTCACTTTAGAAATGCTAATATTTTGATATTTTACTTCCGTGACTATCACTGATGAAAAGTGTAGCATCTCACCCTCGTGCCAGTTCACCCCGTGTGATCGCCTGATAATTCATCCCCACGTTTGCATGTCATGTCTGTGGCCAATTACAAAACCACAAATTTAACATTGGCACCAAAACCCTTTCATCGATCCTCGCCGGATCTCTCACCGCTTCTCATGGCAAACCAGTGACACATCCTCCCTGGCCCGTGCGAGCAGTTGGCGCACGCGGCCGAGGCCGCTACGTGGACGTGATGAACCCTGGCGGTGCCCCTGCGCCATCAAACGCGACCGCAGCGCCACCTCCGGAAATGTTTGCGCCGCTTGCTCCCATGGCCGGATTCAGCAACTTCTTCGTACCGTCCGGCCCAGGTGTGTGGTAATGCCCCTGCCCGCCTCCACGCCTGCCTGCCCTCCTGCCAGACGCGCTAGTGTAGCCCCTCCAGGGATAGTCATAGCACAGCGCCAGCTCGGCCGCAGTACAGAGAAGGCAGTTGACCCATACTTCACGATGCAATACGTTTGTATGTACTGCCTATTTAATCCACTACAAGGTGACAGCCTTCCCACACCGTCCAAGCCATGTGAATAATTTGACTTTTCATGACCACACTGCTCAGTACAGTTGGTGAGGGTGGAGAGCATCGTATACAACAGCAATGGCTTTTGCTGCACTGCCCTTTAGTGACAAAAGCACCACAGCAGCCTAGCTAGACCGTTACAGGTGTGTGTTAACTACTAAATTGTTCCATATATTAGTTCTACACTGCTTCAGCTACTGGACTATTAACCATTAAACAGTATTAGTTGTTGGATACTAATGGTTACTAAAGTCTGAGAGTCTGTTGTGTGCTGCGTTAGTAACTAAACTCTGTTAGCAAATCGACTGTCAGCCAATAGGCTGCGTGAGCGTGAGTGCTTGTTAGCTATAACTCTGTGTCGGCTACAAAGCTGTGTAACCTACGTATCTGTGTTGGCTATGAAGCCGCGCGTCATCTTCAAGTCCAGTGGGAGCTGACCGTGTGTGCATGTGCAGTGCCCATCGAGCAGCAGCAGCAGCAGCCGCAGCAAGATCAGCAGCAAAACCCGCAACAGCAGCAGCAGCAAGCGCAGCTCCAGGAGATGGCACCTGCAGTGCCTACGGAGGGCCCTGCGCTGCCCGACGGCACCCACACTGACGCACTGGGCTCAAACGTGCAGGTACGGTGAAGGCATAGGGCCCCCTCTTGTGTCTTACATGTGAGTCATAGGGCCCCCTCTTGTGTCTTACATGTTAGTCATAGGGCCCCCTCTTGTGTCTTACATGTTAGTCATAGGGCCCCCCTCTGTGTCTTACATGTGAGTCATAGGGCCCTCTCTGTGTCTTACATGTGAGTCATAGGGCCCCCTCTGTGTCTTACATGTGAGTCATAGGGCCCCCTCTGTGTTTTACATGTGAGTCATNNGTGTCTTACATGTGAGTCATAAGGCCCCCTCTGTGTCTTACATGTTAGTCATAGGGCCCCCTCTGTGTCTTACATGTTAGTCATAGGGCCCCCTTTGTGTCTTACATGTGAGTCATAGGGCCCCCTCTGTGTCTTACATGTGAGTCATAGGGCCCCTCTGTGTCTTACATGTTAGTCATAGGGCCCCCTCTGTGTCTTACATGTGAGTCATAGGGCCCCCTCTGTGCTGTAAATGTTGGCCAGCATAGAGGATATGGCGATGCTGTCTCAACAGTGTTTGGTGTGTGGGCATTGAGAGGAAAGACTCGGTTAAGCTTGTGATGTTTCTTCCAGACGCTATTAGATACTCATGTTTCTGGACATATATAAAGGCTGCACGTTTGGACTACCTGATGGGTTCAGAGTGTTGCTGCTGAGAAAAAGATGATTCATTTAATGATAAGGTCCCCATTATGGTATTCTCACATCACTGATGTTGTTCTCTTACATCGGATTGCAATGCAATTTATCGTAGAGATAGGTCTTTGTGATGGTCTATTTTTTAAGTCTTTTTTTGATATTTAACGAAACTTCATCCTCACATCAGACGGATGGGGACACAGCCTTACCTCGCCAGAACTACTGTCTTTCTCTTTTGGGTTGCTGTTCCATTCAGCATTGCCACCATATATTTAGATTTTCAGCTTGATGCTCTTTATTCATCTCGAGAAGCATAGAATTTTCTCTGCTTCGTTCTGCTGGAATATTTCAGGGTGAACTTGCAATATTGTGAAAGAATTCCCCTTTTGTCTACTGTGCCCACAGTAGACAAAATGCTTTGCTCCAATTGCTCACCTTTTTCTGTGGCTAATGCTGTCAGCTTTTTATTCAATTCTGTTCGCTGTTCACTGAAAATGCCGATGACATTGCGTCGTTTTGACTCCTGCAAACCCGCAGGCGAATGCACCTGAGCCACAGGGCCCTGCCCCGGGATTTGTGCCCTTCTACAACCCCACGCAGTTCGCACAGGTGAGGCACAGTTCTTCACTGGGTATGGCGAAAGTCTGCATGTATCGTCCACTATGTAAAAAGGACTCTAAATTCACCCTTTAATATTTCGTTGAATGTCCTCCAAGGTCAACCACACCTTGCATTCCCTTGCTTTTTTGTCTGAGAGGGGCATTTGAAATGGGCCATTTGTGTCACTTAACCCAGAGACATTAAAAAACCAAGACCACATACGGTCTCAGTGAGGCTCAGCTTAATGCGGATATGTTGAAGGACTTTTCAAGTATTTTTTTTGTGTGTTAAATGGAGTGAGACGTACGTCCAAACAAAGTGTACACAGTTCGAGCTTTTGCTATAATTTGCTCTATATTCGCGTGGTTCCTTATGTGTGTGCAGCGTAGATGTGAATTTATATAGCATCTAAATCACCTGGAGTCGCTGTAGAGAATAATGGGGCATTGTGCTCCTTGTTAATGACCGTGTGCTTCTTGTCGATTTAAGGGAGGAGATGTTCTTTTGAGTAAGGTTACTGAATATGGGTTTGATGTATACATTAGATGTAAAAGCGTTAACGTTAATATTTAATGAATATCACATTGTTTTGCATTTTAATCAATGCAGACGTGATTTCATTAATGCAGCGTGTGCTGTAAACGCACACCAGGTGTTTAGCAGGTCACCCTGATGCACTCGGGTGTTGCACAGCAAAAATCTTGCAAACCGGCAGTTTCACGGTGGTTGTTGCGCCACAATTGCACACTAAAAAGCAGTTACAAATCTATTCACGATATACATGTTGAATGGTTCAACCATCCAAAGCTACGATGGATTTTCATTGAACTCTTTCCTTACAATGTCATGTCCGATTTAGAGTGGTGATATCCACTTTGATGATTTCTTCGAAAAGCTGCTGTCGCGGGACAGCCGCGTCGTTCGCTTCCCCTCTCCACCTCGCGACGTTTCAGCTCACACGTCAGAGGCGTCCCCCCCGGGGCGCAGTGCGTGTGCGAGGCGAAACGTCGCGAGGCGGAGAGAGCAAGCGAACGACGCAGCTGTCCCGAGAGAACGGCTTTTCGAAGCAATCATCATGCATCGAGCCGTGAAAACTTACATCATTACATTGATATCCACTTTATTGTTTTCATTTCTACAACGAACAGCAACATTTTAACTAGCTGTGCTGTGCTTGCTCGGTCCCAGGTCGTGCCCTTGTACTACTGTCCCTGCTGCCCCTGCTGTTCAATGTTTTGCCTGCCCTGTCCACTCACTCTTCCAACCAATTTCCTCTACCCTCAATCTTTGTTGGGCATCTTAAGAAAGTGACTTCATTTTGACGTGGTATAACTTAAAATTGTTTTTCCTAAGCAATAATTTAGCATATTGCTTTTAGGCTTGTTTAGCCAGGAAACTTTAACCGAGTCTCCAGACTCGTTTTCAGGAGGGTCCTACCTCGGCTTTCTTGCTATATGTAATCCCTTTTGAGTCATTTGCAGGTAGGTTGTTTTTTGCATTTAAATGTTTGACTAATAGCAGTTAAACTCTGTTTATTTTCTCGATTGGAGGAAATACATGCAATTCTATACAGCAATCGAACGTAGGCCCTTCTTGCTCTGAGGCCACGAGTGTTAGAACTTCATCACCCTGTTTTTCTTCAGTTTACAATAACATCAACCTGTCACTGCTGTGTCTTCAGCCCACGGGAATCCCGGTGGGCGGCCAGAGAGGGGGCCGCCTTGGGGCACGCAAGTACCCAACGATGAAGTAGTCCGACTCCGCCAGCGTCAGCCTGAGTACTGCGAAATGGTTGGCGAATTACTCCTGCAAGACTCTGCCCGTGTCTGTATAAAGAATTTTTGAAAAACAAAAAAAGACCCACACACCCGGCGCCGCCGCGCCAAAACGTTGTTAAATGTTGATACAAAAATTACTTACCAGGTTAGAGCCTGTGTGTGGACTATGAATGGTGTGAGCCATACCCCACCTGTGCTGTAACAGCACAGAGTTGTGGTCACGGTTTAAGTGCTTCAATTGATCTTAAGAAAAAAATAAAGAGGAAATTGGTCTTGGGAATAAAGGTGAGGTGTCTTTTCTTATATTATTTTGTCTACGTTGGGAAAAAAAAAAGTATTGTGGCTTTAACTGGTTTGAAAGCGCCTGGCCGAGACGGAGACATTCATGGGTCGTTGCAGGTAAAATCACAGTGAAACTGTCGGTGTAGAGAAATTTGTTTCAGTGGCAAAACAAAAGAATAAGTGATTAATTTAAACAAATCGATTGTGCTTTGTTGGGAGCGACTGTAATTGTGTTAACGTCTGGTCGAATGGCTCCAAAGGCAACATGGCATTTTAAACATTCCTGATTTAGGTATATATATGTTGGGTGTTTGTCCCAATTCTTCTGATAGTACATTTGCTCTATTTTATAAATGTGATGCTTTCTGAGCAGTCTGTTGTTGGAATGGAAAGGAATTACAACTGTTTATTCTTAGACACCCATGGCTCGTGAAGAATTTCACTGAACACCCCTCGTTCCTGCAGGTACAGATGCACATTCCATTGTATGTGCTTCACATGTCACTACAAATGCATTATAA
The DNA here is from genome assembly GCA_036362905.1 of Mordacia mordax. Lineage (NCBI taxonomy): Eukaryota > Metazoa > Chordata > Hyperoartia > Petromyzontiformes > Petromyzontidae > Mordacia > Mordacia mordax. The sequence continues at coordinate 3,180,571 of JAZEWT010000015.1, read as the reverse complement.
CTCCTGTTTTCCCTATTTTTGTCTTTTTGCTGATCAATTCTGTTACGTTTGGTTACAGTTAAATGCTTTGTTTCGGATGTTTTTAAGGGATATTTTTTTCCATTTAACGCAATTGCTCAGAGGTCACTGCTCATCTAATAAAACAGTGGACTCATGCTCACACCATACATTTAAAATATTGTAAGCAAAATAAAAATGTAAATTAATCTGGTAGCGATATCCATTTGTAACGAGAAACCAATTAACTACATTATGAAAGCCCAATACAATAACTCATTCAACGACACTACAATTGAAGCTACTATCTTTCTCATTGCCATGTGATATGTCTTGCCTATCTTACAGCCAGTAATTTTTAAAAGTGGAAACCTTTTCGAACATAAATCCAAAATATATAACTTAATATCAGCTGAAAGTGACAGCACCACTCTGAAAAATCCACTTAGGCTTTTCAGTCTTTGAAGGGGGAGCATTGGCTTTCCATTGAGCTGTGCTTAGACTTCTGGTATGAAAGTCATGCCTGTAATTACACAGGATTCTTATGAATTTAGGTTTTTATCATGTTATACAACTCTGCAAATTAGACAAATGGCATTGGAAAGAAACGTAGAAAAATTGTTTTACAATATTGGTGCCATTCCATCTATTGGCACTGAAAACCTTCGAAGGTCACAGTAGCTGGCAATGCAGTGCTCTTTTTCGAAGATTACCCTTGCAAATTGAGCCATTTTCCAGTTTGCAGGGCAGAACCGAGGTGGAGTTGACTAAACCACTTAAATGGCTTCTCATGATATGTAGAATATTTAATATATTTGTATATGAGCATCGAGTGGAAATGGTGATTTAGTTGTATCCGTTCTATGAATGTCTGTTTTTGTTAATTATGCTTGCTAAGGTTTAAATTCATATACTGTACTATTTCTTTTAAATCTCACGTGGCGGTGCCTTAACTTAAATTCGGAGCTATTGCACAAAATCTCCATCTCTACAATTCGTCTAAAAAGTTCCGAAATTCGAGACTGTGAGCAAAGTGGCACTGCAGCACGCTCATATTTGGAAAATTACCATTTAAATAGTCAGAAAAAAAAGGAAATAACGTATCCCGTCAAAATATATCAGGATCCTCATGAAAAGGAGTGGTGCTCAGGTGAAGCTTTGCTGGGTAAATGCTATTGATGAGGTTGCTCAATGCAAACGGTTACCAAAGCTGGTTGCCACACTTTGGCAATGTTTGCTTTTTAGTAAATATGCATGGACAATGAATCTGAAAATGATAGCTGATTGGCTACTCAACGCTAATTTGATTAAGTCCATTAAATTACATCGGTGATGTTTTAATTCAGTTAAATTACAGTGAGTCTAAGAATCCGAAGTCAATTGAACTGTGCCCAAGGCTTCGAAGATTACGTCATGATCTCCATGAATATTCTCGTGAAGGAGGAAATCATTTTATAAAAATCACACAAAATTGTCTTGGTGACAAAACTATAGTTTTTTTTTGCAGTTCTGTGTACGCTTACGTGTTTTCGGATATAGTACCCGTTCAGCATGATGTTTCACTCTCAAGCTGCCAACACCCAAAGAAAAATGTTCGATATCCTCAATCACACGGGGTACAAACCGAAAGTACAGCACAACCCAAATAATGATATTTTGCTTAACTTTATTGCGTTTGATTTTTTTAAGCACTTAGTGAATGGTATTTTTGCACAGTGGATGTTGTCAAGCCACTGCTACATGAGGGCTTCTCGTGCGGATTGTAAGGATTGACTATACTGTACTTCACACAAGTCAGTGTGAAATGGCCAGGAAAGGTGCGGACCATATATTTTGGGGGAATTGAATTTCATCACAGCGAAATGTATCTGGTCACACTGCCCACACATATAAACCCACTTTATGGCACATTTAAAAACACAGTATTTTCAACGTAAACCAAATGTACGAAGCCCGTGACTGAAACCCGAGGTCACGTATGCTCGTTGAGCCTGCTCGAGAGCAGCGTTGCCAACTTAGCGGTTTTGTCACCAGATGTAGCGACTTCTTTTGCGTTTCCCTGGCAAAAACTTTTCGTCGAAATTCCTAGTTACAAATCGAGCGACTTAACTCGCAGACAATTTATGCAGAAGCGAACCCAAGTTTGTATTGGTAATCCTGTGTTATTTTACTGTGTGTAGTACTTGGTGATTTGAGCATTGAGATCTTTGACGACTCGAAGAGGCCTGTTTTGCTTTATTTCGTGACAAGTTCTGTTGGCGACTTTGCGCTTTTGAAGAATTGGCAACGCTGCTGAAGAGACCATTATGCAGACCGTGTCTGCTATATGAACGCGTTGCTTGCAGGCGTATTTTTCTACGTGCTTATAGGGGCGTTGGGGCTGCTGACGATGGCTTTTCAAAATTTTAATCTATCCCTCTGTTGTAATCGGCATTTTTCGTTTTTAATTCTCGTGTTAAGGCTGGCTGGGAGTACAAACCAACTCTCACGCTGCACAAATATAGAGAACTTTACACGTCTCGATTGGAAACAGGAATGTTTTGCTGACATCGTAGCAGTAGGCAGGATTAAAGTATTTTAGTTTTCTTCATCCTTAAGATGTAGGGATATTAATGTTGTAATCTGCGGAGCGAATTGACGTGCAATAAGCTGAGTGGTGGGTCTGGAGAACAATCTACGTGTAAAAAAAACCAAATCGAGGCCGATTTCATTGTTTTGCATCACAGGGTTGATTTTGTTGCTTTCAATGCTGTAAGTTCTGCAGCCTCCGGTGAAATCCGTGACTCTTGATTTATTGAAACCGATGGACACAATGGACAATGGATTTATTAAACATTTAAATTCCAATACGGCTTATCAGTATAAAGTACTTATTTTAGTCTTTTATTTGGGATTGTTTTAATGACCTTTCGAACACCCTACAAATCTGTGGACAATTACATTATTTTTTCGGCATGAATATACATCTAAAATATAATTTAATTGTTACATTTGCTGAACTTTTCCATTGTTAAGCGATGGCATGATGGTAAGTAAAATAGGAGCGTCCACAGGTATTGATGGACATGAAAAAACATCATCCTGATACTGTCGGCTCTTTTACAGACTTGGCTTTCTGACCTGATACTTCATTAATTGGTTAAAACAAATAGGATGTATACTGTTTAATAAAAATGCATTTGACAAAAAATTAACATTCTGGTGGGTGTTGCGTAATTTATGTGTGCCAATGTGTAACAAACTATTTCCATCATTTTCTGCATATGATGAGCTCATAACATAGAAACAGTGATTTCCAAACAAATGTCATTCAAGAGTGCAAAGGTTTGCGTTTGCATGCTCTCCCCGTGTCCGCGTGGGTTTTCGCTGGGTACTCCGGTTTCCTCCCACAGTCCAAAAGCATGCTCCTGGATAGGTTGATTGGCTCGCAGACTAAAATTGCCCCGCAATGCCCGGCGATGGACCGGCGTCCCGTCGTCGGGTGTATTCCTGCCTTACGCCCTGTGTTTCCGGGATAGGCTCCGGCTCACCGTGACCCTATATAGGATTAAGCGGTTTCAGATAATGAGATGAGAGAGTGCAAAGGTCACACGATCACAATTACCCCTTGCGCCCCCAAGAACTCTCTGCCGTCAACAAGATTTGTTACCGTTAATAAAAAAAGAGAGAAATACATGATCATTACATGTATTAACGGACTCCCTTAACTCTGCCTTCGATTGTATGGTTTCATTGACACCGTTTTATTGATGTAGTGTGGTGGCAGCTCGATATGAGAATTGCTCTCGAGAGTTGTTCGTTGGGGTTCACTGGCGAGGGTACAGAATTTCTTCTAATAGAATTGCATTCTGCTTCCGAAGAAGGCATTTTCAGGTTATGAGTAGTCTTAAGAGCTATTAAGATCGATTCCCAAATAATAATTGCACTTCTGGAGCGCTTTTCACTCGAGGGTCACAGAGCGCTGCACAGAGCTGTGGAGAGAATGGCATGTTAGCAATAACGACATATGAAAGGCAAATTAACGTTTTTTTGGGAGGTTTTTTGTTAAAAATCTGAGTTCTGGAGAGAACGGTATTACAACATCAGAGCAGTGCAATTAAAAGTCTAATTGTTATAATTGAGAACATAAAATAAGCGATAAAAAGAATTGCTCGAAAAACGAAGGATGGAAAAGTGAGCAGGCGCAGGACGGCAGTGAACCGTAAGAAACCCAAATGGGACCCAACCAAAAAAATCGAAATTTGATCAAAAAACACCATCAAGCTAAATTTTCAACGTGAAGAGAAAAGCGTTAAACCCACAAGACAACATAATTCCCAGGCTATACGGGCTAAGGTTCATAGAGAGGACCCTGTACAGACCAATAGTGCAATTGGATCACCAAGAACTTCAACCCACAGTGGAACTCGCACCTTCATTTATCAAGAATACAAGGCACCTCATCGAATTACTGAAGTAAATCACACTCAAGCAGAACGATTCTGCTTGTCAGGTTTGATGTCTCATTTACAAAAAATACCCATAGAAAGAAACCATCAAAGTAATTCAAAAACAGTTTGACCGTAGGCTAGCAGACATGGCGAAGGTATGCCTCAACAATCTCAGATTTGACGGTGAGTTTTACGAACAGAGGATGCAGCAATGGGATCATCAGTCTCACCTGCAGCAGCCAACCTGTATCTAAGAGGTTTTGAAGAGGAAGCCATAAACTCACCAACACTGAAACCCACCCACTGGTATCAATACATTGATGACACATTTATTGTATGGCCACACTGAAGACAGAAGCTAGAGGAATTCCTTGGTCACTTAAATGCCATACACCCAAACATCAAGTTCACCATGAAAACAGAAGAAAACGGCCAAATCCCGTTCCTGGAAATTTCGGTGAAAACGCAAATGGAATGTTCACCCACACTATACAGGAAGACAACACATACGCACAGGTATTTACACGCGGACTCTCATCATCACCCAAAACAGAAACGGAGGACACTGCAATTAGTCAATTAGCCATTTGGCTATTCAAGAAAGTAAATTGAACCGGATTTGTCCTAGGTCCCTCTTATAAGCTCAGGATTGGCAAATGCTGGTGAACCAGCTGTTTTAAGCACATCTTCGTCTAAACTATGGGACCCTGATCAACACGAAAAGCAAAGTAGTGAGCCCGTGTTCTATTGTTGAATGTGCACGTGTCCACCAGGTGTCATGGCTTTATGGAATATGCTTTGCAAGCGTGTTGTCACACCTATGGCAATGCCTTGCTATTAAGCCAAGGCCAATAAAAGCAAGTGGACATTTACAATCGCGCTTGTGTTCTTCCGCCGCGACCTCTGTGTGTGCTACGCGGCGGGGAACCCCTCTCCTCTCTCTGTACAGGAGTCGAACTCGTTCCGCCGCCAGTGTATCGGGTTCCGACAGCTCGCACGCCAACACTGATCCAGCGAGCAGACCAGCAGAGGCTTCTGAGTTTTTCTCATCTCATCTCATTGTCTGAAACCGCTTAGTCCTATCCAGGGTCACGGTGAAGCCGGAGCCTATCCCGGCAGACACAGGGCGCAAGACAAGGATATACCGACGATGGGACGCCAGTCCATCGCCGGGCACTGCGGGGCAATTTAGCCTGCGAGCCAATCAACCGATGTAGCAGCATGCTTTTTGGACTGTGGGAGGAAACCGGAGTGCCCGGCGAAAACCCACGCGGACACGGGGAGAGCATGCAAACTCCACACAGAAAGGCACCCGAGCCGAGAGATTCGAACCCGGGACCTTCTTGCTGTGAGGCGACAGCGCTAACCACTGGGCCACCGCGCCGCCCGATGCTTTACCAACTGACGCTAAACACAGCACCGTGCCGGTGGTAGCGCCGCACATCTACTGCTACCCTCCCGCGCTTAGCGCTGCCACGGCTCAAGCCTGCTGGCTACATGCTGAGAACGCGGCCTCCTCGCCGTTTTCCCCATGGGAAATCTCTCGAACGCTTCCGCACGCCGCGTTCTACATCTCCCCAGATGTCGCCTCGTCACGTCACATGGCACCGCGTCTCCTCTGCAATCTGTCGACGCCACATGTCCACTCACGTTACCCCCCCCCNNNNGGTGGAATTGGGGGGGGGGGTTAATTGGCGCAGTCAGTCCCCCCGCTCACCCTGACCTGACCCCTTGTCGTCACCCCGGGTGACCCCTCGTACGCACCTAGGCTGTCACGTGCGAGGCTTGGCACCGCACAGGACATTGAGAGGCTCATGTAAAACCGACAGAATCGATATCCCGACAGTTTGGAATCGATATCCGGTGTGACCAAAAATCAATTCGCACTAAAACGTCGACGACGTTCTACGCGCAGCCACACGGTAATATATGTTCCTGAAGGTAGTGGAATGCTGGATCGTATTAAAAATGACCGGGCTATGCCCTCCGTTCAAACAAAATCGACGATAACACCAATCGATTCGTCTGCGCGCTATCACAAACGTCCGCAAATCGATTCCCTTGTTTACGTTCTCGTCGCGTACAGTCAATGCGACCGCGCGGATCGATGGCGCGAATCGGCACACCGGTCGCCTCCTGACGGGGAATCGACTCGCGATGCAGGCCGTCGCCTCGATTCAAGGGAATCGACTTCCCGGCGCGTGAAGACGCCTGAGGTCCCCCTCATGGCGCCGCGCCGCTGCTTCCTCCGCGCCGCCGCTCAGCGGCGGCTCCCGCGGCTCCCGCGGCTCCCGCGGCTCTCGCCGCTGCTGCTGCTTCTGCTGGCAGCGCCGCGGATGCCACTGTTGAGTGTCGACGCCTTCAAGCCCGTGCTCATCGTGCACGGCCTCTTCGACGATCCGGAGCACCTGCACTTGCTGCAAGGATACATCGAGGAGGCGAGTGGCGGTGACACGGACCGACTTCACGGCGTGGGGGGGGGGATTCTCTGGTTGACAGGTTGCTTGCAACCGAGGCGGTTGCTTCCAGTG
>JAZEWT010000015.1:3140808-3168635 GCA_036362905.1 Mordacia mordax | reverse complement strand
CTTGTGGCTATTGTTCTTCCTGTTTGTCCGATGTATACTTCCTCACAGTTGCTGCAAGGGATGCAATATACGCCTTCTGTCTGTAACGGTAGTCTGTCTTTAGGTGATTTGAGTACGTCTTGTATCTTTTGGTGGGTTGTGAAGACTGTTTTTATTTAATATTTTTCTAGGTATTTGCTAATTTTGTCTGTGGTGCCTTTCACATATGGCAGGATAGCGCAGGTCTTGATATCTTTCTCCTCATTTTCTTGCTGTTTTTGTCTACGTTCTCTCAGTATGGCACGTTGGATTTCTGTTTTTGTGTATCCATTGCTCGCTAGTGCTTGTTGTAGATGTTGTAGCTCGTCTCTTAGACGTTGTTTGTCTGAAACTGTTTTTGACCGGTGGGCTAAAGTGTGCAGTATCCCCCGTTTCTGTTTCGGGTGATGGGGGTTCATTTTCAGTATTATTCGCGAGGCAGTCCCACCTCACCCAGGAAAGGCCTTCAATGTTGATTTGACAAGTCCTTGCATCCGGGAAGGTTTGCTGGAAGGAATAGTCTTGAGAATGACTTTTTTTGGGCTTTAAAAGTACTCTTCCTATCAGGAGGTCGATGATCGACCTTTGGTCACGGTTTCAGGGAAATTTACTGTGGTTTTTCACAACGGGTATCATCCTGTACCCCTGGTAATAAGTAGAGAAGGATCTGGTCACATTCGTGCATATGTTTGCACTAAACCCGATATGGTGAGTACAGCAGCAGAAATCAATGCAGGAACCGAGTTTTTCACAAAAACTTATTTGTGCTGGCCATTTTTAAAACACCTCCCCTTGCAGGAATTACTGCACCGACTCCCAGTTCTCTCCGAAAGATGCCACGTTGATGTGTTTGAATACATTTTCACGGGGATTGTTTTTCTCATTGGAGGAAACTATAGTTACTGAATGAAATGTAGGTGCAGAAGCTGTAAAGAATGTTAAACTGCAGCCCCGCACACCTTACAGCGCCATGTGCGACATGATGATCGACTCACTGTAGATCATTCTGATGAGTGGACGGAGGTGCGGGAAATTCTAGTTCTTTCAACTGCCGCCCTGGCAAACGTCGCAGTAAAAGTAACACTAAACTTTATTTTACAAAACGCTATAAGACGTCACAAGACATGGCTTTACTCACCAGGGCTGGCCTGGGTTAATGCGTAAGTTAAAATTCACAATCATACCAGTAAACAGAATGTATCAGTGACACAAATATGAATAACAACAGAACTAGATGAAAAACATGGAAAACTTTTTACCATTTCTGGAAATTATACAGGTGTTAAGATCTTAAAACACCAAAATAGACACCTTTCACAAGGTGCCTAGTGTCTAGTTTGCAAAAGCCACACATACTTGTGACAAAATATGCAAACAAAAATCTCAGACAATACAATATCGTTGCTTAGTAGCTCAGGTCGAGCTGTTTAAGCTATGGGTGTTTTTGCCAGTGTACATATATAACGAGTAGAAAAGGTTTTTACCATATCTGGAAATTATACAGGTGTTAAGCATATATTATCAAAGCTTTTTTGTTCACATTTTTTGCCACAAGTATGTGTGGCATTTGCAAAATAGACACTCTGTGAAAGGTGTCCATTTTGGTGTTTTAAGATCTCAACACCCGACGCCATAGTTCTCATGCCATTGCCGCTTGCCCTCCTCTTCAGGCCCACCCTGGCACCAATGTGACCGTGTTCAGCCTGTTCAACAACATGGAGAGCCTCAAGCCCATGTGGAGCCAGGTGAAGGGCTTTGGAGCCATGATGGGTCGCGCCATGCAAGAGGCTCCCGATGGCGTGCACATCGTCTGCTACTCTCAGGGTGCGTCGGGCCAGCAGGCGCACGCATCGGCACACGTTCGCGAACACGGTTGCCTCCAGCCTCCCAGTGTCTCGGACGACCTTGCCAAATGCCCTTGGCTATGGCGGTGCACCACCTGGGTGATTGGATTGTTTTTATACCCTGTCACACGTGGAGGCAGACCTTTTGTAATCCTGTTGCGTCACGAGTGGCTCCTCATGCCATGTGGGTCGTGGGGGCTGATGAGTTTCTAAAACAATTCTGGCTTCCCCAGATAAATAGTTTTAAAAGTATTATTCCCTCGGTTGCAGGAATCCTGCATCTCGAGCTTACAAGCTTACTGGCTACTTTACGCTGTAATAATAAACGAGCAATCATCATGCATCGAGCCATGAAAACCTTCATCATTCCAAACATCGATCTGTCTATCTCATGGCCATTGTTTCTCCTGCAAAATTCTCCGATTGGAAGAAATCAAAGACTTTGGGGGGAAAAAAAAACTGCTAAATTGTAATGTAGTCAATCAATGCAATGCAGTATTTTTTTTAAAAAGGAGTCTTGTGACTCGGTATATCTTTCTTGGGTTAATGAATAGTTAATCTTGTAGTTTAAAACCCAAGTAAATAATGTTTCCATCTATGGGGTTGGCATTCATGTCTAACGTTTAACTCACAATCTGCAGGTTGCAGTTTAAAATTTCAGTCATTCTGTTAGTGGAGCTCCACTATGGCAGCCACACACTGCCATGGGAATGTGGGATTTGCATTACTTGTTCAAGGCTGTAAATGGAAAATAAGAATCATAGCTTCACGTTGGTTGGAATGGGTAAACACGTTGACTTTGGCAATGAGATCGGGTTTCTGCATGCCGGTGTTGGTACACCGTGCCTCTTTCCCCATGTCAGTAAACACGCTACCACCATCTATAAATATTTCAGTTATCTTTAAAAATGTGTCCATTTCATTTGGTCTCGAATTACCATACCTCCACGTTGCACCATCATTATCAAAATACTCCCAAAGAGTCTGTGTAACGAACAAAACTACCAGTGTGCTAGCGATGTGCAGGAGGCATTTTCTAAAAATAAACGATGGCTCAAGTTGTGCCTCTGAGCTGTGGTGTCAGCTGCAGAAATTTCTTATTTAGAGGCATGCAGTGATCCATTGGTTCGTAATGCACAGTCCCTTGACAGTTCATTGATTCGTTTAGATTTCCATGCTCACAAAACAGACTTTGAATGCTGCTTATTAAAAATTGATTATATACTATGTTGTGCAGACTTTATGCACATTTCTCCTGTCAGCCTTATGGAGTGAATGAGACATAAAAAAAATAAAGGCGACGAATATTACGAAAGAGACGCAGCATAGGTGAGATAGAACAGTGGTGTAAGGTGAGAAAGAGAATACTACAGACCATATAAATGAGACTGCACAAACGAAACAAATAACAATTATATATGCTTTAATTACATTCTCTGTAAGCAAGAATGTAATTGTCACAGTCCATCAACTGGAGAAGTGTTGGATATTCCACTGCTAGCAGTCAAAGCTCAACATAGCATTGCTCTGCTCACATCATCAAGTCATCATCGTGATGCAGTTTCATGCCTTGGTGTGGACTGACCGACGGTAGTTTCTTTAAAGGGGGCCTGGTGTGCCGAGGAGTGCTGTCCATCATGCCGAACCACAACGTTGACAGCTTCATCTCACTCTCCTCACCTCAAGCCGGGCAGTACGGAGGTACGCAGACTTGTTCGGATTCTCTACACAGTTGTTGTTTACCGGCGTTGCGTGTGCGTGCGTGTGTGCGAGAATGCGTTTGTGTCAGCAGTTGAGGTGTGTTTTGGAGACAAAAAATGTGACAGCCCATGTACACTCAGACAGCTTAGTGGGTTGGCACCGGCTGACTGCCTCCGTGTCTCATGCACCACCAGGTGTGGAATTAGTGCGCGTCGTGAATTGTACGATTATTTATCTTTATTCATTGCCCCCTTAGATAATTTTACAAGAAAAAAATCGACAGTGCAAGTTACGAATCCGAGCCCTCGCAGCTCGTTGAGAGCCGCTGTCTCTGTTTACACCCGCTCAGCCAATGAGGGCCACTTGTATGGACGTTCAGCCAGTCAGCAGCCCAATAAAGCATCCTTATTCTCCAGGCAAGCATCCTGAGTACTAAGCGCGGTCTGCCTGTACTCTTCAGCGGCCCAATTAAGCATCCTTATATTCTCCAGGAAAGCATCCTGAGTACTAAGCGCGGTCTGCCTGTACGTATACGATTCGTCGTTTTGTAACAAAAACCACTTCGTAAGAAAGGTGATGGACATGAAAGCACCAGAAAGGAGACTGAGAGGTAGGCCTAGAAAGTGGTGGTGCTATGTGAGCAACCAGGACATGAAGCGAGGCCAGTGTATTGGACATGGAGACGATGGCCCAGGAACTAATGTAAGAACAGTAGATGGTTGGCTGACTCTACACGCGAAGGGAAAATGCCAGGAAGATTAAAATTTAGGTACAACGCATGCTAGCTTCACTATATAAAGATGTACATCTTTAGAATAGTTTTGTTGGTCCTCGTACCTGGCCAGAGAACAAATCACATCATTCACATTGTCATCCATTTATTGCTCCTACTGTCGATAAAACACCCACTTCCTGAAAAATAGATTTTTTGAGGATACTCCATTGTTATTCAGTTTAAAAGTAAGCACATTTGTTAACCTCGTGGTGCTGATGGAACTGTATTTTCCAACTCGCCACAATTGCAAGAAGGATGTGTGTATTACAAGCAGACATCACAGGTAATACTAACATATGTAATAAATATTTGTTGTCTGGTGCACTGGTATGTGTATGAAAACAGCATGTTTATGGGTGGCGCGGTGTAGCAGTGGGTAGCGCCGTCACCTCACAGCAAGAAGGATCCCGGTTCGATTCCCAGCTCGGGCGCCTTTCTGTGTGGAGTTTGCATGTTCTCTCCCCGTACACGTGTGGATTTTTGTCGGGTACTCCTATTTCCTCCCATCGTCCAAAGACACATTTCTGCCGAGGTTAATTGGCTTGCTGAATAAATTGCCCCAAAAAGTGTGCCCTGCGACGAACTGGCGTTGCATCCTCGGTGTTCCAACGCCCTTGCTCCCTCTGTCGGCCAGGATAGGCTCCGGCCCTCCCGCGACCCTCTACAGGATCCAGCGGGTATTGATAATGAATTCATTAATGTAATGACGTAGGTATTCACAGCTCGATGCATGATGATTGCTTCGAAAAGTTGCTTTCTGGGGCAGCCGCGTCGTTTGCTTCCTCTTCTCTCCTCGCGACGTTTCGCCGCAGTTTGCTGCGCAGCACACTGTGCAGCACACAGCGCAGAACACTGCGCCTGAGGATGCCTCTAACGTGTGAGGCAAAACGTGGCGAAGAGAGGAAGCGAATGACGCGGCTGTCCCGAGAGAGCAGCTATTCGAAATAATTCATTAAGGTTTATTTTAATAAAGTTAAACAGTTTAAATTTTATTTCTATAGCACCTAAGAAAGGCTGCGATAACCACAGTAAGTTATATTCGATTCTTAGAAGCCCTTTAGCCATGGGTAGAATGTGAGTAGAATTGTTAGAAAGTCCAGCATTTCTTTCAAGTTCTAACAAATCAGACCGGGAAATGCCGACCTAAGCATTTTTAAAAATCATGGCCTGTGCATTTACACAACTGTAAATTAAGTTGACTTATAGCCACTAGGTGAAAGCCCACTGAGAGAAAGGGCCTCTTATAAAGGAGACCAGAGAGAGCAAGGAAATATTGTATGATGCAGGAATGCTGCCCATATGGTCTGGAGCTCCCCCCAGCAATCTGTGCTGTCAAATGTCCATTTTTATAAATGAAAGTTAAGCCGCTGTTGCTGTACATCGTCTGAAAGTGCAACCAGATCTCAGTGCCCCAGAGCCACATTTGTTTGTATAAGGCAAAATTATGATTCTCAACACAATGTGAATGTGTAAGAGAACTTTTTTTTTCAATAAAACCCTGTCATTCAAATATCTCACAGACAAATGCAATTAGTTGCTCATTACATTTGGATTAAACAGCAAAACTTAACTATATGGGGCGGCGCGGTGGCGCAGTGGTTAGCGCTGACGCCTCACAGCAAGAAGGTCCCGGGTTCGAGTCTCTCGGCTCGGGTGCCTTTCTGTGTGGAGTTTGCATGCTCTCTCCGTGTCCGCGTGGGTTTTCGCCGGGTACTCCGGCTTCCTCCCACAGTCCAAAAGCATGCTCCTGGATAGGTTGATTGGCTCGCAGACTAAAATTGTCCCGCAATGCCCGGCGATGGACCGGCGTCCCGTCGTCGGGTGTATTCCTGCCTTACGCCCTGTGTTTCCGGGATAGGCTCCGGCTCACCGTGACCCTATATAGGATTAAGCGGTTTCAGATAATGAGATGAGATGAGAGACTTAACTATATGGTGGGGTATCAGTACGTAGTGTTTTGTTAACTTGTGAAGCATTAGAGTAGGGCCTGAGGGTGAGACAGGAAGCATTTTTAAAACAAGACACAGGTCACGTATCAAATACCTTTGCATTTTTCTGGGTTTATACAATATAGCCCTTTGTCAATGTAAAAAAACGGCGGCATGCACTTGACAGCAGGAAGGTCCTGGGTTCGTTTCCTAGCCTGGGTGCCTTTCTCTGTGGAGATCGTGTGCTCTCTCTGTGCCCGCGTGGGATTTTGTGAGTTTCTCCAGTTTCCTTGCATAGATACGTATATATGAAAACGCTCTTTGTCCGATAACGTATTAATATACAGAGCGCGCTGTGTCTGGCAGATGTTGGCGACGGCTTATCCCATGCCTTCTCCCTGCCTCGGCCGGGTCGTTCCTCGCACCGCTTATGTCTCTCAAGTGGATAAACACCGCGCGTCCCGTTATAGAGATGTTTACTATTACAGCAGAAAATACGCAGTGAGCTTGCAAGCTCTAGATGCGGGATTCCCACGATACAACAAATGTTCGAACTGACCATCGCAACGTTGTAAGTGGTATATCTTTATTATTATTTTCTTATGCAGTGCAAGTGACACGAGTGGCCAATCGCGATACGATATTCTCTGTCTGCTCGCTCTCCTTGCCAGACACCAACTACCTGTGGTGGCTCTTCCCGAATTATGTCAAGTCGACGCTCTTTCATTTCTGTTACACGGAGCTGGGCCAGGATGTCTCCGTCTGCAACTACTGGAAAGGTGTGCCGTGCACTTCCGTCTGCGGGAGGGCTACAAGGACACAACCTTGTGACATTCAGCGATGTCCCCAAGGAGCAGCTTTTGGGAGCAGTCATCATGCATCGAGCCGTGAAAACGTACATCAGTACATACAGCGGAATCTCAAATAACACGGAGGGGGTGAAGTGATGTTCCGCGTACAGTGGAGGTTTTGGGGAACATCTGTGAATGTAAAGTATTTCGAAGAGGAATTGACATTTTTACTTTTTTGTTTGTTAACTTTCAATAGCATGCATGCCAACTTGGTGTTAGCTGTGTTTCTGTTCTTCTTGGGATACATTTTATGCCAGTGCAGATCCAGCTTAGAGCTGCACGAGATCATCTGTAGATCTGGATTGTGCTTTTTAGCATTGGTTTGTGAATTTAATTACTTGGTGTTTTTATTTTACTTTTTGTTAAACAAAGAAGCAACAGAGAATAGGCGGCAGCAGACATCATTGCTTATTTATAAAACTGTGATAACTTTCAATACCTACAGACCAGTAATAAAGCGTTTTTTGGGTTAAGTGATGCAAAGGTAAACATGCTGTTACCCCACCTCCATTTGACAGCCAATTAGTTTGTCACTTGAACCGAATGTCCCGATTAGTTACTATTTCAGCACAATAGTGTGTTAGCAAACCCACAACATTTACAACAGATTAAGCCATTTCACTGATAACCGCAGCTAGCTTCACCCCATGCTGCTTGCCAGAAGTATGACGGTGCCTTCCCCATTTGGGTGTTATATTGGTAGCGGGCATTAAGGCATCACCGTGTGCCCAAGATGGTTAATGTATTCGTATGAATGACATCACGGCCTTCCCTATGTAACACCTAAATCTGGAAGGCATTTTCATACTTCTGGACGGCACAGTGGCCCAGTGCGTAGCGCTGTCGCCTCACAGCAAGAAGGTCCCGGGTTCGAATCTCGGCTCGGGTGTCTTGCTGTGTGGAGTTTGCATGTTCTCACTGTGTCCGCGTGAGTTTTCGCCGGGCACTGCGGTTTCCTCCCACAGTCCAAAAAACCTGCTGCTGCATAGGTTGATTGGTTTGCAGGCTAAACTGCCTGCAGTGCCTGGTGATGGACTGGCTTCCCATCTTGGGTATATCCCTGCCTTGCGTCCTGTGTCTGCCGGGATAGGCTCCGGTTCACCACGACCCTGTACAGGATTAAGCGGTTTCTGACAATGAGATGAGATGTGATTTTCGTACTTCTCGCAAAAAGAAAACCTGATAAAGCCAGTTGCAATTATCATAACTGTAGAGCCATATGATGATTGCTTCGAAAAGCTGCTCTCTCAAACCCATATGCTCGTGTTATATCCATGCGGAGTCAATTATTATTGAGGGCCCTCTTTGAAGTGATCAAAATCGATATTAACGTTTCAAAAGCCAGGCGGCTCAGCTGGCAACAGCAGCAGACGGGCCGCCGGGGCAGCACAGCGGAGGGGGCAGCAGCGCCATCGTGGGCCGATGGCGCGAGCGTTCACGACAGCTGTCGCTTGCATTCGTGTGCAGACCCGCATCACCTGGACGAGTACCGCAATGGCAGCCAGTTCCTGTCCCTTCTGAACAACGACAGGGAACATGCGAGTTCTGCCGGTATGGACCACTGATGAGTCGCCACCCAACGGTGGAGAATGGCGGGTTTAGAGGCAGGCATTCAGTGAACGCCCCTGCCGCATGGCTTACTTAGAGTCCTACCCACAGTTCCATATTTTTATTTATCTCCACATTGAGATGGGTGCTGTTGTAGTTCGGACGTTTGTTGTGTTGCAGTCGTCCCACATCCAGAGCTTGAAAGCTCTCTGGATACTTTCTGCTGTAATAATAAACACGTATCTGTTTATTTTGTAGATGGGCTTCCAGTCGGAACTTGATTGTTGAATTATTCCTAAACTTGCATAACGTGCGTCGAGTCATGTGCATTGGAATGGGCTTTTTGGTAAATGAAACTTACGTACAAATGTCAATGGGAGTTATAAATATAGGAAAGCCATCATAAATGACGATTTTTATTATTATTATGGGGAAAGCTCAAACGCAACTAAATACTAACACAAGAGACCCAACTAAGTGTGGCAAATTGCATCAAAATCTGAGCGTGGTGATACGGACCTTATGGCTCGAGTCTCCTGTCTCTCTCTCTCTCTCTCCTGCATTTCCTCTCCAGAATGGAAGAGTAACTTTTTACGAATCAACCGCTTGGTGCTGATCGGTGGACCGGATGATGGCGTCATCACGCCCTGGCAGTCCAGGTACCGGTGGTGCTGGCTCTGCGGCATCTGTGCAGAGCCAGCTCAAGTCCCCTTTGAACAACTCCTCGTTTATTTGTGTGTGTGTGTGTGCATGTGAACAGTGTTTTTGTCTGCTCAATCCACTGCCTACATAAAGACTGACCCACTCAGGGTCCTCATCCTGCTGGTCTGTTCGGACTTATAAATGCGTGACATAAGGCTACGGGAGCATAGATATACAGTGCAGCAATAGATGTTACTGCATTGCGTGATGGTGCCCACAAAGTATCTTCAGTTTGTGTTTGTTTATTCGTTATCAACTACTGACTGTGGCGGGCAGCGTGCCTGGTTATCAATGCGTGCATCATCGTCCAATCAACGTTTTCGTTTTTTTTGTATTCCAGTCACTTTGGCTACTACGATAACAACGAAACGGTACAAGACATGAAGAGCCGGAAGGTATGTGTTGTGAGCAACGAGGCTTAAGCCCAGCAAACGTCACCGCTTCACCACGGCCGCATCACACACTCGTAGCGCGCCCGTCTAACCGATTTAGTCACAGCCACGCATCTCTGCACTCGCTCACTCTTGTCAGTCTCCCACAAACCAATCGACGCGTGGACTCAATCGGTCACTCGACACTGATCTCCCCCCCCCAACCCCGGGCACTCTGTAGGCGTACCAACAGGACACGTTTGGACTGCGGACTCTGGACGAGCGGGGTGCGCTCACGGTGTACGAAGTGGCAGGGGTGACGCACACCTCCTGGCATTCCAACCGCACCGTGTTTGACCAGTACATCAGCAAGTGGCTCAGCTGAGTGCTCACAACATTGATTGCTCTATCCCGAATGAGCTGTATGAATGAAAAGCCTTCTGATTTGGCTTTTTTTTGCTTTCTTAAAATCTATCCGACGTGTTAATTTAATTCAAAGTTTACGTTCGTGGTTGTTTTAATAGACTCTCGCTGTGGATCAGCACCGTAGTAATTTACGTTCATGACAGTTCAGGAGTGCGTGGTTATAGCGGTGAGGTTTGTGCGCGTGGTGTTACATTGGCTTGGATCATTGGCAGGAGGTGGTTCATGCGTTACGGGCGGCAAGTCTCTTCGGCTTGCCATCTCAAGCGCAATGTTGTGAGCGTGGTATTGTCCGTACGTGTGTTGGACATTGTACCGTCATGATTGCTTCGAAAAGCTGCTCTCTCGGGACAGCCGCGTCGATGGCTCTCTCTCCTCTCTTCGCCTCCTCCTCCAGCCGCTCCGCCCTGGTACGCCATCCGCTCTAGGGAATCTGATCGCGCGGGCCGGCGAGACATGGCGTACCAGGGCGGAGCGGCTGGAGGAGGAGGCGAGGAGAGGAGAGAGAGCCATCGACGCGGCTGTCCCGAGAGAGCAGCTTTTCGAAGCAATCATCATGCATCGAGCCGTGAAAACCTACATCATTACATTGTACCGTCAGTTGTGCATATCGTAAGCTCGAATCGCGAACGTTAAACCGTCACAAAAACCATCTCGAGACAACGATGCCTAGCCCAGTCTACCATTCACCAGAGAGTGTGAATCACATTACCTTGCGAGATAAAATACATCAGCCAGTCACTGAAAGCCACATTTGCTCAGTTCACTGTTGCGAGGTTACCACCACAAAATGGAAACCGAAATCAAATATCCTGTTAGGCACACTGGGACAATTTTATGCTTTAGGCTAATAGTGGTATAAACAAAACATTTATACATATCTGTGGAGTCTGTGTACAATACATATGCATGTATATACGTGCTGTACACAGTTGATGTGGGGGTAAGGGTGGTGCAGGTAGCAACACTTGTTTCTCACCGCTTGTATGTTCTCCCTTAGTTTGGCATGGGTGTCCTCCCGTAGCGATTTAAACCCTATCATGGAACTGGGATTGAGAAAACTTGGCAATGATTGAAAACATATCCTGCAAAAGACTCAGTTGGGATAAAACATAGGAACGTCGCCCCTTGTGCAAAACGTGGCAGAAGTCTCAGGAACGAACGTGAAACCTGAGACTCGGTGTGGCTTTTCAGGGTAATGCTTATATATTAACTAATACATCACATGGAGGGCACGGTGGCACAGTGAGTAGCGCTGTCATCTCACAGCACGAAGGACCCGGGTTCTATTCCCGGCACGGATGCATTTCTGTGTGGAGTTCGCGTGTTCTCCCCGTGCTCGCGTGGGTTTTCGCTGGGTACTCCGGTTTCCTCACACTCTCCAAAGGCACGCTGCTGCCTAGGTTAATTGGCCTGCTGACTTAATTGCCCCAAAAAGTGTGCACTGCGATGGACTGATATCACATCCTGGGTATTCCCCTTCCTTGTGCCCTCTGTCGGCTGGGATAGGCTCCAACCCCCTCCCCCACGACCCTGTACAGGATTAATAATAATAATTACATTAATAGAGCGCCTTTCACCCGAGGGTTACAAAGCGCTTCACAGAGCTGCGGAGAGAACGGCCCGTCAACGATGGCACCAGAATGGAAATTCAACAGCAACAACAGCGCCAGGGTGTTTTATTTAAGCCTTTAATTTAAACAGCCGTTACGCTAGTATACCTAGTGTGAATTAAAATTACCTCCGCTATGATCGTAACAATGATATAATTCGACTTTGTATGGGAGGGCGGCATGGTGGCCCAGTGGGTAGCGCTGTCGCCTCACAGCAAGAAGGGCCCGGGTTCGAATCTCGGCTCGGGTGCCTTTCTGTGTGGAGTTTGCATGCTCTCCCCGTGTCCGTGTGGGTTTTTGCCGGTGCACTCCTCCCAGTAGTTGTGGGGTTTCCTCCCACAGTCCAAAAAACATGCTGCTGCATAGCTTTGTCGCGGACCGGCCGAGGGACGATCGACTCCCGAGATCCACTCTCCAGCGAGGAGAATCCATCAGGCGCAGACTCCATCGTAAGGGCGAACGGGGTTTAATAAAACAACGCGCAAACAGCCATTTGGCCACTCAGAGGACAATAACGCGCAACGTTACGGCGTTTCGGCCGTACAGACGATAGTTACAGAACCGCATCACAAAACCCCCGGCACGAACTCAACACCAGCTCCCTCAGCGCCCGAATGACCTCATCCCCCCAAACCCTAGCGTACTCCCGCTATTGTCCAGCCCCAATTAACCAATGGGCGGTCCGTCCTCCCATTGCCACCGTCCGGTCAATAGCTCGACCAACCCACGTCGGGTCAGCAACTAAGGGGCTGTCCCCTAATTCAAGCCTAGCGTGAGTGTCCTCCCCGCTCCCCCCCGGTCCCTTTAACACCACGTAACACGGTGGTAGGGCCCCGTAGGGCCCCAACATAGTCCCCACATGCACGCGGCCTGGCACCGTCATGGTTGAGCACCACAGGTTAATTGGCTTGCAGACTAAATTGCTTGCAGTGCCCGGTGATGGACTGGCGTCTCATCGTGGGTATGTACCTGCCTTGCGCCCCGTGTCTGCCGGTATGGGCTGCGGCTCACCGCGACCCTGTACAGGACTAAGCGGTTTCTGATAATGAGGTGAGACTTTGCGTTGGACTGGCGAGTAAGTGAGCAGGGGAGTACGTGGGCGGGCGGGCGAGTAAGTGGGTGAGTGGGTGAGTAAGTGGGTGGGTGAGTGAGTGGGCTGGTGGGTGGGTGGGGGGAGGTTGAGTGAGCGGATGAGTGAGTGGGTGGATGAGCGGGTGAGTGAGTTGGTGGGTGGGTGCGTGAGTGAGTGGGTGGGTGAGTGAGTGTGTGGGTGCGTGGATTGGTGGGTAAGTTAGTGAGTGAGCGGGTAGTTTTGAGGATGGGGGGGGAGGGTCATCGATGGGCCGGTGATTTGGTCATGGGGGTCCGGCGCTGGTTTCTTTCATAACCGGAAGATTAAGCGGTATTGATAACGAATTAATGAATAAATTACATAACAGTACATCCATTGGCTTGAGGATAGCTCATAGATGTGATTTCTGAGAATTAGAGCTCAAACGGAACAATGAAGAATGGCTATTTTTGTCCAGTTAATGTAAAAAATCACGCGTGCCTACGTGTGCATTCCTACCCGTGGGACATATTGTCAAGGCGATGCATTGTGGCCGTTTTTGTAAAGATTACAAAATTTGGCAACATCATGTCTCACAATTTCGTGCATTCAACCCATGCTTTAAAGCCATTCAACCCATGCTTTACAGCCATCAACCCATTCTTTACAGCCATTGAACCCAAGCTTTACAGCCGAGTCATACAAGCCAGTCGTTACGCAACTAATGTTTGAGCAAGCATATAAAATGACCGGCAGTATAGTATATTCACGCAACTGGAGCTGATAAAACCTCAGAGCCATACGGATTGAATCGGTGGTTGTGGTAAATTATAAGCGCTTAATTGTTCAGAATGTTGTCCGTTCACTGCTGAATGAGGGCCTTCCCGTGCCTCATGCAGATCGCGGGGGTTCTATGGCCGTGTATCATTACCATTAATGCTGGTTAGCAAAGGTGACGAGCATAGATACGGGAGCATAGACACATCGTACAACAATGGATTTTTCAGCATTGCCTTCTGTGTAACTCTGCGGGCTAAAGCGGCTTCTCGTTGCCAAGCCAAGCACTATCCAGGCTTGTCGAGGACCCTGTGTAGCTTCCTAGGTCCGACAACATCGGCCACATTCTGGGTGACTTGACCATAGGCAAATTAATGTAGCCAACGTTATCAGTCATTTCATTTTCATTGACAGGTAGAAGCCTCCGTGAGCACGAGGGCGTGTGAACCAGTTAAGCGAAATTTGCCAGAGTCCCGAGTTATCGTGAGACATGAGTCCATCTTAGGTGGGGCTGTTAACGCTATGGGTACTTTTTTGCCAGTATACATATATAAGATTACCGTATCTGGCGATTATGCAGGTGTAAGATTTTAACATCTGCATAAGATCTTAACACCTGCATAATCGCCAGATACGGTAATGCAGGTGTTAAGATCTTAGCACCTGCATAATCGCCAGATACAGTAAAACCTGTTGTAATCTTTTAAGAGTCCATCTGTTTGTGAAAAGCGCTCGAGAAGTGCAATTATTATTGTTGTTGCTGTCATGACACCAAGGCATTTCTTTGTGCGTCACTCGCCTTTCTAATTTCATTATTAATCGGCCAGTCGTAAAGCAGTAGCACAACGTCGCTGTGGTTTCAACATCAAGTGTCTCGTCCATCTTTGTGATGTGGGTCACGAGATAGGCTTCAGGGGATTTCCAGTTCATTTTCTTTCCATTTCGTCAGCACCTTTGCTCCGTGTCCTGTGCCAGATGGACGTATTTTCATTTTCACCGCACTGCTCGCCTCGTGTTACGGCTTCGTGTGGAACCTCGTCAGCCCACGCGGTTTGTCTGGTAGCCCGAGTAGAGACTGAGGATGAAACCGAGCGGATGATGTCATCGATCTCTCCGTGGACTTTAACCTGAGGTTCACGATGATTCACGGCGTGGATCACAGTCCATTCAGGGATTCTACAGTCCTCCTCTGGCTTTTTATGACTTTACTGTAGAATCGTTATGGACGCATCTGGTATGCGTGGTGCAGATTTGCTGCAGATTTTACTGGAACGAGTTGATTACATTTGCAGCCCTTTGTCCACTGCTGGATGAAAGCATCCCCATGCTTGCAGTGCTTATGGGGGTTATTTGATCATACTTCACCACGCTGGTTATTGCGGGCTTGTTGAAAGGACGTCCACGACACAATTGTTTTCACAAAAATGGATTTGTCAAAGCATCTAAGTTCATGCACACGAACAGATATATATTTTTTCAATGCACTGTAGGGTCATAGCATCCCCTTACCATACGGTTCATTTGGGCTGTTTCACTGTACTTCACCATCCTGATGGGTGTGAGTTGGTGGAGATGGAAAGCGTAGATGAGAGATGTCAGTACGGGCGGCGCGGTGGCGCAGTGGTTAGCGCTGACGCCTCACAGCAAGAAGGTCCCGGGTTCGAGTCTCTCGGCTCCGGTGCCTTTCTGTGTGGAGTTTGCATGCTCTCCCCGTGTCCGCGTGGGTTTTCGCCGGGTACTCCGGTTTCCTCCCACAGTCCAAAAGCATGCTCCTGGATAGGTTGATTGGCTCGCAGACTAAAATTGTCCCGCAATGCCCGGCGATGGACCGGCGTCCCGTCGTCGGGTGTATTCCTGCCTTACGCCCTGTGTTTCCGGGATAGGCTCCGGCTCACCGTGACCCTATATAGGATTAAGCGGTTTAAGATAATGAGATGAGATGAGATGTCAGTACAGTACGGTACAGCGATGGATTTTGCTGCAATACCTTGTGCTATCCATGGCGTGGCATATTGTGCAGTGCAACTGTAATTGTACCCAAATTGCAGATGCTTGTCATTGACTTGGAAAGCCGGCCTAAAATGTTGAGGCTTTTCAGACTGAATGCATGTGAACCACGCACACGGTGGTTATTTTGAGATAATCGCGTTTTCTATGTTGCTTGGCAGGGAAACCTTTTGTAATAGGTTGTAGGCGACTCGATATACCTTGTAAGCTCAAAGTAGGACATTTGTCCATACATTAGCATCATACAGATGAAGGAGAATGTCATGGGCTGGTGAATGAGTTGCCTTGAAGAGTCATACAATACATTTTATAGACCTGAAGAATCACTAAAAAATGAAGGGTAATTTATTTTGTGTTTTAAAGCAAAGCCCCAACCTTGAAATCACTTAATAAGTTATTTGAAGATAATTATGCAGCTTAAGTTCTGGATTAGGGCGGCACGGTGGCCCATAGGCTAGTGCTGTCGCCTCACAGCAAGAAAGTCCTGGGTTCGAATCTCGGCTCAGGTGCCTTTCTGTGTGGTTTGCATGTTCTCTCCCCGTGCCCGCGTGGGTTTTCGCCGGGCACTCCGGTTTCCTCCCACAGTCCAAAAAACATGCTGCTACATATGTTAATTGGCTTGCAGGCTATATTACCCTCAGTGCCCGGTGATGGACTGGCGTCCCATAGTGGGTATATCGCTGTATTGCGCCCTGTGTCTGCCGGGATAGGCTCCGACTCACCGCGGCCCTGTACAGGAATAAGCGGTTTCTGACAATGAGATGAGATGAGTTGAGTTATGGATTAAATATAATTTCTTCCACCAAAATACTTCAAATATTGTTCACAACAATTATTTTTAACGTGTCAGGTGTTCCTGCCCCCGAGGAATGTTTTAGAGAAAAATTTAAAAAGACGTCATCAGCTTTAAATTGTGACATTACTTAAAGAGGGAGACGTAAGGTGAAACTTTGTCAGTTTTTACAAGAGTAGTGAAAATGTTAACAGTGATCGCAACGCTTGATAAAAGAGCTCATAGTATTTTTGAAACAGCTATCTCCTCAATGTTGAACACAAGCGTTGTTTAGAGCGTATTTTTAATGCAGGAATCTTGTTTTGTATCGTTAAAGAAAATGCTAG
Organism: Mordacia mordax; assembly: GCA_036362905.1. Lineage (NCBI taxonomy): Eukaryota > Metazoa > Chordata > Hyperoartia > Petromyzontiformes > Petromyzontidae > Mordacia > Mordacia mordax. Next base: position 3,151,907 of record JAZEWT010000015.1, on the reverse strand, counting down.
TTTTAGCAATAAATCAGTCAAGATATTTTACATCTATCAATGCAAATTTAGAAACTGAGAATAGTCTGTTGCTAGGGATAACAGTTGGTTGCTGGGGAAGCGTTGACCACTGTGAAACCACAGGTCATAACGATGTTGTGCCTTTATTGATCCCCCTGTGTGCGCTGCCGCGGTGTGTGTGAGATGCTTGCGTACGTGTTTGCCTGTGTTCCCATCCTGGAGAGGCACTGCAAATACCAGCAGTTCAGTACAGTGTGTCCTCTAAATACCCGAATCATTCAGGGGCAGGGCGCCCCAGTCGACACAGTTTTCTCAACACAACGCCGATGATTCGTAATTAATTTCTTGATAAAAGCCACGTAGTGATCGGGCCATTTTTTTGTCGTGTACCCATGCACCAGTCGACAAAATCAAACAAATTAAATTGTCACATGTGTTTTAACCCCCCCCCCCCCCAATATTTACAATTAGACCATCGATCAAGTTTTGTAATGGTCATTACAATTCTTGTGTTTACGTCAAAAATATTAAACGGCTGGTTTGGGAACGAATGCTCCAACACTACAGCAGTTACTGTGCAGTACCAAACTGGGACTGTGTCGTATTCTATGCCATATGAAGAGGAGCCAAATAAAAAAAGCTACTCGATTATTGAAGGGGCGGCACGGTGGCCCAGTGGGTAGCGCTGTCACCTCACAGCAAGAAGCGCCCGGGTTCGAATCTCGGCTCGGGTGCCTTTCTGTGTGGAGTTTGCATGTTCTCTCCCCGTGTCCGCGGGGGTTTTCGCCGGGCACTCCGGTTTCCTTGCACAGTGCAAAAAACTTGCTGCCGCAGAGGTTAATTGGCTCGCAGACTAAATTGCCCGCAGTTGCCCGGTGTTGGACTGGCGTCCCGTCGTGGGTATCTCCCTGCCTTGCGCCCTGTGTCTGCCGGGATAGGCTCCGGCTCACCGCGACCCTGTACAGGACTCGGCGGTTTCTGACAACAAAACCCTCGCTAAGCGTAGGTCACGATTTAAGCGCCCCCCCCCCACGTTTGTTTCGAGGACACGCCGTGTCGAGGCCAAACATTGAGAAGAGCTCAAATCGCGATGGACACGATGGTCAAACTGACGGTGTGGAGGAGGAGGAGGAGGAGGAAGGGGTGAGGGAGCACAGGCGCACACAGGAGACACAGCTGCGGCGGGTCGTCCAGATTTGTCTAAATGTGCTCGATAGAGAACAGCACTCCGTGTAATGGTGAATCATTGAGCGTTTCTGTATAGCGCGTGATCGCACATCGTAAGGTAATGCGTGAACACGAACGACAGGGTCATCATGAGTTAGTAACTTTTAAGTCGGGGCTCCACGTTCTCTCTGCCGGTGTCACCGCTTTTCGTTCAAGCAGAGCCCGCACGAGCCAGCGCCGCCACACACAACGGAGGCAACGACGCGGCCTGACCGATGCGTCGGCTGGCGGGGCCGACGCTGCGACCGTGTCTCATCTACAATGTCCTCATTTCATGTTTTGTTCCCTTGTCATGTCTGCCGTGGATGAGCTCAGGAACTGTGCCGCGGAGGGTCGCGCACGCGATGCTCTGCGCCGCTGTGTCGAAACGAACTGCGACCGCGGCGGGTCGGGCACTGGGGCTGCGGTTCGTCCAGCCCGTTTTGTTGTGAAGGCCTAATTCGGGAACCGCGCGTTGCATTTTGCGATGGGCTGCGCTTCAGCAGTGCACGATGGAAATAGCGCTGAGTGCGAGCGCCCGAGTGAACCGCGCTCGGATATCGCGTCAGAGCACCGAGCCCGCATCTTTGAGGCAGCGACCCGTGATCATTAAGTCAGGTTCTCGAATGTCGCATGTTGTCTCAGCCTGGTGACCTGTGACTGCACAATAAAAAAAATATTAAAGTGAGTTGTTAATTTGGCTCTCTAATCCTCCAATGTATCATATCAGCTGTGGGGAACCGCTACAATTCGTGAGGCTTCCAAATTATATGGAGCAATTATAAAAATGCTTGGGGCATTCTACTGACTCGTAAACTTACATTTTAGCAAAGTAGTTTTCGTGTTTCCTTTTAATAATAAGTCGTGCATACGAGGGTTAATTGGACCAATCCTGCACTAAACTGTTTTCGGTTTAGTGCTATGTGACGAACACCTCCACAGCATGACATGGTGGAGAATGTGACACCCCCTATAATGTGGGTACGACGAATTTGAAAGGACCTTCGACGCAGTTGGGGTGCATCAACGTCTCTGGGCCGTTCGTCTACACGGGGATTTTGCACCGCTTTCTGCCATGGTTGCCAATGGAAATGTTCGTCTCAGTAACGTGTCGCCAGTAGCACAACAACTGAAATGTTTAAAAAAAAAAGCATTTGCTCTATGATCTTAAAGTACATGGTTGTAAAATAGCACTTACCTAGTTCGTACAGCACGGAGGTGCGCGTCTCTAAGTGTATATGCGGTTTATTTCATTCATAGGCTTTCCAAGCCAACGTTACAGGTCGTGATTGAGTTTTGCTTTAGGCCACGTAATGATCTGAACAAATCGGTGTCGCCATCCTCCTCCTCCCCCACCGGATTCAGCTCGTAAACTTGAACAGTTCTCAACACCGGTGACTCTCTGCATCTTGTCCTGATTATGTTTGACGAAGGTTCAAACTGCACGTGGTAAGCAGATGCTCGATTTAACCGGTGAGGATTGGTCTTTGACTCACCGATGAGCTGCAGCCATTTCCGTTTGCAGCAGTTGTACAGCCGAAGATGTCATTTGCGTGATGAAGCGTCCTTAGTGACAGATGCACTCAGGTCACAACGTGGCTCTACCTAAAACGCAATTATACGTGCGATTAGCTCATACTCTAAACCATTTAGAGTCGAGGTCTAGGCACTTAATGCGCCCCCCAAGTGGCTGTAATGTAAATGTAGAAACATCAATACGAAACCTTTTCATCCTACAGCAGACCGTGCTGAGCACTCAACACACGAGGACACTCGCGCAACAACCGCTCTTCGCCACCGAGCGTCGGTGACGTGACCATAGCACTTTTGCAAGGCCTGGTGTACCTTGAGGCCACGTGAAACGTCGAACGCTCGCTGGCAGGAGATCGTGGCACAGACCCAGGTGCCATGGCTTAACTTGACTGGCCGAGGTACCACCGGTGCTACCTATCGTGTCATTTTGCCGAGTTGTAGCGGCACGGAGCTTTGCTCGTTGTTGTGAGCGTCGATCCAAGCACACATACACTGCTCTCACACTCACTACCACCCCCCCCCCNCTCTGTAGACCTGTCGTGGTATAGGGACGCGCCGTTCTGCACGTCTGGCGTTTTGTTGGCAAGTGCAGGCAATGATGCTATCTTTGCGTACAATGCCAAGCACCGCCGCCACACTCTTCGGTCTGTTCGAGCAGTTGTTGAATCGCGATTACTTTGCTTTTAGTTGATTTTACCAACAAGTTAATACCGTTCATCGATTGATGCTGATGGTGAAAAGGAAGTGAATTGAATTACGCGTTTAACGTGTGGTTCCTTGCCGACTGAAAATCTGTTCACTGCACTTTGTAGTCTGGGAAGTAGTATGGCATTGCAAATGTGAATAACTGTGTTAATTTAAATTTGTACATGTGATGAGGGTAACAATATGAAGATGAGAGATTGGATAAATTAAACTTTTAAAGCTTTTGAATCGCACACTGTATCTTACTGTTGTGTTAATTGCCCGTTGTCAGTAACGGTATGGGTATGTAAACGGCGTTTCAAGTCAAGTGTGAGATTTACACTTTACATTTTAACGTGCATATCCGTCATGTGTCTGGCATGCAAATTGTGTTTGGTTCCGCAAATTATTCCCAGACACTTGTATTGAAATAAAAAAAAAATATTAGATTTTTTCACTTTGCTCTCTTAATTTGTGCAACTGCACAGTCTTTCACAGAGAAAGGAACGAGGTTGTAGTGTGTACTGATGTATGTTTTCATGGCTTGATGTGTGATGATTGCTTAGCAAAGCTGTTCTTTCGGGATAACCGTATCGTGCACTCATCCGCTTTCACGACGTTTCGCGCCCCACGTTGGAGCCATCGTCATGCTTTCTGAGACTCAGTCGATTAAGAGTGTGTGGTGTTGTAAACGCTAAATAATAATGTGTCCTTATGTCAAGAGGTGTGGATAGGGGCACTGAGCCACACTGTGTATAGGAATGCAACACTTCTGGACAGGTATTTTAAATACCTAGCCACACCATCACGCAAAACAGAAAAAGCAGTGATACTGCATACCATAAGCCATTGTTCCAAAACAAGAGGAAAAAAATAGTATGAAAGGCGAGCAACAAGATTTACAACAAGCACTACTCAGAAATGGATGCACAAGAACGATGATCCAACTCGCCAAAGAGGAAACCACAACAGCAAAAGCAAGAATGCTCCGTAAAAACTAACTTCAAGTGGCACACCGCAAATCATTACCAAAACTTGTAAGACGTTGTCAAGTGAAGCATTCACATTTATTTAAATATTGGACAGTGAGGATTTGTTAAACACTAAAATTACGGATTTATAAACTTGCATGGATAATTTATAAACACTTAACGTTCTTTTGATATACATTTTCACAGGATGATCCATTTAGATACCCCACAAAAATACAAAACTGGAGAAAACATTTTTATTTTAAAGTTGGTATACGTTTGCGACCAATCTCAGTGCAAATTAGACAGACTGGTAGGAGACACACATTTTACATTGGCACATTATCATTTAGGGCGGCGCGGTGGCGCAGTGGTTAGCGCTGACGCCTCACAGCAAGAAGGTCCCGGGTTCGAGTCTCTCGGCTCCGGTGCCTTTCTGTGTGGAGTTTGCATGCTCTCCCCGTGTCCGCGTGGGTTTTCGCCGGGTACTCCGGTTTCCTCCCACAGTCCAAAAGCATGCTCCTGGATAGGTTGATTGGCTCGCAGACTAAAATTGTCCCGCAATGCCCGGCGATGGACCGGCGTCCCGTCGTCGGGTGTATTCCTGCCTTACGCCCTATGTTTCCGGGATAGGCTCCGGCTTCACCGTGACCCTATATAGGATTAAGCGGTTTCAGATAATGAGATGAGACATTATCATTTAAGTCCCTTCAGCAGACATTTACTTTGAGAATGGCTTTCCAAAGTGGGTTTTTTTTTGGTTCCCACGTTGGAAGGCATCCTCAGGCGTTCGGTCTGCGAATTCCCGAGGACACCTCCAAATGTGGGAGACAAAATATCGAGAGGGGTAGCGCTCGATGCAGCTATCCCGAAGTAACAGCTCTGGGAAGCAATTCTCAAGCATCGAGCCGTGAAAACCTACATCGGTACATTGATATTTACTTTGATCATCGAAACACAAGCTGTGCAAAAAGAAAACACTATTTATACCACCAGATGGTTTCATTGCCTGTGACTTCATCAGTGGCTCCAGCGAACGCTTGATCAACCGGTGCACACTTCCCACTGGTCCCCGACCTCCGGGAGTATGGAACCTTATTGAGCAAGAGGTTTGCCACAAACCAGGAGGAGACTCCATGCCGCAGACGTTGCGTGGGCGCCACCGTTTAAAACCCCACGTTGGAGGCCGTCTTACGCAGCGTCTCCCCAGGCTCGCACGGGTGGGAGCGGTGTCGCCGACTGAATCAAGTCAACCTTTGGTTGTGAATCCCAGAGATTTGTACAATCGCTTCACAGGCAGCCCAAGGAGATCACGGAAAAGCTGAGTCAGATCACCGCTCGCACGAACGTGGACCTCAGATGCTGATGACGGCTGCCGTGAGTGGATTCAGTACCCGCTCGAGCTGGGATGATGCAGTCGATTAATCGACTATCGAATACGATTACTTCGTCGTTTTCCTAAACCCTTTGGAAAATGGCAGCTAGCCTCACAGACCTGCCTTCTCAAGGTGGGCTACCCCCCAGTAGCTTTGCTGAGCGTGACACAGCTAACGTCAATCACATCCAGTGGCGTACGCAAGGATGGAGGAGACCATTTTTCCCCACCCTGAAAATATTGGTTACGATTAGTGGAGCAAATCACACTGCCAATCGACCCATCGTCAGCAGCAGCAGCAGGAGCCACTGTCCTGCCAGGTTTAATAAACGGCGTTGAGGAGTCTCTCCGCGCGCTGGTTTAACGGGCATGCGCCGACGCTCATAGCCAAGTGAAACATTCAAATTACAAAAGCCGTGCGATGGACAACGGTTGTATAATAATAATAACAATTGTATTTATAGAGCGCTTATAAGTGGCGGAGGTCTGGTGTGCGAGGAATATAATGGTAGTTTCAAAAGGGCACGTCCCTGCTTTTGAAAGTTAAACCAGTGGAAATTGACTACAAACAGTGCAGCACCAAAAAACACATTTATAAAATGTAAAAAATGGGATTAACAATGGAAATCTGCATCATCATCGTCAGTAGGAAAAAGCTTTGCAGAGTTGATCTTTAAACACGCACAGGGGGACCAGCTTATCAAACGGACATCGAAGACATTACACACTGTACGGCACAAACGCATCGTTGTATGGCTCGCCTGCACCTACAGCCACCATCGCCACGTGGTCGGACCTCTGGGACCATTCAATTCAGGGATACTTTAACTTTCTAACACAAAACTTTAAACGTAAAAAAAATTAATAATTCGGTAAGCAACTGCATCCCGGGACACCCGCCCCTGGTAATGGTGCCAGACGTGATGACTCCTGGGAGTTTTCCGTGGAGTTATAAACTCGATACTCCACAGCCAGTCAGTGCGAGCCGAACCCCGGCCACATGACCACCCTGGTGACCTCCCCAGGTGACCAACTCAAGGTCTTGTGGCTCTTGGCCACGTGGCGTGAAGCTCACAGGGTCAGCCAGTTCGGCCACCCTGGTTATGTGGCATTAAAGTGGAACTGCATTTGCAGACTTTTTACAAGAACCCCCTCCCTTCCTGACAAGTCATACACACCGCCAACGTCACCGCTCCCCGACCCCCCCCCTCCTCTTGTTCAAATAAAGATACAAGTAAGTCTCTTCTGCCCCCTACTGGGAAAAATATCTCTCGGTTGGGACTGCGGGAGTGCTGCGAAGACATACAAAAAATAAACTGGCTCTTGGCACGAACATTTCACGTGACGGCAGTTCAAAATAACAGCGACAAAGACAAGCGTACCAAACCGCACTCGCGATTTCCAGTACAATTTTTTTGTGTGCAGCAGAATTGATCGTCGTCTTGCGGGCTTTCAAATGGACGGCGTACGAAAAAAAAAAGCTGCTGAAAAATGGAGCCAGGCTCGCAACCATGGCAAACCAAGCTTAGAAATCGTACCGCTATGATTTGGTCTCAAAACCCTGGACGATATCAAACTCCATTCATCTCACTTGTACTGCCTGTACTATCTAATTTGTTCATTGTCTTGTCTGCACATTGTGATATTGCGCACACTTATCCGTATCGTCATTTGAATTATTAAATGATTAAAAGGGAAAAGCAAAAATCGAGTTGGAAATTAGCACAAATTCAAAATAACATCTTCTTACCATGCATAGTACGGGGTTGCGTATGGTTGGGACAGAAATTAGCGCGAAACGCTTGTTATGCTCCTCGTGAAAAGACGACTCCGAACAGATTTTAAACCAGGTTTTCTAGTGCAGGAAGTACGATGGTCTCAACCCGGTCACCCAATTGATTTATCGAACAGCCCTTTCTCGATCGACTATTGGATCAAGGCCTCCCATAGAAGTTTTGCTTGTCAGAACACTGCACCAATTGTTCAAGGCTGAACCTATCTAATTGATGCTTGACGACCAGGCCCTTGAAGTTTCTAAGGCAGTTCGGAGTCTAGGTGTGACTCTTGATTTCTCATTCAGATTCAAGACACACACCAAGGTGATCAAGGTAGCCTATTTCCATCTCAGAAATATAGCCACACTCTGCAACATCCTATCACCTGCTGATGCTGAGAAGCGAATACACATCATCTCCTCACGAATGGATTACTGCGAAGCACTGCTCTCTGGCACCCCTGCATACCTGATCGCCTCCAACATGTGCAGAATGTGGCTGCAAGAGTCCTTACTCGCACACCCATCCACGATAACGTATCCTCAGTACGGATGTCTCTCCACTGGCTTCCGGTTAAATAAGGATTGAATTCGAGATCCTCCTCCTCACCTACAAGGCTCTCACTGGCGCTGCTCCAACATACATCTGTGACCTACTTCCGGCACCCTCCTCAACACGACAAGTTCGATCCTCCAATACGGGCTGCTCGCTGCGTGTGCCCAGATTACACCCCCATTCGATGGGTGACAGCCTTCTCGCGCGCTGCTCCCAGACTCTGCAATGCCCTTCCATTGGATGTTCCATCAGCTGAGTCCCTGGGCATCTTCAATCTCGTCTCAAGATTCATTTGTTCCATAAGGCTTTCAATTCCTCTGGCTAGGACCGTTGATGCGGCTCAATGTAGTCGTGCCAGGATTATGGCTCTCTGCCGATCTGTGCCTGTTCGGAAATATGTGTTCATTCCTTGTTTGTTGAAGAATTATTTTTTTTCTCCGCTTACCTTACGTCATATAATTAATTAACACTATTTAACTTTCGGATGAACTGTCGTGATGTTGTTGTTGACATGCTATTTACTCAACACCGCTTGGATTTGTAAAAAAACCCAAGAAAACGTTATTGTTGCTGATTTCCATTCTTATGTCGTTGCTGTTGCAGACGTGCCGTTACCTGCGCAGCTCTGTGCAGTGCTATGTGACCCTCGGGTGAAAAGCGGTCTATAAATGCAATTGGGACGCTTAGCGCAATGCCCGAGCCACAGTCCCCACTCGAACAATTACTGCAGAGAAAACAAAAAATCCTTTCACTTTTCACGGAATGTGAACAAAGATTAAAAAAAAAATTGCCTAAACTATATATGCAAATGCGTCAACGGATATGCTGTGAAATAGTATTGATGATAGGACAACAAAAGTCATCTAGCAGTGCGACTCCCAAGTGACATGATTTATGTAATCTCTTTAACAAGACGTGAGCTGTTGTAAAAGAATGCCTAAAACACACGGTGGTGCGTGCATGCAGGTAGTCGTGTACATTGCCTGCATCACACGTGCGACAAGCGCTGCTGGGAACGAACGCTGGACAGTGAACTTCGCAGCCTGGGAAACGACTGCGTAGGATTTCCTGTTTCGAACTCGACTCTCAATCTCACTCGGCCGTATTTCCGGCTCGTTCCGGCGCGCGTGGCATCACCGAGAACTTGTGGCACGACCAGAAAACGCACCGTGTGAGCAAAACAAGAGGGACGTAGAAATGGCCGGTCTGGCCCTGCCTCCCAAACCGGAAGCCGGGACAAGCCAGCGTTGGGGGAACTCGCTTGTGGGGGGGGGGAAGGGGGGGTTGTGTCGGTCAGGCAAGGAACAGCGCCAGGGCATAGAGCGGAAGGAGGAGGTTGTCAATTTGCGCCGTGAAGGCTTCGAACAGTGCGGCGAGCGTGACGCACGCCAGCACCTGCGCGTACTCCGACCCGAGCCGCACCGCGCCGTCCGCCACCACTATCACGGCCAGCGCCACCACCTGCGCGAACACGGACGCCACAGTGCCCTCCACAGTCTTGTTCGAGCCGGGCCAGCGGTAGCGTCCGAGGCCGGCGCCGAATACCGAGGCGACTCCGTCGCCCACCCCGAGGGCTAGAACGCCGGCATATGGCGCCAGCGAGGGGAGGCCCCTGGCCGTGCCGGCGAGGGGGCAGCAGGCGGGCCACGACAGCCACAGCGGCAGCGCCATGCCGAGCAGGAGGTAGATGTGGGTGAGAATGAGCGGCCCCGAGTCTCGCTCGTCCACCAGCGCCGGCAGCGACGCGCGCAGGATCCCGCCGAGCGGCCGCACGTCGAAGGCGCGGGCGTACTCCAGGCCCAGGAACGCCGCCGCCGCTGCCACCGACGCCAGGTGCAGCAGGGCGCGGTCGCGCGCCAATCCCGGCAGGAAGGTGGCCACGGCGAACGCGTGGAAGGCCTTGCGTGCCGCCGTGCGCGGCAGGGCGCCGCCGGCGGGCCACGTCGCGCCGCTCAGCGCCGCCGCGAGCGCCATGGCGCCCGCAAGGAGGAAGGCCCAGTAGGCGAGCATGTAGCGGCGGCCTCGCGGGCGGCTCAGGAAGTCGGCGAGCCAGAGCAGTGGGTCAGAGTGGAACAGGTGCTGCAGCCAGGGCAGCAGGATGCCGAGCGCGAACACCAGACAGAGGCCGTAGAAGTACACGGCACGCGCCAGGTGGTTGGACGTCATGAAGCGGAAGAGGAGCCCGAAGATGGCACCGGCTACGACGGCGCCTGCGCTCACCACGAGCAGCACGCTCGTCAGCTCGTTCCGCTTGGCGCCGCCGCCCAACGACGTCGTCCACGTCGCCAGGCAGTGCGCCAGCGCGCCCAGCCCCTCTGCGACAACCAGCGCCTCACCCAACGACAGGCTGCCGGGCAGCGCCACCACGAGCAACGGAACGAAGACGGCCGACGCCAGCAGGAGGCCGGCAACAGTGGCGGCGCCGTCACCGCCGGCGCCGCCACGCAGCGCGTACGCCGCGAGGGTGGCGGTGGCGGCGTAGACGGCGCAAGTCCACCGCGGGAACGGCCGAGTGAGCAGCAGCCCCACCAGCGAGGTGAGCGACAGCAGCAGCGCCGCCGACAGCGCCGCCGATGCCGCCGCTTTGGCCGCGGCGCCGGCGCAGCGCTGGGCCAGCGCGGCGGCCACTAGCGGAACGGCCAGGCCGCCCGCCAGCAGACCGCACGCGGAGGCCGAGCCGGGCCGGAAGGCTGCGGCGAGCGTGGGCGAGGCGGCGATGAGGCGGCCCCATTTGGGCTGCGTGTAGAACGTCTGCACGGTGAGGAGCAGCAGCGAGGCCGTGAGCGGCGCCCACGAGGCCAGGTGTAGGCGGCACACGCACGCCATCACCACCGCCGCCTCCAGCACCACCGCCGCCGGCGACGACATGGATCGGAGTGCGTTCTGGGAGTGGGAGGGGTCGGGTGTAGGATGGGTCGGAGTGGGATGGGCCAGGGGTGTGGGGGAGTCGGGTTGGAGAGGTCAGGAGTGGGAGGGGTCGGTGTGGGAGGGGTCGGGATG
>JAZEWT010000015.1:3081642-3091887 GCA_036362905.1 Mordacia mordax | reverse complement strand
GTAATGATGTAGGTTTTCACGGCTCGATGCATGATGATTGCTTCGAAAAGCTGCTCTCTCGGGACAGCCGCGTCGATGGCTCTCTCTCCTCTACTGAGATGTCGATGACCGTGATGAGAGGATTGCTCTCAAGAGCGGCTCTTTCGGGAGGGCCGAGAGGAGGAATGCTCGACACAGCTGTCAGGAGAGAGCAGCTCTTGACAGCGATCATCGTACATCGAGACTTGATAGCCTGCATCTGTCAACGGTATGGCAGTGTGTGTCCAACGCTGGCCCTGCATCGATATTGGGGCGGCAGGGCGGCGCAGTGGTCACGTCCGCTCCTGCGCTGGTTTCCTCCCGGCTCTCCGGTTCCCCCAAACGACTGGTGAAGGGGATGATGCATCGCGTGTTTCTTCTGGCACGGGGGAAAAAGCCTCGCTGAGACTGAAGACTCGTTTAACTACGAGCGTCAACACTTCATGAACTAGATAATCTCATTATCTGAAACCGCTTAATCCTATATAGGGTCACGGTGAGCCGGAGCCTATCCCGGAAACACAGGGCGTAAGGCAGGAATACACCCGACGACGGGACGCCAGTCCATCGCCGGGCATTGCGGGACAATTTTAGCCTGCGAGCCAATCAACCTACCCAGGAGCATGCTTTTGGACTGTGGGAGGAAACAGGAGTACCCGGCGAAAACCCACGCGGACACGGGGAGAGCATGCAAACACCACACAGAAAGGCACCCGAGCCGAGAGATTCGAACCCGGGACCTTCTTGCTGTGAGGCGTCAGCGCTAACCACTGGGCCACCGCGCCGCCCCTGAACTAGATAATGCATCAGAATTACAATCGATGTGAGCACAGTCCTGATATATTTGATGGAGGGAATAGAAGGGTGATTTCTGACACAAGGTGCACTACTCACGGATATAAACACAACTGACCTTGCTCTCCCAGGCTGTGCTTATAAGCAGCGTCTGCTGTAATTGGTTGAGTCGATATCGAATCATGGGCACTCCGGTTTCCTCCCACAGTCCAAAAACATGCTGCTGCATAGGTTAATTGGCTCGCAGGCTAAATTGCCCGCAGTGCCCAGTGATGGATTGGCGTCCCATCGTCGGTATATCCCTGCCTTGCGCCCTGTGTCTGCCGGGATAGGCTCCGGCTCACCGTGACCCTGTATAGGACTAAGCGGTTTCAGACAATGAGATGAGATATCGAATCACAACACATGTCTTGTGACACAGGCCAGAGCAGCGTTCGGAGAGCTTCAGAAAGGGCGAGCGAGTTGTACAGTGGTTAGTGCCCTGCGCTGCGCAGCTGTGGATCTTGAGTGCGGTTCCCAGTAATGGCGAACGTGACTGGCGAGTCCTATCGGAGACATTTCTTTGACTAACCCACGATAAATGGTGAAGTATGGTCAACCCCCCCCCCCCATGACTGATAGAGCACAAGTAGGCTGCCATTCTGCAGTGCATTGACACAGGGTTGTATGTTGTTATTATTATCATACAGAAAGAAAAAGACAAAGATAGCAATGTTCATCGTCAGAGATGCACGATGGTGCAGTGAGTAGCGCAGTCGCCTCACAGCAAGAAGGTCCCGGGTTCGATTCTCGACTCGGGCACCTTTCTGTGTGGAGTTCGTGTGCTCTCTCTCTCCCTGTGTCCGTGTGGGTTTTCACCGGGTACTTTGGTCTCCTCCCACCGACCTAAGATACGTTGCTGCCTAAGTCAATTTCCCTGCTGAGTAAATTGACCCCAGTGCCCCTGCGATTTACTTGCGTCACATCCTGGGTATAGCCCTGCCTTGCACCCTGCGTCTGCCGCGATGGGCTGTGGCCCCCCGCGACCCCGTACAGGATTAAGCGCGTATTGACAGTGACGATGATTATCAGATATGTGATGGTGTCTGGTGACTGACAGGTGGAGGCGGTTTATCAACGGGGGATAACAGCGATGCTACTCCCACGCGTACGTGAAAGTCACTTTGAGACTTTTTTGTACAAACCCTGCTTGAAACGGTTGGTCACTTGGAACGCCGTTATTAACCTTTCATCATAATTGCCTGTGTGCCGTGGTGATTATAGCCTTGCTGATGATAACGCCTTCAGCGAATGTGACTGGAACATCAAGCCCCATGCTGCGGCTGAGAGGGCCGGACGTACCGTCCTCAGTTAATGAGGGACGGTGCTGATGGGAAGCTTCGCGGGTTCGGGCGTCCAACGCGGACGCCACGACGGCGTGGGCGATCGATCGTGTAATCGTGGGGTGGCGCGGTGGCGCAGTGGGTGGTGCGGTGAGTAGCGCTGTCGCCTCGCAGCAAGAAGGGCCCGGGTTCGAATCTCGGCTTGGATGCCTTTCTGTGTGGAGTTTGCGTGTTCTACTCTCCTCTCTCTCTCTCCCCCCGTACTCGCGTGGGTTTTTGGCAGGTACTACGGTTTCCTCCCACCGTCCAAAGACACGCTCCTGCCTAGTTTAATTGGCCTACTGAGTAAATCGCACCATAAAGTGTGCCCCGCGATGTACTGGCGTCACATCCTGGGTATCCCCCCGCCTTGCACCCTCTGTTGGCCAGGATACGCAGTGTCTGGCAAATGTTGGCCGCCGGCTGAATGCATAGCTGCCTTCCCCTCGCCTCTCTGCGGTTTCCTCGCTACGCCACTATAATGATGTGAGTCGCCCTGCATAAGGCCGTCTGCTAAACAATAATTAATAATTATCACGAAGCGGCTCTTCACGTGGGCCTAGCAGAGTATATCCTGCAGTTGACCGACCGCGATTCAACGGAACTTAGTAACGATGGACGCTGCCCGTTTTCTCCGAGACAACGGTCTGTGTCGGAAATTACGGAGGTAATGTTTTTTTTTCATTTCAGTGTTTTCATTGCTGCGACAAGATGCGTGCGTTACTCTGTTTAACGGCCTGCATAACACATTGCTTGTTATAAGATGTGGTCAGGGCGGCGCGGTGGCCCAGTGGTTAGCGCTGACGCCTCACAGCAAGAAGGTCCCGGGTTCGAATCTCTCGGCTCGGGTGCCTTTCTGTGTGGAGTTTGCATGTTCTCCCTGTGTCCGTGTGGGTTTCGCCGGGAACTCCAGTTTCCTCCTACAGTTCAATAAACATGCTGCTTTATAGGTTAATTGGCTTGAGGACTAAATTGCCTGCAGTGCCCGATGATGGACTGGGGTCCCATCATGGGTATATCCCTGCCTTGTGCCCTGTGTCTGACGGGATAGGCTCTGGCTCATTGCGACCCTGTACAGGACTTAGCGGTTTCTGCAATGAGATGGGATGAGATAACTGCGTGCTCACGCCACTGTTAGCAGAAGGGCCTCCATTGGAGTGCGTTCGAGCGATCCCCTCTGGAGAATATTTTGGACCGAATTTTCAACCAACGCCGACCAGACGTCTTGTCGTCTTGCCGGCATGGGAGTACCCACAGTTCACCCCACCGCATGTGATCTGCCGATCATAGACTGGCTGCTGCGCGTGTTCGTGTTTTGCGCGCGCGTGTGCGTGTTGCATGTTTGATCGGCGACGCAAGGTGGTGAAGACGAGATTGGCGCTGGGCAAGACGGGGCAGTACAGCAGCATGGTCGACTGCGCCCGCAAAATCGCGACGCGCGAGGGCATGCGGGCGTTCTTCAAGGGCTACTTGCCCAACGTGCTCGGGATCATCCCCTACGCAGGCATCGACTTGGCCACCTACGAGGTGAGGACCCCGCGGGTGTTGTCTGGCACATGCTGCGTTGCGTGACGAATTGTGCGTCATCTCGGTCATTCCAGTCGCACCACCTGGGCCTGTCGCGTGGTCTGTTCAGCGGGCCCACGGCGCTCCACGTGGCCTCAAGAGTGCCTCCAACACGCACGAGCGTTGTTGTGGTGACGTCGCCACCATGTCGGTGGCGATTGGCGGCTGGTTTTTAAAAAAAAAAAATTGTTTGTTGGGGGGATGTCTCAAACGACACTGCTCCCGATGGAGTGGATGAAAGAGGTGACCGATGGAGCAGATGCAGTGGGAAACACGACTGTAAACGTATTTTGATAAGACTAGCACGGACTATCTTGATATCCAAATCTCTCATCTCATCTCATTATCTGAAACCGCTTAATCCTATATAGGGTCACGGTGAGCCGGAGCCTATCCCGGAAACACAGGGCGTAAGGCAGGAATACACCCGACGACGGGACGCCAGTCCATCGCCGGGATATCCAAATCGATATAGGATATCAGCTGTATTCTAGAACGCCCTTGAAATAACGAATGCTGATTTCGTGTATGTGAAGATTGTATGAAAGAAAATAATTGGTTGGATTGAGACAGATTAAAACAGTATTGTTCTGGACAATTACTTTTTATGTCAAAAGCACTTCACGTGACGTGTGTGCACCCGATTAATTGTGTTGTCATGCATCAGTGGACTGGCAAAAAGCTACACTCGTTCATTGAGTGAAATTGGAACACTTGCTTCACAGCAAACGGGCCCTGGGTTCAGTTCCTGTCTTGTGCAGCTCTTCGTGTGGCGTTTGTGCGTTGTGCCCCTGTTACACGCGTGTCACCTCCAGTCGCCCAAAAACATTCACCGTGTTTGTGTTCGATAGCTATATAGATGTTCAGTATTGGAGCAGAAAGTAGCCGGTGAGCTCGCAAGCTCTAGATGCGGGATTCCCGCAACGCAGCAAACGTTTCAACTGAGCAACGGAACAATGCTGGCGGAAAGTCCCAACGCAGGACACTCCCGCAAAAGTGTTTTGGCACTCGGTGTAGATTTGTTTCTCACCAAATAAGTAAATCTCTAAGCTCGGGGTACTTTTTTGCCAGTGTACATATGTAACGAGTCGAAAAGGTTCTTTCCCATTTCTGGCCACTGCACAGGTGTCAAGATCTTAAAACACCAAAATAGACACTTTTCACAAAGTGTCCAGTTTGAAAAAGCCCCACATACTTGTGGCGAAATATGCAAACAGGAAGCTTTGCACATTTCGCCACAAGTATGTGTGGCTTTTGCAAACTGGACACAAGTATGTGTGGCTTTTGCCAACTGGACACAAGTAGGCTTTTGCAAACTAGACGCTTTGTGAAAGGTGTCTATTTTGGTGTTTTAAGTAAATCTTTACCTCGTTAAAGTTTGTACGGTCGAATCGCCTAATAAAAAGGTGACGCCCCCCCCCCTTAATTAACCATCCCACCCGCTCGCTGTTATCTGCACGGCTTCCGCTGTCGGGGCGCCCGCTGTCGGCGCCGGCGTAACCTCTGACCCCGGCACCGCCTTCCCTCGCGGGCAGACGCTGAAGAACTGGTGGCTGCAGAAGCACACGGCGGAGGGGGCGAACCCGGGCATCGCCGTGCTGCTCTGCTGCGCCACCATCTCCAGCACGTGCGGGCAGCTCGCCAGCTACCCGCTCGCGCTCGTGCGCACGCGCATGCAGGCCGCGGGTCAGTGCGCGCGCGCGCGCGCCTCCACCGCGCCGCTCACCGCACTCCGCCGCCCACTGCACATCAAGACGAAGATCCCCCCCATGTAGCCTTCACGGACTGTAGGATCAAGTGCCTTTAGTGAGCACTTGCGAAGGCCGGCACGGCACACGAAAACGTGGGTCGCCAGCACCAGCCCTGGCCGTCTTTGTATCCCTAAAGGCGATGTTTGCACATCGTACTAGGCACCCATGTTAGGCTGAGTCGATTTAGGGGAGGCCCAGAACCATCGGGCAGCAAGGTTCGCAGCCCAGCGCACTAACCGCTGAGTCACCGCTCCCCACATCCGCTCCAAATACAAAGACAAAGATCCCCCATATAGCCTTAAGACTGTAGGGCCAAGTGTCATTAGCGAGCACCTATGAAGGTCGACAGGGCACACGAGGTGGTGGGTGACCAGCAGCACGCCCGGCCGCCTTTGTCTCCCCAGTGGAAGTGTTTAACACACCGCACCAGGTACTCATTTGAGGCTGTGGCGAACATCCTGGACACACACGCGCGCAGACACGCGCGCGAGCGTTCATCCCCGTTCACGCCTCCCGCGTCAGAGGCCACCTCACGGCGCCTCCGGCGTGGGAGGCGTAACGTCGTGAAGGACGGAGGAAGAACACTCGCCACGGCCGTCGCAAAAAGAGCAGCTTTCAAGAAACGGGAGCGGTTCTCTGAAGCGATGACAATGAATTTCTCATCTCATCTCATTGTCTGAAACCGCTTAGTCCTATACAGGGTCGCGGTGAGCCGGAGCCTATCCCGGCAGACACAGGGCGCAAGGCAGGGATACACCCACGATGGGACGCCAGTCCATCGCCGGGCACTGCGGGGCAATTTAGCCTGCGAGCCAATTAACCTATGCAACAGCATGCTTTTTGGACTGTGGGAGGAAACCGGAGTGCCCGGCGAAAACCCACGCGGACACGGGGAGAGAGCATGCAAACTCCACACAGAAAGGCACCCGAGCCGAGATTCGAACCCGGGACCTTCTTGCTGTGAGGCGACAGCGCTAACCACTGGGCCACCGCGCGCCCGACAATGAATTTGTGCTCTGATGCTCACCTGCATGGCATCGACTTGTCTGTAGGTGGCAGTAGAGCAAGCAGGCTCCTGACTTTTAAGGTCTCGGTGGTCTGCTCGTTTGTTGTGCAGTTTTCTGCCGAGCTTTCTCGTATCCATTATTAGATATGCTGGTTGTGTGTATTCCCGAGTGGGAGCCTGCCGAATGTTGGTCATCGTAACACTTCAAGTGGGCAAATATCGATGCGATTATTTAAATACTAAATTATAAATAGATACCCAATAATAGCACTTGCTCTAACCGCGATTAGTCTGCAGCTGTGCAGCTGGCGCTGTGGATTACAGCTTGACCCGCAGTTTGGGAATTCTGCGCTTTAGGTGTCGTCAGGCATTCGACCCGGCCTCCGATTTATTGGCGTCGGTGAAAACTGCCGCGCTGTGGAAAAGCCAGCACCGGCTGTCCGAGGCTGCCGGTCCCAACGCCGCGGAGATGTAGAATTTACACGCCTGGCGGAGGGTCAGGGGTCGGCGGCTCGTGGCACTGTACTGCCCCCTGGATCCGGGGGGAGGGGTGGGGGGCGTTGGGGCAGCCTGCCATGGGGATGGGGAACCCAAGGCCCAAAAGCCATGTATGGGCTCCCACGTTTCATGTTGTCATAGACAATAATAATATTTGCATTTCTAAAGCGCATTTCAGCCGACGGTTATTTAGCGCTGCAGGGAGCTGATGTTTATTATTAGATATCATTACAGCAGAAAGTGCCCAGTGAGCTTGCAATTTTTGGCTCTGGATGTGGTCATAAATCATGCACAAATGATATTTATGAATCACTTCAAGCGTCCGAGCGTACAGATCGTGAAAGATCTGGCAGAGGAGATGCCTGGCTTTGATCTTCCGCAAAACTTACGGGCGTTCATCGCACAAACCGTATCCACCGCACACAAAGTGCAGCTGTGGTGGTCACCGAACACAGACCGTGGGTGAGTGCAGTGGGTGAGCGATTGGTGGAGTTAGCGAGTCGGTGAGTTAGTGAGTGTTCGGGTGTAGTCACCCAGAACAGACCACGTAGTACATAACGACTGGGTGGGTGGGTGAGTGAGCAAGTGAGTGGGTGAGTTGATAAGCAGGTGGGTGGCAGCGTGAGTAACTGAGTGAGTGAGTGAGGGAATGGGTGAGCGGGTGAGTGAGGAGTATGTGGGTGGGTGAGTGAGTGGGCGGGTGAGTGAGTGGGTGAGAGCGTGACTGTATGAGTGAGTGACTGCGGTCACCAAACACAGGCCATGGAACACATAATGGCTGAATTCCCAGGTCACAAATACGAAGGCCTGACCTACAGCGATACACGCGTTACTCCGGACACAATCACCTGGCTTGACCTGCACCACAACATATTGTTAGAGTTGTTGCTCGACAGCTACATCAGCAAGACGAATGTCGAAGATGCATCTTAGCCGTGCTAATGGGATACCAGGGGAAAATATTTTCGATCTAGTAACGCTGTTTATTTTTTTTTGTTCCAAGATATATAATATTGAAACATCTTCGCTGGTTCTCGGTAAGGAGAGGGGTTCCTGTCAGTTGTAACTTTTCTGAGCTTGAGTGAGTGGGGGGTTCTGTGCGATGTCATGTCTCTGTGTTTACTGTTGGCGAGTACGGTTTAGCGAGTGAGGATTTCCGGGAAGGCTGGGTGGCGCAGTGTCAACATCCGCGCCTCGCAGAAACAAGGCCCTCGGACACCTTTCTTCTTGGAGTTTGCGACTTGTACGCACGTTCTCCGTGCATTTATAGAGCGCCTTTCACCCGAGGGTCACAAAGCGCTGCACAGAGCTGCGGAGAGAACGGCACTCCAATGACAACGACAAGATCAGAACGGCAAATCAGCAACAATAACAGTTTTTTTTTATCAAATCCGAGCTGTGGCGAGAATGCCATGTCAACAACAACATCAGAACAGTTCAACGAAAAGTCAAACAACAGCGATAAATTATAGGACATGAATTCAGAAAAAATTAATAATTTCTTAAACAAACAAGGAAGGAACACATTTTCCTGAGCAGGTGCGAATCGGAAGTGAGCCAACATCCTGGCACGACAACACTGAGCTGCATTTATTGTCCTAGCTGGAGGACTTGAAAGTTCTACGGAACAAGTGAGTCTTGAGACGAGATTTGTAGACGCCCAAGGACTCAGCTGAACGAATCTCTAGTGGAAGGGCATTCCAGAGTCTTGGAGCAGTGTGCGAGAAGGCTGTCACCCAACTAATGGAGGTGCGACCTGGGCACACACAGCAAGCCCGTATTGGAGGATCGAAGTTGTCGTGTTGAGGAGGGTGCCTGAAGTAGGTCACGGATGTATGTCGGAGCAGCAGCAGTGAGAGCCTTGTAGGTGAGAAGGAGGATCTTGAATTCAATCCTGTATTTAACAGGTAACCAGTGGAGAGACACGAGTACTGGGGATATGTGATCATGGATGGGTGTGTGAGTGAGGTCTCTAGCAGCCGCATTCTGCACACGTTGGAGACGATTAATGAGGTAGGCGGGGGTGCCAGGGAGCAGTGCATAGCAATAATCGATTCGTGATGAGATGAAGATGTGTATTAGCTTCTCAGCATCAGCAGGTGACAGGATGTTGCGTAGTCTGGCTATATTTCTGAGATGAAAATAAGCTCCCTTCATCACCTTGTTGATGTGTGTCTCAAAGGTGAGTGAGGAATCAAGAGTCACACCTAGACTCCAGACTGCCTTAGCAGCTTCAATTGTCTGGTCGTCAAGTATCAATCGGATAGGTTCAGCCTTGAACAATTGGTGCGGTGTTCCAACAAGGAAAACGTCTGTTTTGTCTCCATTTAGTTTTGGAAACTTTGAATTGAGCCAGACCTTCACAGTTGACAGTGAGGATGACATGCAAAGACCAGACGCATTGATGGATGACTTTGCGTGGATATAGATTTGGATGTCATCAGCATAGCAATGATAGCTGATTTTGAGGCTGCGCAGAATATGGCCAAGTGGTTGTCTGTAGATGCTGAAGAGGAGTGGGCCGAGAACTGAACCCTGAGGAACTCCAGACAAAACAGGATGAATCTCAGAGTTTTGTCCTTTGAGAATCGCCGATACCGTCATATATAGGACGCAGTGTCTGGTCATATTTGACGCTGGCTAACCATTTGGCTGACTTCCCTCCGCCTCTTCGGTTTCCTTACCCCCATTAAATAATTTTGTCTACGAACGAACACCTTCCGCACAGAATGCGTGCGGCGCCACGCATTACAACGCGTAGTTATTATATAACAATGTGGTGCTTCCGTGTTTCCCAGCGGGCGAGTGCGGTTGAGCGAGCGCGGTTTTCCGTGTCGTCCCTCTGCCGTGCACGCAGCGAGCGTGGGGAGCCCGGGAGCCGCTCAGCCCGGCATGGTCGGGCTCATGCGCTCCATCGTGCGGCAGGACGGGTTCCTCGGCCTCTACCGCGGCATCGCGCCCAACTTCATGAAGGTCATCCCCGCCGTGGGCATCAGCTACGTCGTTTACGAGAACCTCAAACGGGCGCTCGGCGTGACGTCGCGGTGACCCGGGCCTCTTCGAGCGCGGCGGCGATGGCGGCGGCGGTAGCGGCGGCGATGGCGGTAGCGGTAGCGGCGGCGATGACCCGCTTGCGAGCGAACGTAAGCTCTGAGCGACGCCGGCAGCCTCACGGAGGTGACGGCGATGACGATGGTGAAAGTGCCCCCAAGCCCATTGCCTGCCTGCCACTGGGGGGGGGGGGGGGGGG
>JAZEWT010000015.1:3061967-3072145 GCA_036362905.1 Mordacia mordax | reverse complement strand
CGACAGCGCTAACCACTGGGCCACCGCGCCGCCCTTTAATAATAATTATTAATAACAATAATGCACTAGCGTTATAATAATGCACTTTCGGAAACGTCGGACATCATGCCGAGCAGCGCACAACGACGCGGAACCACGTCTGAGACCTTTCGAGTGTTACCAACGAAACGGTCCTTTTGTATCGCGTGGAAATGTTTGAAAAATTATTTTTGAAGCATGCGCCGTTGTTTCATTATTGCCGTGTATGCCGCCTGCCGTAATGCACGGGCCTGCGGTGACTGCATAGGCAGTGGTGCTCACTCGTAACACAATCGGGACGTCTCTCGTCATTAGGCGACGTTGCTGTCAAAATAAAAAAGGTCCCAGTGACATCGGAGTGGCGAGCAACGCGTTATTCAACCGCAGTGTGCTCTCGCTGGTGAGAAATGTCACTCCGCACTGCGGGACATTCGTACAATTTTTGACGGTTCAGCGATGACGATGCAGTAATTACTAAACCCTACGCCGGAGTTGTACGCTGCCTGACAAACGGCCTGTGCAGTTTAATTTACGTTTTTACCGTTTCGCAACCGTGGAACGTACGGAACGGAAATGTCCTCTGGGGCAGAGTGGAATCCCTCCTTCATTCAACGCAGAGCGTCGATGGAAATCTAACGGAACCCAGTACTAACGCCTGAAATCCTGTGTACATCGTGTGGTTCGAATAAACATTGATTGAATATTGGGCCATCGTTTATCCAACGGTTCCAGGTTCCAATTCCATGCCAACGTTGTCCCAATGTTGCATATTTACTGGAATTAAGGCAGCGGGCTCCTTGAGCCCATGTGTACATACAGACATCCCCCGATATACGGAAACTCTTTCTACGAAAATTCGCTATACCGCATAAAAGTATTTGCGGACTAAATTTTGTTACGCAAGAGTAATATTGGCTGTAATAGAAATGCTTAATGTCAAACGTCTATTATACTTTACCTTTAAAACGCCACCATGTGTTAGGTTACTAAAGTAAGATATACGGAAATTCACTTAACACAAATATTGTCAGGAACTTAACCCTTCGTATATCGAGGGATGACTGTATACGCCTAATTCAGCATTACGATGTCTTGTGGATCCTAGTGGATTAATATGAAGAGTTATTTCCACCAGTGGTGTTTGCTGCAACCCGGGCACTGTGGACATCTTTCTTCTTAATGTCAATCATAAGTTTGCACTGCTGATGTGTAGTCCCCAGTGTGGTGACACTGCACACGGAGGCTTGATGAGTCACGGGCGTGGAGCGTGGATGAGGATGCGTGGGAAAAGAAAGCAATCGGATGTGCGTCACAAACGGCATTGTAGGCGACCTCCCAGCGGCCGTGGGTCACGTCAGCTGCGAGTGATGTCTGAACTGGCCTCGGGCTCCCAGGGTGGTGAAGTATGGCCGAACAGCACCCGCGACTGACATGGCATGGGGCTGTGAGTGTTGGGTCAACATGTACTGCTTTGATGATTCCTCAGCAATGTGCTCTTTCGGGATAGCAGTGTCGAGCGCTCCTCTTCTCTCGATCGAGACATTTCGCCTACCACGTTGGAGGCATCCCACGTTGTCTCCAACGTGGGAGTTACTGAGGATGCCTCCAGCGTTGCAGGCGATACATTGGCAAGGAGAGATTAGGAGAGTTCGACACACCTATCCCGACAGAGAAGCTTTTCGAAGCAGTTATGCATAAATCCGTGAAAACCCACATCAGTACAAGCACTACTTTTACAAAGATGTCAACTCAGTTTGTCGTATGAATAGGCTGCCCCTTGCCATAGGAGTGTGGAACTTCCTCCTAGGGCTCAGGGCTACTGTACTCGTTTGAGCTCGATTGTTAATTATTGTAACTTATAAAATGTAACTCTTGATTGATGCTTACGGGGGGCTGCAGTTTAATTGCTGAAACCTTAAAGGGATTCCCCTGCTAAAGATAATTCGCTAATATTGACCGTGCAGGCTCCGTAGTGGCAAAGGACAAATCTGTTGTCAATAACATTAATTATTGGGTGACACAACGTTGGTAGTGGTGCACAAGCACAAATAGCGAACACGTGGCACGGTTGTCAATAACACCGTGGCTTTAAGAGAAAGAAATAAGCAATAGGTGATATTGCTAGGAATGTGTTATGGAGAACAGCTTTTTCCCCCTCCGCTTTTAAGACAACCGTGTTCTTGACAAATGCGTTGAGTTTTTTGTAAATAATGTAATCAGGCCTAAAACTGTTCTCACAGACCATGCCCTGTCGTTGGTCTGTGATCCGGTATAAAGTCAATGAATCGGCGCGAGCATCTGCCCACGTACCCCCCAAGCGTTTTGTACCAAAAGCTCCTTCCCACCCTGCGTGTCATTGGTGGCCATGATCTTCTGGTTGGTGATCACGTGGGCTTGACAGAGCGGTGACGCGGACGCCTCTGCGACGAAATGGGGTTCAGAATAGACCGCGTCCTTCGATGTCACCTGCACCGGGTTCGTCGTCTTCACGGCGCTGGTCATTGTTTTGTGGTCACGATTTGCAGGGCTTGCGGTTCAGCCTGTGACCAATTCACCCATAAAGTGTCCGGTCTCCGAAATTAAACAGGGTCGTTGTCAAGAACACTGCCAGTAAACTCAGAATGGGATAGAGCGGTGATGTAGCGGTTAGCGCACTTCGTTCGGAAGCCAGAGAGCGGCGCACAATTCCTCGGCACAGATAGTGTCAGTCATGTTTGGAGTGGACCTGGCCGGTTCGTCCTCCTTCCCACCCCGAACTTCACCAAACAGCAATGACCAGCGTGGCGATGCACGCTCAGTACAATGACAGAGACCTCCATTATGGCATCAAGAGACTCTTGAGTGTAAGCGCTGTTAGCGAGTACGGCATTCGAAGGGGTGGGTGGCCAGCACCACTCCCAACCGACTTATGTCTCTCTCGTGGTGCTGTTTGAACGCTGCACCAGGTACTCATTTGAGACTGAGTCGACCTCAGGGAAGCCCAGGACCAGTTCATAGCACAGCGCGCTAACCAACCACTGCGCCACCACTGCTCCCTATTGAATGTACAAAACCGTTGTTAACTATTAAAGATGTGAGTTTAAATAGCATGGTTGTGAAATTAACAATATCGTACTGATAGCAGACGGTTCAGCAACACACTGCTAGGGCCTTCTGAGCATTACCATCCACGGGCTATGCTTAAGTCTATACTCAACCCGTGCTGTAATTGGCCAGTTTATGATAAATAACAATGACGCAGAATTCATAACAACTTTTAAACAATGCAATGCCATTTCATTTGTCCAAATCTATTAAAACAGATACTTATGAGATATACCTGCCCTTACTTTGCATGGCACATGTGTTAATCAACTTGTATTCAGTCTTAACCTCGAGTACGCTGTAAATGTGTACACACACATTGCTTACAATATATGTGCTCGAAATTGTGGATGCTCCCTACCTGATTGCGATTTATTTATAAAATATGTTTCTTGAGAATGTGATGTTTGTGCTCATAAATTATTTATTTGCCTGCACAGCACCTTGAAGTATGGGCAGTCAGGCTTTCCGCGAGTCTGCGTTGTATTGACTCCTCCATGGCCTGCAACGCGCTATTATAAAAGTCATACTCAAGCGGCATAAATATTTATTAACAACAATAATAATTGCATCTATAGCGCGCTTTTCACCCGAGGGTCACAAAGCGCTTCGCAGAGCTGCGGAGAGAATGGCACGTCAACAACAATGGCACCAGAATGGAAAATCAACAGCAATAACATATTTTTAGGGTTTTTCTTTTTAAATATACACATCGTTGCAGAACAAGTAAGATATGATTAGACGTTCAACCAGGACACGCTGGAGAGACTATGTCTCTCAGCTGGCCTGGGAACGCCTCGGGGTCCCCCCTGAAGAGCTGGAGGAAGTGTCTGGGGTGAGGGAAGTTTGGGCATCGCTGCTTAGACTGCTGCCCCCGCGACCCGGCACCGGATAAGCGGAAGAAGATGGATGGATGGATGGCATTCATGGAGAGCAATTATCACCACGCATCGAGTCGCGAGGAACATCCATCTTCTTGGTTTTTTTTTCCCTCCTTAAAATGTATGTCCTTTCAACATTCGGCGCGTGGTTTAAATTCGTTGTCAAATGCCGGCTGCCACACGTTTTATTTCAGTTCTCCCACCGGTGCAATAGCGCGCATCTGCGAAGCCAGCGCGTCGATACATATCGCGTCATCATGACCCACTCCCGAATCAGTGTGCGGCAAACGGATGCTCATTGCGCGTGACTTCAAGCCTGTGCCGTTAGGAAAGCGTTGGAACGAGCGAGCTGGCGTGACGGAAAGAAGAACGAAGATGTTGATGAATGGTCGCTGTGCGCAGGGATGGGTGAGAAGTCTGATGAACAAAAATAAAAAAAAAGGATGTGGCAATTGTGGTACATGTCCTAAGAGGGCCACAGCTGGAAATATAATGATTTATTTTTGATATAGTGCCCAACATACGGAGGTACAGAGAAATCTCATCTCATCTCATTATCTGAAACCGCTTAATCCTATATAGGGTCACGGTGAGCCGGAGCCTATCCCGGAAACACAGGGCGTAAGGCAGGAATACACCCGACGACGGGACGCCAGTCCATCGCCGGGCATTGCGGGACAATTTTAGTCTGCGAGCCAATCAACCTATCCAGGAGCATGCTTTTGGACTGTGGGAGGAAACCGGAGTACCCGGCGAAAACCCACGCGGACACGGGGAGAGCATGCAAACTCCACACAGAAAGGCACCCGAGCCGAGAGATTCGAACCCGGGACTTTCTTGCTGTGAGGCGTCAGCGCTAACCACTGGGCCACCGCGCCGCCCCACAGAGAATTTCTGTGAAATAATAACGTGTCTCCTTACCCGAACGAGTAATTTGTATTCCTGATACCAGAATTCTAAGCACACTACATTTCTATGATGTAAAAGCAAAGTGAAGTAATTTTAAAACGTCGAATTTCTGCTGTTGTACGCTATAAATTAATGGTATTTGTTTTGACGGTGGTGTATAATCCCAGGCCGAAAATACTTCAAGCTTTCATCATTAACAAATGGTGCAGTATGACTTATGATTATACAAAGAGATAACATTTCATAGCATGACCCTCGGAGCGGGGAATGACCTGCAACTTACAACGATGTACATTTCGTGAGCAAAAATAAATAAAATGTTACGATGTGATGCGCATGTGCAGCGCTTTCGTCAATCCACTGCTGAATGAGGGCCTCTCCACAATCTCACTTCCCGAGCGCTCGGCTGCTCACGTGCACCACTTCACATCGTGGAGGCCTCATCGTGAGCCCGTTTCCATCCACTGCTAGTTTGAGGCCTTGACGCCGCATTGGTATTTCCAATCATTAATCCAGCTGCTATGTCTGGAGCATTGACCTTTCCCATTTCTTTATGTCCATTCTGATCACCCCGTCAGGTCCATTCCCTCCTTCAACTGTAGTTTCTTCCCCGCTCTTCTCTATTGGGCATCATTCCTTCCTGCGTTGCAAACCAAAAGGTATGTTTAAAAAACGTTTGAAAAAAAGTGTAATATTTCCATTGATATCTGCCTTTGTTCCGGTAGGCAGCCGTCCTCTATTGTCAGTGATTAAAACTCGAGGCTTATCCCAGCTCAGGGACGCTTGTCTCCCCAGTGTGGTCATTGTGCCTCTAAACTACTTAAGCGTCAGATGGTAGGGCTTTCTGATCTGGTGTTTTTGTGATCTCAATGACCTTATCTCGACCAAGCCACCCTCTACCGAATGGTCCAACATGTCAGCAATATAAGTACAGTGTTATTGTAATTGTCGCGTGGTCTCCTGGCTCAGCACTTGCAGAGTCGGAATCTAGAAGTCGGAAGATCGTGAGTTCACCTCCGAGTCGGGTTCTGACGCAGGCCATGATCCATTTGGTGTTAAGCGCGCTGGAGCAGCGAGTAGCGCTGCTGCCTCAATGCAGGATGCACCTGGGTTCGATTCACTGCTCGGGTGTCTGTGTGGAATCTGCATGCTCTCTCACCGTGTCTGCGTGGGTTTTCACCGGGTTCTCCGGCTTTCTCCCACCGTCCAAAAACACGCTGCTGCCTAGGTTAATTGACCTGCTGACAAATTTTTCCTCAGTGCCCTGTGATTACTGGCATTCCATTCCGGGCATAGCGCAGCCTTGCGCCCTGTGCCTGCTTACGCCTCCCTGCTAGACAACTGTTAAAAAGGAGCTGCATGGTTCAACGGTTTCTTCCAGCTTAAATAGAATATGACTGACTGGTTGCTAATGGGTGCCACCATGGTCAGGTGCAGTGGTTGCGCTATGGACAGACTTGCCCATGCCTTGGAGATGTGGAATTTGCACCACTGGACTTGCAGCTGCAGACAGGAAATGCACACTGCTCCCGTGTTCATGTGAGCAGGAAATGACGCTGCGACTTTTGTTTCTAGCCTACGACCATATCACCCTGAATACGTCCGATCTCGGAAGCTAAGCAGGGTCGAACCTGGTTAGTACTTGGATGGGAGCCCGCCTGGGAATATCAGGTGTTGTAGGCTTCCTAGTGATGGACTGGCGTCCCATCGTCGGTATATCTTTGCCTTGCGCCCTGTGTCTGCCGGGATAGGCTCCGGCTTCACCGTGACCCTGTATAGGACTAAGCGGTTTCAGACAATGAGATGAGCCTTTTGTTTCTGAACGCTGCCGTCCACTGCAACGGCAACAGAAAACACTGTCTTACAATATTTCAGGAATGTGAAATTTTCCTTCAGGAATGCCATTTCGCCATTTGTCCACACACTGCTGATTTACCCAGAGGCTGCGAGGCACCAGCAAGAAAGCAATGTCATCTCACGATGTAATACGTATTCTAAAACAATATTGGGGGGTTTTTTTGTTTAAATACGGAGAAAGGCAATGACGGATGGTACGGTGGCCTAGTTGGTAGCGCTGTCGCCTCACAGCAAGAAGGTCCCGGGTTCGAATCTCGGCTCGAGTGCCTTTCTGTGTGGAGTTTGCACGTTCTCTCCCCGTGTCCGCGTGGGTTTTCGCCGGGTACTCCGGTTTCCTCCCACAGTCCAAAAAACATGCTGCTGCATAGGTGAATTGGTTGGCAGACTAAATTGTCCGCAGTACCCGGTGATGGACTGGCGTCCCATCGTGGGTATATCCCTGCATTGCGCTCTGTGTCTGCCGGGATAGGCTCCGGCTCACCGCAACCCCTGAACAGGACTAAGCGGTTTCTGACAATGAGATGAGAAAGGCACCTTTTGATTATAGGTAACGACTGTAATGTTCTCTTCCATAGATAATAATGACGGTTAGAAGGTAACGTTCTTGTGTGGCCAGTGGTTTGTGCCGTTTGACCGATAACGAACAATAAATCACGATTGGGATGTGGAGTTTAGAACATCTGATGAAAGCAATTGAGAAGATGCTATGACAAAACCGTGGCCTTTTAACGGCAGGAGAAAAAAGTATACATGCCAAATTGTGTTGCGTTTTTATGAGAATAAATCGGCGTAGACAAATACATGGGGGGGGGGGGTTGAGGCCAGATTTAAATAAGAGAAAGTTCCAGACCCCCACAGGCTTTGAGTTGAGCGACCTCCCACAGTGTGAAGGTTAACATTGTGCTTCTACAAAAGACCTTGCTCGTTGTCAGAGCCACAGGGAAGGGGTTGAGAGAGAGGCAGGAGCTGTGGGGGGTGGGAGGTGGGGACGGGGGGGGGGGGAATTTGCCCGGGGCCTCCAATCCTAGCGGTCCTCAGAAGACATGGACAAGACCTCACAGAGGCCCTCATGTGGCTACTATTCCCCAGGTTTGCAAACCCCCTTTTGGCAGCCTTGGTTTTTGGAGTGCAGGTTACATGTAACGAATTAATTTTATTAGTTTCATTTACACAGTAGGGTCATTCACCCAGACGCCCCAAAACGCTGTAGGAAACGGAGGTAGTGGGAGGCAGCTACGCTGAAAGCCGGCGACAACCCGCCAGACACCGCATTCCTATATATACTACGATAGTATCGGCCAATTAATGTCTCATTATCTGAAACCGCTTAATCCTATATAGGGTCACGGTGAAGCCAGAGCCTATCCCGGAAACACAGGGCGTAAGGCAGGAATACACCCGATGACGGGACGCCGGTCCATCGCCGGGCATTGCGGGACAATTTTTAGTCTCCGAGCCAATCAACCTATCCAGGAGCATGCTTTTGGACTGTGGGAGGAAACCGGAGTACCCGGCGAAAACCCACGCGGACACGGGGAGAGCATGCAAATTAATGATTTTTAAAAAAATTTAGTTGCGGGAGGAAATCAGAGAAACTGAAAGAAACCCACGCAGAACACGGGGAGAACTTACAAATTCCACATAGAAAAGCACCCGAGGTGCAAATCTCACGGCCTCGGGCAAGATCTTCTTTCTGTTAAACGCGGATGTTACCGCTGCACCACCAATGTGGCGCGGATGTTACCGCTGCACCACCAATGTGTAAATATGTCGCACGTATACAAATGCGCCAGAGTAAGATATTTTATATCATTGCGCCAGAATCCTTGACTCGCAATCAGAGAGTTGTGAGACGACATTCCGAGCCAGAACTCCACCCAGCCCATCATCCCCCACGCGGCCGATACACTGTACTCTGACGATGAGTGCCACTTTGTGAGAAGGCAGTTTTTGAGATTAACCTATGAATGAGGAGATGAACCCACGCTGTAGGAATGTGGAATTGTCACCGCCGATTTAGGGTTGCTCAAGAAAAAGGGGCAGCTGGGGGACTTGGTTGAGGAGATAACACAGGCGTATTCGGGTGTTCAAGTCTCAGGTGGTAACGTGTGCAGGGGGAGATAATTGGTCATTAGAACGTAAAGAAAATAATAATATATTGCATTCATATATTGGCACCTTGCCCATTACATATGGCCAGTGTGGAAGAGCAGGCCAAATACCTTCTATACGGCCTGTCTAGAACAGAGGTTCTCAACCGTTTGTATCTCAAAGCCATCTTGGCCTACTTGGGTCTGCTCTCCACGGACTACTAGGTGGCCCTCGTGGTTGCCTGATGGGTCGCGACCCACCGGTCGAGAATGGCGGCTCTAGAACTTCCTCGAGCAGAGGCCCTTCCAGCAGCAGTGGCGCAAGCGAGTGCTTGCAGGGCTGCGCCTGCAATTGCTTTCCCCTCGCATCAGCGACCAGGCTGCGACTCTGCACACTTGAAAAGGGGAATTAATGTGGGGCAGCAGACTCGGGGCGCGCGGTGTGGAATCGAACCCAGGTATTGTTCCTTAGCTCTCTCCATCACACCAAAACATCGATCCGACAAGGAACAGTGCAGCGGTGGTGGTTCGATTCCCGCGTCTTGTGCGTTTCTGTGTGGAGTTTGTGTGCTCTCCCTCTGTTCCGCGTGAGTTTCCTGTGGGTTCTCCCGATTTCCTCCCGCAACTTGAAAAAACCGCTCATTAACGAATTGGCCGATAGCGTCATAATATATATATACAGGATAGTGGTGTGTGGCGGGTTGGCGCAGGCTAATCCGCCTGGCTGACTCCCTCCGTATCCGTGTCTGATCCACGACCAGGCGTGGATTTTACGCGGCGCGTTATGAATCGTAGTATTATTAATTATAATTATTTGACCCCTTGACGCGGCGCGAGCCTTACTCTGCCCAGCGAGCGCATCCGCCCGGCTCTGACTGTGCGCCCGGCAGCCTTGCGTGGGATCAGCACACTTGGGGAGGATTAGCTGACTCAAGCTGCTCTCGGCAGCAGCCACTGCCTCCGAGGCTTTAATGCATTCGTTGCCTTCTTTATTTATTTAGCCGCTCAAGATCGTTGGGGCGGCGGGCAGGCGGGGGATGTGGAGGAGGAGGTGGTCTTGCGAGCGAGGGGTCCCTCGTATTTGGAGATCGCCCGTCACTTCGCGGTGCGCGCGTCCGCGGTCAACGGCAAAGCATGCCCAGGGGAGGCGTCGTCACTTTCGTGCTCCTGCTGCTGGGATTTTACCAACGAGGTGAGAGGTTCGTTACGCGCCGGGGGACCCACCGGCGCGCTCGTGTCGTCTGCGCGAACCGTACAGATGGGTTCGCGATTGGCGAGCGCTGCTGATGCCACCCTGAGCGTTTGCTGCTGCTGCTACTGCTTGCGTTGGCAGCGGCGC
>JAZEWT010000015.1:3038246-3061934 GCA_036362905.1 Mordacia mordax | reverse complement strand
GGCATTAACGGAACTCCACGGTTGTCATTAACGCTGTAATAGGTGATGTTGCGAGCGATGGTGCGGCGCCTGCCGCCTCGCAGAAAGAAGGTCCTGCCCCCGAGGCAGTTCGATTCCCAGCTCGGGCGCCTTTCTGTGTTGCTGTGTTCTCTCCCCCTGGTTGCGCGTGGGTTTCCTCCAGGTTCTCTTGATTCTTATGACGACTAATTTGTTTTGATTAATGAATTGGCGGCTGACATCAATATACAGGTACGCAGTTGGCGCTGGTTGACTGCATGGCTGTCTCCATCCAATCATGTGCTTTCTTGCGCTCCGTTGGTATAAATTCAATACTAATTTTAACGGAACAGTAGTAATGCCGAACATGTTGAGCGTTTAAAGTATATATATATAAACAGATCGCTCATCTTGTAAACTCCGTTGCGAGTGAGTTGTTGGACTCTCGCCGTCTCTCGCTCGTATTTGCGTTACGACCGCCCGATGTCGCCCCAATGGACCCCTCGAGCGGAGCGTTGTTGGCGCGGCGGTTAGCGCGCTGCACGACGAACCCGGCCCCCCGAGTTCGTATCCCGGCCACGGCTAACGTTCGGGGCCGAGGGATGTGCGAGCCGCGCCGGTCTTGCACCAAACGGCGCGGTGAAGTTTGCTCAATTTAACTCCCCGCGACTGATACAACATAGGAAACTATGCATCCAGCAGTGGATTGATGCAGGGTTGTATATTTTGTCCGAGTAGAGTATTGGTATCTGAGTACTCCCTCCTGCAAAACGTATCAATGCATCTCCAACCATTTAAAATAAAGTGTGATTCACTTGCAAGTCTTGTAATTAACATGCTCCTGTATTCCCCTCCGTAAATCCGTTACTGGATGAGGACCTTCCCATAGCGTGCGGGTCAAGCTTTTCATTGGGCCATACTTCACCACGCTGGTTAGTGTCCATTTGGTGACGTTAGGGGAGCATAGACGCGAGTGTGTAGTACAGTACAAGAATGGCTTTTGATTAACTTTGATCTGTTGCCCACCACGTCGTTTTATGCACTAATTGTCCCATGCAGGCTCAGCTCCCGCTTAGCTTCGGAGATCTGGTGCATAGCGTTCCGTTTCCCGCGCGGCGGCAGCCGGAGCTCTGTGCAGCGCTTTGTGATCCTCGGGTGAAAAGCGCTCTATAAATATTGTGTGTCTCATATCATATGCCATGTGTAAATAAGCCCCCGCCCCCGGGCCAGGGAATCTCACCGCACGGAATTACCTATTCTGGTACGCGCCCGCATCCAAATTTACAAGCTTTCTTATAATCAGAGGCAGGGCAAGAGTAATTTACAAACTACAGCCATTGACCGGGTACATAATGGGAAGCAGTCTTGCAGTGCTTACATTGCAGTTTGGGCGGCCTGAGCGTTGCGCAGAGCGTAGTGGCAGAGAAATGTCTGTGAAGCGCCAAGCCGCGTGCTTGTGTGACTCACTTTTACTGCCCCACCACTGTAAACTGAACGTGGACAATGCGTTGTCGATCCCGCACTAGCGAGCCACGACGTGGACCGCTGTGCAATTGTTAACGCGTCTCTGCGAGATGCACCAGCATTATCATCGTCTCTGGCTGCTGCAGTCTCTGTGGTCAGTTCACGTGGTCACTCTGTCTCGTGGACCTGTGACGCAACGACCTCTGTGGCGCCTGCTCCATAAGCTTAGTCCATCGCTCCATCTCCACGCTGGTGGACGTTTTATCGTCTTTGGCTGACACTCCGTCGGCCATCGTCTCGTCCGACAACGAATCCTGGTCACGAACACGCGTTTTTCATAACGGACAATAAGAGGCTTCTAAGCCACGCGTGTTGCGCAATCGCCGAGTTCCTCCACCTATGAGTGTAAAGCCAAGCTGGACGCGGACGAGCTGAAGCTTCTTTGCGCAATTTGCAACTCCTGCTCAATTCTCTTTATCAATCTCTATATGAAATAAAGTTAACCGATGTGAATTGTTTACACGAATCTCATCTCATCTCATTATCTGAAACCGCTTAATCCTATATAGGGTCACGGTGAAGCCGGAGCCTATCCCGGAAACATAGGGCGTAAGGCAGGAATACACCCGACGACGGGACGCCGGTCCATCGCCGGGCGTTTACACGAATACGTTTAGTGTAAATTATACGTCGAAAGAACTCATCTGCGAGAGATGGAAAAGGCCAATTAATCCTAAGCTGAATTGATGTAATACAGAGCCAAGTAAGAGTGTCTCTCTGCTGAAATGAGCATTGGGTGTGTCTTTTTAATGTTTGTAGGTGGCACTGAGCTAAAGGTGGAAATTTCACATTCCTATGGCGGGTGCCAATCTCGCAAAGAGACCGCAAATCTTGACTTCTCAAAAAGCGAATGGGGTTTTGCTCGAGTTATTGACCACCATGACACCTGGAAACAATATCTGGCCACCCGGCCACCTGGCCAGATATAATTTCATGCCAGCTTCGTTAAGCCTATCTTAATTGCACCTCGCCCTTATGGAAGGGCGAGGTGCCGGACGAAGTTCTTTCTCCGCACCTCACAGAAAGAACGTCCCGCCTCGGGCGACATTTCTTGTATGGAATCTGTGTGTGTGTTCTCTCCCCATTGCGCATGGGTTCCTTCTGGAATTCTCCGATTTTCTTCCGATGAATTAATTGGCCAATTATCGTAATGTGTCGGATAGGATCTGGCAAATGTTGGCCCTCTGCTGTGTCCTCGCACCTTCGAATCGTTCTCTCTTTAAACAAATACCATCCGGCGATGGACTGGCGTCCCATCGTGGGTATATCCCTGCCTTGCGCCCTGTGTTTCCGGGATAGGCTCCGGCTCACCGTGACCCTATATAGGATTAAGCGGTTTCAGATAATGAGATGAGATGAGATCGACCATTGAACGAATACTGTGCCACGCGTTATACATTGTTCTATTCTCATCTCATTGTCAGAAACCACTTAGTCGCGTACGGGGTCGCGGTGAGCCGGAGCCTATCCCGGCAGACACAGGGCGCAAGGCAGGGATACACCC
The DNA here is from genome assembly GCA_036362905.1 of Mordacia mordax. NCBI lineage: Eukaryota > Metazoa > Chordata > Hyperoartia > Petromyzontiformes > Petromyzontidae > Mordacia > Mordacia mordax. The sequence continues at coordinate 3,058,909 of JAZEWT010000015.1, read as the reverse complement.
ACGATTGGACGCCAGTCCATCACCGGGCACTGCGGACAATTTAGTCTGCAAGCCAATGAATCTATGCAACGGCATGTTTTTTGGACTGTGGGAGGAAACCTGAGTGTCCGGAGAAAACCCACGCGGACACGGAGATAACATGCAAACTCCACATAGAAGGCAGCCGAGCCGAGATTCGAACCCGGGACACTTCTTGCTGTGAGGCGACAGCGCTAACCACTGGGCCACCGCGCCGCCCTACATTGTTATATTATTATTATTAGCTTATCACTTTCGTCCATCTCCATGGTGATATTCCTTCCGGGCTTAACTTCCTCCTTCGACTGCCATTCTGTCTCCACCCTCGCCCCACGGTCACCGTCCATTCTAGCGGCGCATCCTGCGCAAGCCCGTTTCGTTTACCGAAAACTCACCGTGATCTCTCGACGTGGATTTGACCTGTGCTATTCCACCCACGGGCGGCGCGGTGGCCCAGTGGTTAGCGCTGTCGCCTCACAGCAAGAAGGTCCCGGGTTCGAATCTCTCGGTTCGGGTGCCTTTCTGTGTGGAGTTTGCATGCTCTCCCCGTGTCCGCGTGGGTTTTCGCCGGGCACTCCGGTTTCCTCCCACAGTCCAAAAAGCATGCTGCTACATAAGTTAATTGGCTCGCAGGCTAAATTGCCCCGCAGTGCCCGGCGATGGACTGGCGTCCCATCGTCGGTATATCCTTGCCTTGCGCCCTGTGTCTGCCGGGATAGGCTCCGGCGCCACCGTGACCCTGTATAGGACTAAGCGGTTTCAGACAATGAGATGAGATGAGGTCTTCCACCCACCCAGGCCTCCACGCCAGCCTGCACAGTGCGAAGAGCGGCGCACATATCTCCACATTTACTCCCTTCCCACCGTTAGCCATCCCCGCGTCCCAGTTATTGCACTGTCCACGTTTTTCCTGCTGCTATAGTTGTGCCGGGTCGACGGCAAACAAAGCAGTTTTGCCAACGGCTTCCACCAAATTGATCAGTCTCGGGCCCTACCGGCGATGGCGCCCATAAATCTGTCCGTGCTGTGCTTGCACTGAGACGGGCGAGTGCTGTGGCACTGCGTATTCGCGTGCCTGTGATATCTCAACATATCTCATTGTCAGAAACAGCTTAGTCCTGTACAGGGTCGCGGTGAGCCGGAGCCTATCCCGGCAGACACAGGGCGCAAGGCAGGGATATACTCACGATGGGAGGCCAGTCCGTCACCGAGCACTGCGGTCAATTCAGTCTGCGAGACAATTAACCTATGCGGCAGCATGGTTTTTTTTTTTGGACTGTGGGAGGAAACCGGAGTGCCCGGCGAAAACCCACGCGGACACGGAGAGAACATGCAAACTCCACACAGAAAGCCACCCGAGCCGAGATTCGAACCCAGTTCCTTCTGGCTGTGAGGTGATAGCGCTACCCGCTGGGCCACCGTGCCGCCCTGCCTGTGATGTATGTACCTTAATTTGCATACAAATCCGTTAAGACTATACTGGGGGGGGAGGGGGGACGGGGTCCTCGTGGTACATTTGGGAGGTAGCGCAGAGGTTAACGATCCCGGCGACCCGAGTTCGATTCCCGCTCACAGCCACCAACACCGTTGATGATTACGTGACTTGCTCCTGGGCCCCCCTTGGGTGGACTCAACATTAAATGAGTACAGCGCAATGTGTAAACATCGCCACTAGGGAGACAAAGGCGGTCGAGCGTGGTGTTGGCCGCCCACCCCCTCTTGCGCTGTGCTTCTGAACAGCACTTGGCCCAAGAGTCTATGAAGGCTTTATGGGGGATCTTTGTCTATGCCTTTTACAATGTCGTGGTTATCTTAATGCGATACAGAGTTCAGATCCCAACCACGGCTGACGTCGGCGGTGGAACCGCTGCTGGTTCGACTCATCTTTGAATAGGTACCTGGTCCTGAGTAGACAAAGGTGGTTGGTCGTGGCTCTTGTCAAACCACCTCCTCGTCCTCCACACCCACCTCCCTCCCATTCACAGAGACCTTCAAGAAAACACTGGCATCAGTCATTCATTCGTTACGTTTTGCTGCCCATACGCCGTTGTTGTTGCCGCAATGCCGTTCTCTCCACAGCTCTGTGCAGCGCTTTGTGACCCTCGGGTGAAAAGCGCTCTCGAAAAGCACTTATTATTACTATTATTACTCACTGTCGCCCCGCACTTGAACCAACAAATATGAAACTCACGCTTGATTGCAACCACGGCCGTATTCGCGACTGTGCTTTGCAGCTGTGGCTTAACGGTGCAGTTTCGAGTACACTTTCACGATATATTAGTACCGTGTATATATCAAACGATTGCTGTTACATGGCTTTCTATGGTTTATTGTTTGGTTGGAGTTTGTTTGTGAGCGCGGTTACAATGTTATTGCTCAATCCACATGCCAAGGAAACGTCCGCTGTCAATTTGCACGATTACCGACCTGAAGCCTCAATTGTGAAACCATCAGTGGGCCACTTAGTGGTCCAGGAAGACCAGATAAAGTGGACCTTGAAGTGTAGACGTCAGTTTTTGCTCAAGCTGGATGGAACCGTTGAGTTGTGAAGCGCTTTTTAACAGTCGTCCAGCGGGGAGAAGTAAGCAAGTTACAACATCTTAGGGCACCGTTTGCAAATGAATCAGGGCAATTAGCCTAGCAAGCGTGTCTTGGGACTGCGGCAGGGAAACCGGAGTACCCAGAGAAAAGTCGCGTGCGGACGTGGGGAGAACTTGCAAACTCCACACTTCTGCCAGGCGTCACCCGAGCCGGCGATCGAACCGGGGATTTGTTCGGTTGTGAGACGATAGCATCACTCGCCGAGAATCCCAGACCCAGAACTTTCCAACTCGTTCAGTGGCCCGACAGCCCGCGTACGCTATGGCGGAGCTCCTCTCTCTCTCTCTCATCTCTCTCTCTCTCTGCTCGGCGCTGCTCGATCCAGGCTCGGCGCTCCGCTGTTTCGCCTGTAACGTGGTGGTGGGGCGACGCGAGGTGGACTTTGGCTGCGCCGATCCGCAGATCATCACCTGCTCTTCGCCGCAGGGATTCAAGGAGAGGTTCTGTTTCACGGCGCAGAGCGGTGGGTGTCCCGCGCGCGTTCGATGCTCGAGCGGAACCTGGACGCTGTCTGGTGTCCTGTGCTTATCGAGGACAGCGTCGCAAGGCTTTAGAGATAGAGAGAGAGATTAACCGGCGCTCGCTCACGCACACACAGAGCTGGGATCGTGTTTTGCATGTTGTTCTGTATATTTGAGAAAGAAGAACCCTTAAGAACATGTTATTGTTACTGATTTGCCGTCCTAGTGTCGTTGTCGTTGGCCTGACATTCTCTCCGCAGCTCTGTGCAGTGCTTTGTGACTCTCGGGTGGAAAGCGCTATAAAAATGCAACTTTTATTATTATATAGATAAGCACGAATTGCAATGGAACTGAATTGCAAGCGAACCGAATCTCATCTCATCTCATTATCTGAAACCGCTTAATCCTACATAGGGTCACGGTGAGCCGGAGCCTATCCCGGAAACACAGGGCGTAAGGCAGGAATACACCCGACGACGGGACGCCAGTCCATCGCTGGGCATTGCGGGACAATTTTAATCTGCTAGCCAATCAACCTATCCAGGAGCATGCTTTTGGACTGTGGGAGGAAACCGGAGTACCCGGCGAAAACCCACGCGGACACGGGGAGAGCATGCAAACTCCACACAGAAAGGCACCCGAGCCGAGAGATTCGAACCCGTGACCTTCTTGCTGTGAGGCGTCAGCGCTAACCACCGGGCCACCGTGCCGCCCGAACCGAATCACAGCTTTACTGAATTCCACTTTAACTGAATTGCAATAGCAGTGTATTTCAATGTAACTTTATTGCAAATGAACTGAAGTGCTATCGAACCAAATTGAAATTTAACTGAAGTGCAATTTCATTGAATTGCACTCGAATTGAATTACAATCCAGTTGCATTGCAATTGAACTGATCTGCAACTGCCTGTGCGTGAAGTTGTGCTTGTAGTGAATAGATGACGCTCATCTCATTGTCAGAAACCGCTTAGTCCTGTACAGGGTCGCGGTGAGCCGGAGCCTATCCCCGGCGACAGGGCGCAAGGCAGGGATATACCCACGATGGAACGCCAGTCCATTACCGGGCACTGCGGGCAATTCAGTCTGCAAGCCAATTAACCTATGCAGGAGCATGTTTTTTTTGGACTGTGGGAGGAAACCGGAGTGCCCGGTGAAAACCCACGCGGACACGGGGAGAGCATGCAAACTCCACACAGGAAGGCAGCCGAGCCGAGATTCGAACCCGGGACTTTCTTGCTGTGAGGCGACAGCGCGACCCACTGGGCCACTGTGCCGCCCGTGACGCTCTTCGATTCATGACAAATACAACGACTTATTTAAGAGTGTAGTAAAACTCGTTACTCCTACTTTACACGTGGTACTGATTTAATCTATAGAGTCCCGCATGCATGCATGTTTTAAAGCTTCACATCAACCACAAGTTCGCCTGGGAGCGCACGTCCAGCAGTATTGGTTCAATACAAGCAAACTTTAAATTTAATCATTGTAGGTTTTCACGGCTCGATGCATGATGACTCTTTTTCCCCCAAAGCTGTTGCTTCGGTATCGCCGTGTCGAGCGCGCCCCCACTGCTCTTCTTGACAACGTTTCGCCTCCCGTGTTGGAGGCATCCGCAGGCGTACTAAGACTAGTTTCGGTACACCTGAGCCTCAGCAAATATCAAACCGTGAACTGATTTCCGCACAGTGTGTCATTCGGAGAGCCAAGCCTTCCTGAATCAACGCCGGAGAGCTGCCAAATGCCGAAGGAAAGGGCCCACTTTAGAAAATGCAAGCCCCGGTTTGACGCAGAAACTAGCAAATACACAGTGTACAATAATCAAAACAATCACTGTGGTGTCATCAGCAGTGTCAGACTTATTAAACGAACGCTGCTGGGTCTCCAGATGTTTTCAGCAAGCGCAGTCGATATATATATATCACATTGATCACTCGCTCATTATACAAGCTCTTTAAGGGACTGCAGTCATTACCACGTTTCACACGGTGAATAGATTAACATTCTGTCCTGCCGGTTTCAATTGCTGAGTCAACATTTCAGTGATGAAAAGCCATGGCTTTTTACAGTGGTTGAGCCAATTTCATTCTCTATCTCACAATATGCCAGGCCAAACACTTGCTATGTCCACAGGCCTTGTGACATTTGTTGATGTAACAATTTTTGAAAACGTAAAAATAATAATTCTTTAAATGTTTTTTTTTTGTTCACGTTGAGGCTGAAGAATTTTATGCTGAGTGGTTGGCTTTAGAATGTTTTAAAAAGGCCCCGGGCATCGTTTGCAAGCATGCTAAAAATTTGTCCTGAATAATTTCGTAAAGAAGTATATACATCGATGCAGACTATGCGTTAACACAATCTATAATGAGACTTTCTATTAATTTGCCACGTTTTTCAAAAAGGCAACCGAAAAATACACATGTTTTCGTTTCGGAGGCAAATGTTGCACAGAATCGTTTGTGAAATGGTCTCTTAAACTTACAAATGTGCTTACACCCCAAAAAGTAGTTTTATTTATTTAGTGGTAACAGTATCGCTCTTAGCTGTGTGCTTTGGACTGCACCCTTTCGTAGAAGCTGTGTTTGTACTCTCGATTACAGTCATCTATTCCACTATTACTATCTCAACACATCAATACTTTCAAAGGAAAAATATATCATGGGTGCCTCTTCGCGCAATGGCCCTTCTTCATCGAATATACACATCGAGGCGAGATCAATAAAGTGGGTTATACGAATTGAAGATGGCATTGTACATCATGGGACCAGTTAAATATTACAATTTTTGTAGAAAAAAAAATTGCGAACATGATTAAAACTAGCAGCGGTTATTTTGCGATTGATAAGCTCAGGTTGTTTTTACAACAAGACAATTTCACCACCTCAAATACAACCCTGCCAAGTATGCTTCTTACTCAGTGCACAACATCTGAGAGTAAACAGCATCGTTATTTTTGATGGTTGCTTAGAGAAGCTGCTTTCTCTGGACAGCCGCGTCGATCTCTCCCTCCATCGCGACGTTTCGCCTCACGTTAGAGGCATCCTCAGGCCTCTAACATTTGAAAACCTACATCATCACATAGTTATTTTTTGTCAAATATTTAATCCAAGAGTCTCAACACAATTGTTTAAGAGAGTCCTACTTGCAGTGTTTATCCATGTCATATTAAAATAATAATAATCGGTGATGGACTGGCGTCCTATTGTGGGCATATCCCTGCCTTGCGCCCTGTGTCTGTCGGGATAGGCTCCGGCTCACCGCGACCCTGTACAGGACTAAGCGGTTTCTGACAATGAGATGAGATGAGATTTAAATAATATTTGTGCGTAGTATTATTGAATCAGAGTATCTAGGTAACACCCACACCTTAGAGATTTTCTAAAATCCGCACGGATAGGTCGGAACTATATTTACCGAGATCCCTGACGAGCTGAATTGCCTTGCAACTGCGTAGATTTGCGCGGTTGTTATCCACAGCTCTCAGTTGTGCTTTTTTTATTCGCAACGAACATATTTTTCTCACACGTGCTGGCCTCACGTTGCTGAAGAATCTCCAGGCACGTGGAGCGAATCGTTGGACATCGTGCCCCAACAACACATGGTACAACTGGGATATACACATCGGAGAGCGCAACTTTGTCGACGCACTTTCATCATTGTTGATCCAGACGCGTGCATTTCATGCCAGGCGTTCATTGAAAGCTGAATTATCATTCCTTAAGTGAGGCCCATGAGCGGTTCAATGTTACTTTAATCATAGATTGGGTTCTATTTTCATCATATATGGTCTTCTGGCACAAGCTCAGTGGTTGTGTAACAAGCACATTGTTGACGCTGCGCGGGATTTATTTACAATTGTACCGTGGTAGCGCTCCCGTACTCGCTGTACGGCGCGTCGTTTGGCACGAGGTCCGACGTTTCGTTCGCGCATGCTCAGGGCTGCTTCAGGGACCGAAGTGAGCAGCTCACGTCTCCCCTCCCTTACACAGCGTTGTCGGCTGCCGCTGATGATGCCGATCATCGTGAAGCACCGGCAACATTTCATCACCAGCGGCGGCAGCAGCGAACAAATTCAGTTTCTAAGGACACCCCGAGCTGGATGAGTGTAATCGGGTCTGGAATTGGTTGAGAACGCACGGATGCATTGTTCTCAGACTCAAAGTCGCAGAAAAAATCTCTTGGACTATCGTGGTGTAAAAATTGAATGTTTTTTTTTTTAGGTGAGAATTGCTCTCAATAGCCATTTTTTTTGCAGGATATCCGTGTCGAGTTTCGGAAACGCCCGCTGATGCCTCCAAAGTGGGAGGTGAAGCGCCGCGAAGGAGAGAAGGGACACTCGACGTGGCGATCCCGAAATAACAGCGACGAAGAGCAATCCTCCTACATAGAGCTGTTGAAACCTACAACGCTCATTCTATAACTCAGGAAAAAAATGCTGCAAATACGTAACATCAAAATGTTTTCGGGAGTGATGGGCGGTCGCTCACAAGGAGATTTAGACCCAAGTTCGTTGCCAGAGTGAACTGGTTTTGAAATTCCACCACTGTCCGTAATAATCCTGTGTTTTTAGACAATTCCCCATTAAGGAGCTAAAACCACTGAATGTCTCCTGCTCCAATAAGAATTGGACTATGAGCATCTCTCTTAGTGGCCATGACACAGAGGTGGAAAGATCACATACTCATGGCAGGGACCAGTCTTTCCATGCGATCATTATTCTACTTTGTCCAAGTTATATACTCGGCAAGTGTAAGAAAATCAACTTGTATATACATTCACGGGCGGCACGGTGGCCCAGTGAGTAGCGCTGTCGCCTCACAGCCAGAAGGTCCCGGGTTCGAATCTCGGCTCGGGTGCCTTTCTGTGTGGAGTTTGCATGTTCTCTCCCCGTGTCCGCGTGGGTTTTCGCCAGGCACTCCGGTTTCCTCCCACAGTCCAAAAAACATGCTGCTGCATAGCTTAATTGGCTTGCAGACTAAATGCCCCTCAGTGCCCGGTGATGGACTGGTGGTGAGTGTATCCCTGCCTTGCGCCCTGTGTCTGCCGGGATAGGCTCCAGCTCACCGCGACCCTGTACAGGATTAAGTGGTTCTGACAATGAGATGAGATGAGAAGTTCACATACACACGATCTAGTGAACGATACTAACCATGCACTACCCCCTGTCGGACAGCGGCTTTCCCAAGCCATTGCCATCTCCGAGCATCCGTCGAGCTCTTGCACACGAGCTGATTATCCTGTGCTCTCCCCTCCTCCTCCCCACTCCTCCCCACTCCTCCACCGCCCCCACCACAGTGGCCCACGGCGCGCTGGTGTCGCGCTCCTGCGCCACGTCGCGCCAGTGCCACGAGGTGGCCATACCGGGCGTGCGAGTCCGCTGCTGCGAGGAGGACCTCTGCAACGGGGCTCGCCGCCGCGCCTCGGCGCCGTCCCCTTGCGTGGCCGCCCTCGCGATCTTCCTCCTCGCGACGCTGCGGTTGATGACGGGAGAGATTCACGCGTGACGCCACGAGTTTCTCTTGCGGGAGACGCCGCGGCAGATTCCTCCGTCGTTGGCTCGTTTTCATCTCTCGGCGGCCGGATTAATGGCTTGTGCAGAAAAGCAGAAAGGGCCACCAGGGACCGGCAGGGGATCAGAAAGCCAATTATGTATTTCGTCAGCAAGCAGTTTTGTAAGGTCTATAAGCTTACGGCAGCTTGAATCTAAGCGTCAACGTGTCTCGCTGTTCAAGTGAATAGTGGAGCGGCACTTACTTCTGTTGGCAGGTTTGTCAATTCCACATTCCCATGCCAGAGGCAATTGCGTGCTACTTCTGCAAGCGATGCTCCTTTTATTACGGTCGCGTATTGAATTTTGTGCGCGCTAACGCTACGCACTAAATCTAATGAACGCGGTAATCTTCTTGCGCAATTTGTAGATTTGAGTTTCATGATTGCAGACATCCTCCAGGATTTGCTCTTTGTGATGTAATTGTTTGGAATCAGTGGTTTCTAATTTCTGAATCTCCGAGTTTAACGGCGCTCCCAAGGACCTCACGAGTGAACATAACTCTCGCGTCGAGATACATTGCCAGTTACGGCGGTGTCTATAGAGGTATCGTCCGATATTATATAATTATCCAGCAATGCCAACCGTGCAGTTCCATTGTTGGCAGCATGAAATGTTATTTTGAAGCCTCGGGTCTTATATAACAGCTCACAAGGGGAGAATTCGGAACACTGATAGCTGAGATGGTGGCAGACACATGGGACTTTCTCATCGGGACTTGTGCTACTATTGCTGCTTTGAACATGCACAACAAAGACAAAGATCCCCCATACAGCATGATCAGACTGTAGGGTCAAGTGCTGAGCACCTATGAAGGTCGACAAGGCACACACACTTCCACGTTCTCATGCACACCACCAAGTGTGGGTGTGAACGGAACGTTTATCCACTCAGCTCAAATTGCTGTCCGATGGTAATTCTTCAGCAATGGACTTTTCCTTTACGGACACTTAAGGTCTTCGGGTGAATGTGCGTGTGGAACAGGATTGTGAACCACCAAATCTATGAGAGGGCGGCGCGGTCGCCCAGTGGTTAGCGCTGTCGCCTCACAGCAAGAAAGTCCCGGGTTCGAATCTCTCGGCTCGGGTGCCTTCTCTGTGTGGAGTTTGCATGCTCTCCCCGTGTCCTCGTGGGTTTTCGCCGGGCACTCCGGTTTCCTCCCACAGTCCAAAAAGCATGTTGCTACATAGGTTGATTGGCTCGCAGGCTAAATTGCCCCGCAGTGCCCGGCGATGGACTGGCGTCACATCGTCGGTATATCCTTGCCTTGCGCCCTGTGTCTGCCGGGATAGGCTCCGGCTTTACCGTGACCCTGTGTAGGACTAAGCGGTTTCAGACAATGAGATGATACATCTATGAGACTCGATCCTCCGTTTATAATTCGGTGACATCCTTTTAGACAATTCCTCATTAAGGAGATAAAATCACTGAATGTTCCCTGCTCCAATAAGAATTGGGCTGTGACATTCTCTCTTAGTGGCCATGACAGAGAGGTGGACATACCCATGGCAGGGACCAGTCTTTCCATGGGACAATCTTTATTCTCCTTTGTCCAAGTTATAGTCTCGGCAAGTGTAAGAAAATCAACTTGAACGTTCACATACACACGATCTAATGAACCATACTAACCATGCGCTATCCACTGCTGGATATCGGCTTTCTCAAGCCAATGCCATCTCCCAATATCCGTCTGGCTCTTGCACACGAGCTGATTTCATCATTCCGTCTCCGCAGTGGACGCCCTTTAAGGCACGTTATACATTAAACGGCATGTTGATCGGTATTTTTGAATGTTAGCTGACTTGGCTTTGTAATTGACTTTATTTGAAAACGTGCGTCTAAAATGTGCTCAGTTGGAATGTGCGGATGCGACATTGATTCCTGCCCACGGCTAACGTTAGTGGTCAGCGATAACCGATCCAGTGCCACCCTCCTCCCCGCTATCGCCTGTCTATGCTGTCACTAACTCACAAGGACCAGGATGGTGAAGGATGGCGAAGTATGGCCAAGCATCCCAAGGGGTTTTGACGAATGACGACTACAATTGTACATTGGACATAACATAGAACCCTCTTTCCTCTAGGCTGGCTGGGAGTTTCACTCATCGCGTCCCACGCGTAGAGAACTACATGTGTTGTGTGGTGCACGGACGAAGGTAGTGACGATATGGCGATACTGCGATCAGTGGCACAATGTAAGATGCACGGTAGTCGTATCGATTGTAATCAAATATATCGTTATACAGTATCGTGATTGGGCGGCAAGGTGGCCCAGTGTTTAGCGCTGACGCCTCACAGCAAGAAGGTCCTTGGTTCGAATCTCGGCTCGGGTGCCTCTCTGTGTCGAGTTTGCATGTTCTCTCCCCGTGTTCGTGTGGGTTTTCGCCGGGCACTCCGGTTTCTTCCCACAGTCCAAAAAAACATGCTGCTGTATAGGTTCATTGGCTTGTAGACGAAATTGCCCGCAGTGCCCGGTGATGGACTGGCGTCCCATCGCGGATATATCCTTGCCTTGCATCCTGTGTCTGCCAGGATAGGCTCCGGCTCACCGCGACCCTGTACAGGACTAAGCGGTTTCTGACAATGAGATGAGATGAGTATTGTGATTTCCATTGCCAAGTTTCCAATTCTCAAACATCCTATTTCCTGACAAAATCTTTACGCAATAACAAAATTCCATTTCTTACATTGTAAATAGTTATCTGTTAGCCTGGCACTTTGCAAAATATATATATTTTGAGGGAGCGATTCATTGAATGGCAGTTAGAAACCGGACGATTCGTAGTGAAATTATTTACATAATTATATCTAGATGTTTATTATTACAGCAGATAGTACCCTGTGAGCTTGTAAGCTCTGGATGCGAGATTCCTGCTGATGCAACAAACGTTCGAAGTGACCATGGCAACAACATATACAATCAAAAGGGTAAATAAACAAACCCAGAGCACCAATATGTGCAAAGATGAAACCCTAACCATAATCATGAAGCAAGCAGCAACATGCAACATTTCACAGCACCAATAATTCTAATAAATTAACGAGGAAAAGAAGGTTAACGGTAGAATAGTGGCATTGGAATAATTTTAAAAGCGTTTTGCTGCGTGCGAATAAAGAACACATCTCTAATCTAGGTACCAGATCCTACAGGACGTTGGTGACAATGGTCTTCCATAAATCTCTGCTCTTTGAACTTCTAAGAATGTCCATTGTTGATATGTTTATCTATCTCGAGAGACTCTTCACGTAAGTCCATCTCTGTCATCCACGATCTCGTTCTCCTTCAGATTGTCCAGCTACAACCAGATTTTCAATTGCATGCGCAACCATTCAAACACGCCAATCAGTTTGTGCAATCGCGTGTGATTGACAGCATGCGCTCTGGAGAGGTTGCGATGGATGTAGCTTCGGTCTGCCGCAGGCTACAACTTTACTTTGTCAGGCTCAGGGTGAGTGAGCTAGCTGAAGAGCATCTGCGTGACCTTCATTCACACCTGAGGATATAAGCAAAGCACAACCACAACAGCATATGAACGTGTGAAATACAATTTACAAGTTAACTTTTGGGGAATTCACATACCAACGATCGTCATATCGTGGCGTGGTTTATCGTATATCGTTTCGTGGAGCAAAAATGTCATTGTTGTTGACGTGCCGTTCTCTCCACAGCTCTGTGCAGCGCTTTGTGACCCTCGGGTGAAAAGCGCTCGAGAAGTGCAATTATTATTATATGAGAAGGGAAATCTCGTACACATACCGATGTTGGTTTTCACGGCTCGATTCATGAGAATTGTACCGCACGTTGGAGACCTCATCAGAAAGGCCCGTTGACGCCTCCAACGTTGGAGGCGAAACGTCGCTAAGTGGAGAGCAGGAAACGCTTGATACGACTATGCCGAAAGAACCGCTATGGTGAGCAATTCTCAACCTCATATATACTGTAAAAAGGTATCTAAAGTGGAACTTCTGCACGCGGTGTTGGAAATGGCCCAGCGCCCGACACGTTCAACCAATGCAAGGCCTTGAAATTATCTGTGACCTAATGCATGCCTTACCCTATTACTGTCTTATGGACATGTGGGCTAACCCAAAATTTTAATCTTCTGAGCAAATAATTTTATTGTTGTTAAACAAACTATTCATTGTAATGATTAAGGTTTTCACGGCTCGATGCATGATGATTGCTTCGAAAAGCTGCTCTCTCGGGACAGCCGCGTCGATGGCTCTCTCTCCTCTCCTCGCGACGAGAGAGCAGCTTTTCGAAGCAATCATCAAACTATTTATTGTAATGCATGAATCACAGTTACTCATTTAACACCTTTTTTATATTGCAATTAATAGTTTAACGACAAAATGTGTGATTTTCCTCAAATAATAAAAATTTAGGTTAGCCTATATGTCCATAAGACCATCCAATTAAGATAGATACATTTATACAACCAAGATTTACAGGTGTGACAACAACACTTTAACACCTTGCAATGCTAGGCAATCGGTGGTATTTATATTATATTTATTTATAAGACATCTGTATCTGTGTTATGAAAAAAGTTGTCCTGGATGAAGGCGTCTGCTAAATAATAATAAATATATCATCATTGGTCATGAGACTGCAGGGTCGAGAGGTTACCAGCAGGTGGAGACATCTCTACGCCGCAGATGACACAAGGCTCGTTGCAAAGAACTGCGTAAGATTCGCGTCTCTACCGGTGCGGTGTGTGTGGAGTTGCACGCACAAGTCTCATCTCATTGTCTGAAACCGCTTCGTCCTATAGAGGGTCACGGTGAAGCCGGAGCCTATCCCGGAAACACAGGGCGTAAGGCAGGAATACACCCGATGACGGGACGCCAGTCCATCGCCGGGCATTGCGGGACAATTTTAGTCTGCGAGCCAATCAACCTATCCAGGAGCATGCTTTTGGACTGTGGGAGGAAACCGGAGTGCCCGGCGAAAACCCACGCGGACACGGGGAGAGCATGCAAACTCCACACAGAAAGGCACCCGAGCCGAGAGATTCGAACCCGGGACCTTCTTGCTGTGAGGCGTCAGCGCTAACCACTGGGCCACCGCGCCGCCCTGCACGCACACATGGAATGCCAAATGGCTTGTCCGCATCTCAACCTGGTCATTACAGAGCAATACTGCACTGTGTGACGTACCACCTGCAATGGGTCTGGTCCTGCCAGATCGTAGAGGCTCAGCAGGGGGTTCGAGCCTGGGTAGTTTTTTTTCTGCATGGGTGGCCAGTGCGCATACCAGGCTGCGCTGTGTCGTCGACAGAAGAGGACAGTCCATCTCATTATCTGAAACCGCTTAATCCTACATAGGGTCACGGTGAGCCGGAGCCTATCCCGGAAACACAGGGCGTAAGGCAGGAATACACCCGACGACGGGACGCCAGTCCACCGCCAGGGACAGTCCATCAAAAGCCATTATTTTACTCCCACGACCACATTCCATTCCGCGGCGATGGACTGGCGTCCCGTCGTCGGGTGTATTCCTGCCTTACGCCCTGTGTTTCCGGGATAGGCTCCGGCTCACCGTGACCCTATATAGGATTAAGCGGTTTCAGATAATGAGATGAGATGAGACCACATTCCAAAAAAACATGCAGCTGCAATGGTTAACTGGCTTGCGAACTAAATTGCGGGCGGCACGGTGGCCGAGTGGGTAGCGCTGTCGCCTCACAGCAAGAATCCCGGGTTCGAATCTCGGCTCGGGTACCTTTCTGCGTGGCGTTTGCATGTTCTCTCCCCGTGTCCGCGTTGGTTTTCGCCGGGCACTCCGGTTTCCTCCCACAGTCCAAAAAACGTGCTGCTGCATAGGTTAATTGGCTTGCAGAGTAAATTGCCCGCAGTGTCCGGTGATGGATTGGCGTCCCATCGTGGGAATATTCCTGCCTAGCGCCCTGTGTCTGCCGGGATAGGCTCCGGCTCACCGCTACCCTGCACAGGACTAAGCGGTTTCTGACAATGAGATAAGACATCTCCATAGCGCCTGCGCCAGGCCAGGTGCACTTTGAGGCCAGTCGAAATGTTGACGACCCGCCGCAGGTCACGGGGCAGACCCAGGTGCCGTCGGCTGGGATGCCAGTCGGAGGCACCGCCCGTGTTCCTCCGGCGCTGCCTGCTGTCCAACACGCACACGAGCAATGACTAGGAGCATGACAGTGCTACAAATTAAGTTACGTTGTAAATGATAAGCATTTGCTGGAAACCAATTTGGGGTACGCGAAGCCATAGCCCTTGATGCAATGCTCTCCTTTGGTAAATGATATTAGCTGGGCGTCATAAATTACAGCATCGCCATCGAACCCTTGTCGAATCTTCAAGGGCAATACGCTTAGGGGTCCGTGATAACTACAGCTTTTGACAGATTTTCTCTCACATTTCATCCGATTCTTTGTGAGTCCAGCGTCCAGGCTTCAGTTCCCCGGCTTGGGTGCCTTTCTGCATAGAGTTTGCGAGTTCTCTCCCCTTGTCTGCGTGGGTTTTCGCCGGGTACTCCGGTTTCCCCCCCCACCCCCCCCCACCGTCGAAAAAAACACGCCCAGGTGAATTGAAGCTGGTTAAATCCGCCCCCCCCCAGTGCCCTGCGATGGAGCATCGCGGGGCCTGCGTGTGGCCCCTGGCCTACCGTGCAGTCGGTCACCTCGGCGACCACAGCCATGAAAACCCCACGAGGGGTCGACGTGGACACCTTGTCGACGTAGATCAGAAGAAGAAGACGTGAGACAAGGGCTCGTCCTTCATCCCGAACATTGGAGGGAGGGAGATCACCGATGTGAGACGTGTCTTGATCTTGTGTCAAGATTTGAAAATGATCCTCGCTGTACTCGCTTCATCTCAACTCATTGTCTGGAACCGCTTCGTCCTGTACAGGGTCGCGGTGAGCCGGAGCCTATCCCGGCAGACATAGGGCGCAAGGCAGGGATATACTCACGATAGGACGCCAGCCCACCACCGGGCACTGCGGGCAATTTAGTCTGCGAGCCAATTAACCTATGCAGCAGCATGTTTCTTGGACTGCGGGAGGAAACCGGAGTGCCCGGCGACAACCCACGCGGACACGGGGAGAGCATGCAAACTCCACACAGAAAGGCACCCGAGCCGAGATTCGAACCCGGGACCTTCTTGCTGTGAGGGGACAGCGCTACCCACTGGGCCACCGTGCCGCCCTGACTTTCGACGTAAGACAACAATAGTAATACTATTTGCATTTGTAAAGTGCCTTTCATCCGAGGAGGAAAGTTTGGGAAAAGTTTCAAATTGGCAACAAACACGCCTCAGATAAACCTTATTTGCTACGACACAGGCACTGTAGAGAGAACGACATGTCAACAACAACATCAGAATATATCAATTGAATCAAATATGGAATATAGATTAATGAAGTACTTTAAGTAACAAATCAAATAATTGTAAAAAAAAAAGGAAGGAGGAAGTGTTCCGGAGCAGGCGCAGATCAACAGCGCGTCATCTTCCAAGCACACAGCAGTGAGCAACATCAACAGTCCCAGCCAGAGGACTTCAAGGCCCTGCCGAACAAGTGAGTCTTGAGACGGGATTTGCAGATGCCCAGGGACTCAGCTGACCGGATTTCCAGTGGAACGGAGCTAATCCCCGCTCAGTGGTTCGGTTTGCAATTCATAACGCGCTGCGCAAATTCCACGTCTGGTCATGAACGACACGGATACGGAGGCGTAGCGAGGAAACCACACAGACGGGAGGTGGAGGGGTTGGGGGGGTTATGCCTGCTGGTGAGCCGGCGCCAGTCCGCCAGACACATAGGAGGTTGTCCATTCGTCACTGTTGACCACACAGTACGGAGCTGGCTTCACACAGCCACCCGTGCTGTTGACTTCCTGCCCCTGTGTAAGTGCAGGTTTACGACCTTCCTGTTGAGCTCTCCCTTCGCTTGTCTCTCTCGCTCTGCACAATAAAAACACCCACTTCTCCTGTTCTGCCGTGGCGCAGTGAGTAAGTAGCGCTACTGTCTCATCGCAAGATGCTCCTGGTTTCATGGGCTCGTTTCCCGGCTCGGGCACCTGTCTGTGTGGATTTTACATGTCCTCTCCCCGTGTCCGCGCGGGTTTTCGCCGGGTACTTTGCTTTCCACCGACAATACAAAAACATGCTGCCTATGTTAATGTTCCGACTGACATTGGACTGAATTGCCCTCGGTGCCGTGATACGTTATAAATTTCCTATCCCTCCCCGCTAGACAACTGTTAAAAATAATTACACAGCTCAACGGTTCCTTCCAGCTTAGATTTGCAAAACGGGACCGACTGGCTTAACCTGATGATTTGGAGCAACGCTGCTGCTGAAAGCCACTGGCCAGGAGCTCTCGATGTCGTTTTCCTGGGCGATGTCCACAGCTATTGAGGCTGAGAGCAGATGGCAGCTGGACATTCGTCCAGCCGGATGGAAGCGACGGCGAGGCAGAGCGTCAGCAATGGCGTCATAAATTTGCGCAACAAATATTGTGCTGGAATTGTGTGCTGTGTGCAATGTGAACACTCCAACTGCGCTCGCCTCTGTGGGCCTCCTCATATAATATACACTGCTTCATTCATGAGGTTTGAATGCTATATCCATGTAGCTCTGTGATAAATCATAGAGGCAGATTTTCAATTCAGCCGTAGCATTACTACCGTCTGTGTGCCGAAAATCGTGTAGTATTGCTCATTGTAACTTTCAATTCCGTTTACAAATTCGCTCATCACATTTCACAGTTCAATTGAAATAACCATGCTGAATAGTAATAATATTTGCATTTCTAAAGCGCCTTTCACCCGAGGGTCACAAAGTGCTGCACATGATGTGTTTGGCATGGGAAATTATTCAGCGGTCCTGCTATGGAACTGAATATTAGAGAGGGCTCCCACCAAAACGATTGCATGTGTCCCCATCAATCTTCATCACACTTAATCACACTTCATCAAACTTCATCACGCTTCATCCAGCCTCCCCACAGGGCATCTCGTATGTTCGCCCATCAGCGGCGGGAGCTGATGGGTGCCACCGGGGTGGAGACTCCTCGTACTCACTGTGGGCAGCATGATAACCATCATGAGATCTGTTCATCACCGTGGCAAGAACACACCATCTTATTGCAAACACTAACCGCACACGTCCTTATTTGACATCACCATTAGCTTTAAACAAAAATCCCAATCTCCTGTCTCTGTGTGGCGTTTGCGTCTCTCCGCGTGCCACGTGGCTTTTTGTCAGATACTCTGGTTTCCTCCTACAGTCAAAAGGCATATTGTCTATATTTTATTGGCCTGCTGACTAAATTGCCCCCCGTGGTACTTTGCAATGGATTGGTGCCCGATGCTGGGCATAACCTTCCCTTGCGTATGCGTCTGCCTGGATAGGTTACGGTCCACCGCGACCTTGTACAGGACTAAACGGGTACTGAGAATGATGATGATAACGAATCTGAAATCTCAATATTATGTAATAAATGCATAGCTCCTATGACATTTCATGATTTTTTTCATACAAAGCTACCACCATAACTTTACTATCGTACATATTTGTGAACTGTAAGTCGAATGATTTCAGAAAAAAAATAGCTTCCTTATCATTTCCAATCCTGGATGGTCCCAATAAGCCAATTTTGGGCCAATGGCTTAATGGATCATTATCATCACGCTCAGCTCATTCATTTCAGTCTGAGCGTGCGCGCAGGCGTGAGCCTGTAACTAAGGCGCAGACGTACGTGCAGCCAAGTTAATTGTGGGGTCCCATTAAGCAGAGCTGCTTTAGTCGATACGCAGCGGTGACCTCTTAGCCCCGGCCATTCTCTCGCCTTCATCGCCTCTGGATGTAATGACAGAGCACGGACTTTCCTTATTGGAGCAATGAGCATCGCTGTGGATGCCGTGACCCGCACCGCTAACGACTCGTTCCTATCAATAACTGACGGGACAGTTGCGTGGGCTACGGTGGCGCGGTGAGTAGCGCCGTCGCCCCGGAGCAATAAGGACCTGTGTTCGATTACCAGTGCAAGGTGCCGCCTTTCTGTGCGGAGTCTGCGTGTTCTCTCCACGTGCGCGTGGGCTTTCGCCAGGTACCCCGGTTTCCTCCCGCAGTCCGAGGACATGCTGCTGGCTACTGCATAGCTTAATCGGCTCGCAGACTAAATTGCCTGCAGTGCCCGGTGATAGACTGGCGTCTCATCGTGGGTATATCCCTGACTTGCGTCCTGTGTCTGCCGGGATAGGCTCCGGCTCACCGCGACCCTGTACAGGATTAAGCGGTTCTCACAATGAGATGAGATGAGACATTACTGTTATTACAAATGTGATGCACAGCGATCCCACACGCATGAGCATGTGAGTCATTATATAAGAAGGGGATGCATTGCATGAGATGTTCGGTTAGAGTTCGCGGTGATTATTATCAATATTTAATGGGAATCTCTCCACGGCGTTAGACGCATCACGCGTTTGTGTAAGGGTTGCAGCTTTTCCCACGGACAAAACGTGACCTTGTGCGTCATTCAGGCCAAGTGATCGCAACGTTTAATTTAATAATAGCGTTCTCGTTGCTCTTGCAATCGCCGAGGAACCACAAGCGAGTGAAAAGACAGCGGCCACCCATTTAGCCGTGCCAACAATTGCCCGAGCTCTGCGGTCCTTTAAATATCGAGATAGTTTTAGCCAAATAAAGAGTGTTCGCTATACACGTGGGAGGAAACCGGAGCACCCGGAGAAAACCCACGCGTGCAAGGGGGCAACACAATGTCATCAGACATAACTCAAGCGTGCCGTTCTCTCCGCATCTCTGTGCAGCGCTTTGCGACCCTCGGGTGAAAAGCGCTATAAAAATGCAATTGTTATAAAGACAACAGATGGGACAGATGATGTTCGTGTCCACCGTGCTGTGCCGCCCTCTCGTGGCGAGCCACGGTACTTCTCCTCGACATGGCTTCACAAAGTATTGCGAGTGTGGGGAGCGGTAATCGAGTGGTTGGCGCGCTGCGCTACCAACCGGGCGACCTGAATCGATCGTGGGTCTCCCCTAGGTCGACCCTACAGTCTGTTAAGGCTATGGGGGGGGGGGTCTTTGTTGTGTGAGCCATCAATTCTAGCCGTCTCCCATCAGTTATAGATTCGAGACGACTACGTACATGGTTTATCTCATCTCATTGTCAGAAACCGCTTAGTCCTGTACAGGGTCGCGGTGAGCCGGAGCCTATCCCGGCAGACACGGGGCGCAAGGCAGGGGTATACCCACGATGGGGCGCCAGTCCATCACCGGGCACTGATGGCAACTTAGTCTGCAAGCCAATTAACCTGTGCATCAGCATGCTTTTTGGACTGTGGGAGGAAACCGGAGTGCCCGGCAAAAACCCACGCGGACACGGGGAGAGAACTCGCAAACTCCACACAGAAGGGTACCCGAGCCGAGATTCGAACCCGGGTCCTTCTTGCTGTGAGGCGACAGCGCTGCCCACTGCGCCACGGTGCCGCCTCTCGTACATGATTTGTTTTTAATCGAGCGGCCCAGATTGACAACTGAAAAATCGGAAACATCGCGCATACATTGGGCGTCGCTCAAACACGTTTGCTAAAAAAAAATGTCATCACTCTTGCTCAAACAGCCACGAGTTTGATATAAGTAGATGTTTTCACTGGTAAGCACTGACCGAATGCAAAACTGCAGCTTAATAGGCTGCTCAAGTGTATCACTAGAATTTACATAGCGCACCACCGTCTCTCTGTATTAGCGACGGAGCACGGAATCAATTATTCATAAACCTGCAGGCTGGAGGAAGGATAAAGAACCTCCCTGGGGTGCTTGACTATACTTCACCGCGATGGTCAGTGCAGGTTTTGAAAGGTTGCGGGGAGGCAGTGCCACTGCTATCCATGGGGCAACGCAGCAAATATGCAGCCTTTTGACCAAGCGACGTTCGTGCCAGTGCGTTCATGCCAGTGCGTTTGTGCCAGTGCGTTCGTGCCAGTGCGTTCATCCCAGTGCGTTCCTGCCAGTGCGTTCGTGCCAGTGCGTTCATCCCAGTG
>JAZEWT010000015.1:3017607-3027919 GCA_036362905.1 Mordacia mordax | reverse complement strand
GATTAACAGCTTCTGCCTGGTCAGTTTTTCAGTTTTCATTTAAGCTGGAAGGAACTGTGTAGCCGTATTTAACAGTTGTTCAGCAGGGAGCGGTAAGCAAGTTACTACCTCTCAGGGAACAGAGGGCAATTTAGTCACCGGTTAATTAGCCTCGGCAGCGTGTGTTTGGTGGAAACCAGAGTACCCGCTGAAAACCCACGCGGACACGGGTAGAGAACACGCAAACTCCACACAGAAAGGCACCCGAGCCGGGAATCGAACCCTGGGGGCCTTGCTGTGAGGCAATAGCGCTACTCACCGCGCCACCGTGCCTAGTAAGAGAACGCGGTACAATGTAACCTGAATTCAAACTTAAAATCGGCCAGTTAAATTGCACGAGACGGGCATCAGGTTTTAAGTTCGAAGTGAATTTGAGAATTGCTTTCCAAAGCTGCTCTTTTGGGATAGCCATGTCGAGCACTGCCCTTCTTTCCTCCCTAATGTTCGCCTCCCACGTTAGAGAGACCATCAGGTATACACCACGATAAGGTGGGTGACTGGAATGTAATAACGTAATAATGTACAATGTAATAATGTATTGTGTATTTATTTATAATGTGTATGTCATGTTGATGGGGCGGCACGGTCGCTTGTGGATAGCGCTGTCGCCTCACAGCAAGAATGTCCCGGGTTCGAACCTCGGCTCGGGTGCCTTTCTGTGTGGAGTTTGCCTGTTCTCTCCCCGTGTCCGCGTGGGTTTTCGCCGGGCACTCCGGTTTCCTCCCACAGTCCAAAAAACATGCTGCTGCATAGGTTAATTGGCTTGTAGACTAAACTGCCCGCAGTACCTGGTGATGGACTGTCGTCACATCGTGGGTATATCCTTGCCTTGCGCCCTGTGTCTGCCGGGATAGGCTCCGGCTCACCGAGACCCTGTACAGGACTAAGTGGTTTCTCAGAATGAGATGAGATGTCATGTTGATGGCAGTCACCGTGGACAAAGCAGACTTCTGAATAACAATTTAAATAACAGCAAACTAGTTAAACTTTAGGTGTGCTCTCGAGTAGGGACCTCTCCGATGGAGGCACACCAGCAGCGGATTGAGAAATTGTAAGGCTGCACCTTTACCTCTTTTTTGGCTTTGCTAAAAGTACAACAAGGAATGTGCTTACCTGGTGACGCGTGTGTTCGTGTCATGATTGTCTGAGGGATGGAATTTGCATGCGTGCATAGAGGTACAAACAGGACAAGGAAATATCCCCGGATACCAAGTAGATGGACAACATTCTTGGATACCTCTTTACACATCACCTTCAAATTGCGATATATTTAACTCGTTTGAAGGATGTAGCCTGAGTGTTTCACGTTGTTTTCATGCAAAATGTTGTCAATGCACTCAGTTCGTTAACTTTGCTCTGTGTTGTTGTTGTTGTCTGGAGATATAATTATCTTTGACAATTGTCCTTGGGGGTGGCACGGTGGCCCAGTGGGCAGCGCTGTTGCCTCACAGCAAGAAGGCCCCGGGTTCGAATCTCGGTTCAGTTACCTTTCTGTGTGGAGTTTGCATGTTCTCTCCCCGTGTCCGCGTGGGTTTTCGCCGGGCACTCCGGTTTCCTCCCACAGTCCAAAAAGCATGCTGCTGCATAGGTTAATTAGCTTGCAGACTAAATTGCCCGCAGTGCCCGGTGATGGACTGGCGTCCCATCGTTGGTATATCCTTGCGCCCTGTGTCTGCCGGGATAGGCTCCGGCTCACCACGACCCTGTACAGGACTAAGCAGTTTCTGACAATGAGATGAGAATTGTCGTTAGACGTTATCACAGCTCGTATGCTGTCATGCCGCCAGGTGTTTCCGTCACGATATATATCTGCATTTTTTAAGTTATTTGGTAATGCTGTGTCGGCAGTGTTGCACAAGTATTATTGATAATAGAGTGTTTTTTCAAATTGTTTTTTTTTCTTTCTTGGGTGGAGGTGGCTGTCACATTTACATCACGTGACTGCAACAGGAAGGATGACAACCTTGATTTCTATCGCAAATGTGTTTCGTGCACGGACAGGAACCGGTGTAACGCTCGCGATTGCTCGGTAAGGGAAGCTGAACAAAATTCCAAAGCGGAAACTGTCTGATTTGAGAGATTACTCTCTGTACTGAGAGCATGGGACATCTGAAGGTGATACTATAAATACAATTATTATTATTACTCGTGATGTCCACCTCTGCTTGATTGACAACAATGGAGCCCAGTGTCGCCTGATGCTCAGAGTGGAGGCGTTCTGATTTGTACGGAGTGAGGACAAGGTGCAGCCCCTGTAATTTCTAGCTTACGCCACTGCTGACTGAAGGGCCTCCGCTAGAGGGATCTCTGCAAAGTTTCCACTGGAGGGTATTTGGCCTGCTCTTCCACGCCGGCCAGACACGTTATCAGATGTGGGAGTGCACGCACTTCACTCTGTCACACGTGACCTTCTGATGGACTAACTGTGGTGGTTCCCCATAAGTACTGTTGGTCCTGCAGAAGGGGCATGGGGAGGGCATTGAGAAATGTGCCCATGCCTTCATCTGCCACAGCACGAGATTGAACCGGCAAACTGTGGATTCGAAGTCCAGCTTGTTCACCGTGACAGCAGAGCAATAGTCTTCATTTGACCGGCGTGGAAGAGAAGGCCAGAGACCTTCAAGTGTGGCTTTAGTGCTCCCATTAGTGGAGGCCCTTTAGTCAGCAGGGCGGCGCGGTGGCGCAGTGGTTAGCGCTGACGCCTCACAGCAAGAAGGTCCCGGGTTCGAGTCTCTCGGCTCCGGTGCCTTTCTGTGTGGAGTTTGTATGCTTTCCCCGTGTCCGCGTGGGTTTTCGCCGGGTACTCCGGTTTCCTCCCACAGTCCAAAAGCATGCTCCTGGATAGGTTGATTGGCTCGCAGACTAAAATTGTCCCGCAATGCCCGGCGATGGACCGGCGTCCCGTCGTCGGGTGTATTCCTGCCTTACGCCCTATGTTTCCGGGATAGGCTCCGGCTTCACCGTGACCCTATATAGGATTAAGCGGTTTCAGATAATGAGTCCGCAGCAGCTTAAACAAGTAGGATTAACTCAGCCAATCATTCATCTGGGTAAACAAAATGATTACTACTTTTCTGGGGGACGTTGAGTTTTTCTCACACTTACCATCAGGGGTGGAATTTGTATATATATATAAAAAAAGATTCACTGTGAGAACTCACCCAGATCCGCGTCCTCCTTTAGAGTTCATGACAACGCATTTCGCGCAATTTTGTAACCTGAGACGTAAAGTAATCAGCCATGCATTTTGGCGTCCATCGCGAATCTCGATGCGTGTCGTCGGTTGTCTCCGGGCGTCGTGAATAAGATGACGCCCCTTTGCGCGCTTGTCCCCAGCATGGAGAAGGTGATGTGTTGCTCGCGCCGTTAAACCGTCGTCTGGCAGTGAGCGTCCGCAATTAGGGGCTGTAAAATACAAGTTAACTACTGACCAGATACGGTCGTGCATGCATCGCGAGGTAATTGGCTCCCGCTAACGGCCACAAAGTTGTGCTGTGCAGAAAAAAAAAAGGCCAAATAATCCACGCAGCATGCGGAGCGAGTCCATATTAATAAAGCTGACCTATGGCGGCAAAAACCACTCAGACGTCTGCTTGGAGAAATACATTAATAATCATTCTCGCATCGGTCTAGCCAATAAACAATCTTTTTTTTTGACCACTCACATCCTCGGAGCTTAAGGGGATGTTTACGTTGCGTATTGCGTTTCCCCAAAGAAATCGGGTGATCAGATGGAAGCGTTTTTACCACAAAAAATTCAAGACGCTACGCTGCTGTGGCCTAAAAGGCTGGCAACACCACGGACCCGATGTCAGTGATTCGACCTGATCTCTGGGCGCGGCAGTTGAAGCGATCGTGCAAGTTTCGTAAACAACCCCAGCTCTCCATTTTTTTTTGTAACGTTTGCTAATTTACTGACGTAGATTTTCATGGCTCGATGCATGAGAATTGCTTGACAAAGCTGTTCTTTTGGGATAGGCTTGTCGTGCGTTGCCTCTCCTTCACGTGGAAGAACAGCTTTGGAAAGCAATTCTCAAGGTTTTTGTTATTTTAATCCGCAATTCTTAACGGGTGGGTTATGCCCTATTTCAGTGGGTTGTGAGCACCGCTTAGTGGTCCGTGGAGCCTGTACTCCAGTAGGGCCTTGAAGTATAGAAGGTTAAGAACCCCTGCTTTAATAGAAGCGTTGTGAGCATTCCATTGTAGGGATGCGCCTTTGCTTGAGCAGGCGGTGGGATTGTCTGATCCTACAGCAGACACCCCAACCCTTAACCCATCGTTGCACCCTCCCTGGCTCCTGTCTCCACACACTGGAAATGTCAAACCGTGTCATCATTTCAAGTCGAGCGTTGGCAGAGTTTCATGAATTGCTGCTCGCGAGCAAAACTCTTTTCCAATCAACGGAACCGGCGGTGCGGCGTCCGTGTGGGTCGGGGCTGGGCAACGGCCTTGGCATCGCTCTCCGCGGAGCTGTACGTTCACCCCATTTCGTAAAAATCGAGTCGGCCAGGGTAAAATGCGCATTTGTATTTCCATCTTCTGGAATCGTGATTGGCGTTGATGTTTTGTTGAGCGGACGCAGTCTGCTCAATTCTGGCAATAAGAGTGTTAAGGTCTTATAAATCACCGAATAGACATTTCTCGTAAAGTGTCAAGTTTGCAAAAACCACACGCGTTGGTGGTAAATACTGCGAACAACACGCTTTAATAATATGTGCATTGTCCTTGAAACTGATTGGCATGCATCAGAGACTGCTTTGTTTTAAGCCTTGTCTCAATTCTTGCCAGATGTTGCCAAAAGGCAATTTGGTGTTTTTAAGAACTTAACACTATCATTGCCAGAAAAATGGGCAAGGTCTCTTCTTTTCAACAACTGTTACAGGAAAAAAAGCTACCCACAGCAATCTTCTGAATTGTATCCTCAATGCCACCCATGGTGTAGCTGCTGCAACTTAGCGGAGAACATCGCGACAAGTCTATGATGGGGCGGCGCGGTGGCCCAGTGGTTAGCGCTGACGCCTCACAGCAAGAAGGTCCCGGGTTCGAATCTCTCGGCTCGGGTGCTTTTCTGTGTGGAGTTTGCATGCTCTCCCCGTGTCCGCGTGGGTTTTCGCCGGGTACTCCGGTTTCCTCCCACAGTCCAAAAGCATGCTCCTGGATAGGTTGATTGGCTCGCAGACTAAAATTGTCCCGCAATGCCCGACGATGGACTGGCGTCCCGTCGTCGAGTGTACTCCTGCCTTACGCCCTGTGTTTCCGGGATAGGCTCCGGCTCACCGTGACCCTATATCGGATTAAGCGGTTTCAGATAATGAGATGAGATGTCCATGATGATTGTCCTCTCGGGCGCGTTCCACCCCGTGGCTGCGACTCCATCGCTATCCTTGACAGTCAGCCATCGTCCCTTCTAACGGATGTCCTGCCCAAACCCACTTACTTTTTTTTATATCCTGGATAATGTCATTAACCTGCCCCCTAAGTGCATACTGGCTGAACACTATTGTTGTTACATAATGCAGTACTATCATTCACTTTGATAAATAATAATAACGCCGCCAAACAAGGGCATCCTTCCTTTGAAAACATTAACATACTGCTACGTAAAGTACCATGCGTGTCATTTATTTATCAAATTTATTTTAAAGTACACACCAAGCATAGCGGCAAAATTGTTATCTCACTGCTCTGCAATCCCTGCAGTCAGAGTTCGATTCCTGGCCACGGATAACATCAGTGGCGCATGCTTTCTCAGTTGCTTCCGTGCAGCCCCTCCTCGCCTCTCTGTCCTCGCTCATCTCATGCTGCTCACCGTCTTGGACTGTCTCATCTCATCTCATTGTCAGAGTCGCTTAGTCCTGCGCGGGGTCGCGGTGAGCCGGAGCCTATCCCGGCAGACACAAGGCGCAAGGCAGGGATATACCCACGATGGGACGCCAGTCCGTCACCGGGCACTGCGGGAAATTTAGTCTGTAAGCCAAGTAACCTATGCAGCAGCGTGTTTTTTTTTTGGACTGTGGGAGGAAACCGGAGTGCCCGGCGAAAACCCACGCGGACACGGGGGAGAGAACATGCAAACTCCACACAGAAAGGCACCCGAGCCGAGATTCGAACCCGGGATCTTCTTGCTGTGAGGCGACAGCGCTACCCACTGGGCCACCGTGCCTTGGGACTGTGCTCCACAAAAACAAAGTCACTGCACTGATAAGTCCCCAGACAACCTTGGCATGCTCTCTCAACTCCTCCGACCCAAGTCTGGAACTCACTTCCCCCAAACAACCTTGTTTGTTGCTCATTCCCCGCCGCTGTTCAAGGTCAGACTCATGCCCTCTTCCAAAGACTGACAGCCTCGGTATCCTAAACACGCTCACTGTTTCTGCGCGGCGTCGAGAGCTGCAGTCACTTTTTTAGAGACACATAAATCAAAGGGTGGAGCGGTGGTGCAGTGGTTGGCACAGGGAGCTGGGAATACGGCGATCCAAGTTTGATTTCGGTATCAGCGTCAGTACCCGCTTGATCCGGTGCAGGGTCGTCGTGGGCTGGAGCTCATTCCGTCAGAAATAGGGCGCAAGGTGGGGCCATACCCAGGATGTGACGCCGGTACATCGCAGAGCAATTTACTCAGCAGGACAATTAACCTAGGCATCAGAGTGTCTTTGGAAGGTGGGAGGAAAACGGAATACCCGGCGAAAACCCACGCGGACACGGGGAGAGAACATGCAAACTCCACACAGAAATGCACCCAAACCGGGAACCGAACCAAGGCCCTTCTTGCTGTGCGGCGACAGCGCTACTCACTGCGCCACCGCGCCACCGAGATTTGATTTCTAGCCGCAATTAACATCGGTGGTGAGTGGCATCACAATACAATCTTATCCCGTCACTCACCCAAACCCCTTGCTGCACCAACTTGCACTAGCGTGGTGAAGTATGGTCAGTAGATAAAATGTTGCCAAAATAGAATGGGGGGAGGGAGGGAGGGGGGGCATCCTTCACCAATTGGTGGATAGAGAACGCTTGTAAAGGTCACACGACCGTGTTGCCCCGTATCGGAGGCGCGCGTGGCGTGCGTCTGCGCGTGTGTGTGCTCGTAACGTCTCGCTCTCCGATCCGTGATTAGCCCTCCCGCACGAGCGGCACTAATTACGTAGGCGAGAGCGATCGATACGGCCAGAGACAGCAGTGGCGAGGGTTCATGCGAGGGTTGGCTGAACGATGAACTCTCCGGACAGATGGCTCCGAGCCGTCGAGCCGTGTTTGCGGACGACTCTTTGAAACAAATGAGACAAAGTTGACGTCTCGCCGTGTCTTCCGCGCGTCTGCCCCCTTCCTCGGCCGCGACGACTCCAGATGACCCCTGCTTGCACCCAGAGCGGGCACCGCTGCTATTTCTGTTCCTCTGCGCTAGTTTTGCCCCGAGGTTGTCTCAGATCCTGCTCGGATCGTCCTGAGCATGGGGCGGGGGGTGCGGGGCTCTCCTCTCCTATCATTGGCCTTGGGATGCAGGCTCGGGATCGCCGTTTCGCACCCTCCTCTTCCATCCCCACGACCCCCAAAACCTCCCCCACCCCCCTCATGTCCTCCTCCCTCCCCTCCGCCTCCTCCGTCCGAAGCCAAATCGAGACTTCCCCCGTGGCCCCGCTCTCACTGCGTCCGCCTCTGTCCCTCACTCTATCTTGCTGCCCACTAATGGGGGGCGGGGGGCGGGGGAGAGAGGACCTTTTCAGGATCTCATTTCAGCCTGGGAAGAAGGCGCCTCTCGTTGGAAACCAATTAAAAACCAAGCAACGTGGCTGGAAATTTAATTACAGCCGGCTCACGCCGTAGGGATGCTGCCGTGATGTAAAGGTTTGAAAACTGGATTCGCAGTCCAGAGGTTGCCTCTCCAATCAGCGGTAGAAATGGGTTCAACCACATTTAAGTCGGCCGGTAGAATAGATATGGTGGGATAAAGCGTGGGTACTCCTATCTCTTCCTAAACAGCTGTCACGGGGGGGGGGGGGGGNNNNGTGTGTGTGTGTGTTCGCCGCGTACTCCGCTTTCCTCCCATAGTCCAAAAACATGCTACCTAGGTTAATTATCCTGACCAAATCAGCCCCGGTGCCCTGATATGTTGTAACTAGCTTATCCCCTCCGTACTGGACAACTGTTAAAAAGAGCTGCCTAACTCAACGGTTCCTTCCAGCTTCAAAACTGACTTGACATAATAATAATAATATTTGCATTTCAAATTTTCAACTGTGGGGTTATTTTGATAGTCTCGTGACTCGATGAGCAGAGTGTCTGAGCGAGAGAGAGGCTGTGCATGCCAGAGATTGACTTGGCTTTTGCTGCCGTATCAAATATCAACAGCCCCGGACGTTTAATAAAGCAAGTTTTACTCTTCTTGGAAACGCAGCGGCGAATTGCACCCCACTCTCGCGAGATGTTAGTCTGATGAATGGCCTCGACGGCTGTAAATATAGGCGGTTTGTTTTTATTCTTCTCAATACTGTGAAGGTGCTCTGCTGGCGCTCACGATTAGCCCAGTGAGTTACCCGTCGTCACTGAAGTGTTTGATTTTTAACAAAAAATCTATTTGAGCGTCGGCGAAATTAGTACCGCGGTGAGGTTAAGCAAGTCCACAGTGATAGTCCGATTTCGAAGCTGGCACAGTTTGGAGTCATTATGTTTCCAAGTGGCTTAGGAATCAAACGTAATGTCACAACACTGAGCTGACACTCACCGAGACCCTGGGCTTGAACCAAGGTTTTGAGAGTCGGTCCGCGATTGAACCCGATTCTAAAGTCGAGGGTTTTGATGGTCTCACTCCCGTCACAAAGACACGGACGGAACAAAAAACCCATTCTTTTCGGTTTTAAAAACAATTTCAGTTTATAACACTGAAATGTTCAGTGTTATGAACAGTTTCGGTGTCAAAGTCAACGGTGTCCGTTACAAGAGAGACTGACTTAGATGTGTAGCGAGAAAGAGGCAGGTCGTGGGAAGGTCGCCACACTGTAAGCCAGCGTCAACATTTTCCAGACATTGTGTCCTATG
This sequence comes from Mordacia mordax, assembly GCA_036362905.1. NCBI lineage: Eukaryota > Metazoa > Chordata > Hyperoartia > Petromyzontiformes > Petromyzontidae > Mordacia > Mordacia mordax. The sequence goes on along the minus strand of JAZEWT010000015.1, from coordinate 3,018,844 downwards.
CATTATGGTGTATCTGCCAATTTACTAATGAGGAGGAAACTAGACAACATGGAGAAATCCCACGCAGAACAGGGGGAGAACATACAAACTCCACACAGAAAGGCACCGGAGCCTGGAATCGAACCTGAGATTTTCTTGTTCCGTAAAGGCAGTTGCTTACTCACAGTGCCAGCGTGCCTCCGGCTAAGAGGCTTCGTGTGTATGAGAGGCATTTGAAGTGTCCTCAGAGATAGCTCTACGATGTCGTCTTCTACAGGTAATTTCCTAAACGAGGCGGCGCTCTCAGGGATTGGAACGTCTGAGATGAGATTTGAAGCAAGGTAAGGCACTCCATGATGCTGGGGCATTTGAAGAAATTCCCCGATAAACGCAAATCTTTAACCCCCATCCGAAGGCATTCCGAATGGAAATGTCTTCATCGCACGATGAGACCGAGATAGCACAGTTTGAACGCAATCGGCATCGAGGACATTCGTAGAAAAAAATAACGTGAAGCAGAATTGTTCCTTATCACGGGGGCTCAGGGCAAAATTGTGAAGAGGCTCTGACTTCACTGTACTCTTAACGTCCGTTTCTCCTGCAGTTGCCTCATCCCGCAGTTGGGCACTGCTTATGAAAACCATTTATTCGTTTAATACTTAATGGAGATACGTTGGTAGTGGCCTCATCCCCTGGGCGCTAGTAAATGGTATCCTTGGAAACTCTGGGCCTCATTACGCACTTTTCAAAATTACCTTCACTCGCGTGTCCCAACGAGGCTTAATCGCCATGCGTAAAAAAAACACAACAAACAAACCCCACGATTGTTTCGCTGGTTTATGGGATTACTCAAAACGCTCGACAAATGAGTTCTTATCGAAATCCCTCCCCCTCTTTGTCCTCTCCGCATCTTCGTAAATATGTTTTTGTTCAAAGGATTGTGTTTTTTTTGAGGATCCCTCTCGAGATCCGCTCTTTCAGGATGGCAGTGCTGAGCGCCCCACCTCTATCCTTTGCGATGTTTCACCTCGCGCGATCGAGGCTTCATGAGGTTATTCTCTTTCTCTTCGAAGCTATTGACGCTGGCTGAGGTTCTGCCAAACGAAACGGTTACCACTGTCATAACGGACATCCACTATGAGATTCGATCTCATCTCATTGTCAAAAACCGCTTAGTTCTTGTACAGGGTCGCGCTGAGCCGGAGCCTATCGCGGCAGACACAGCGCGCAAGGCAGGGATATACCCACGATGGGACGT
>JAZEWT010000015.1:3006054-3016423 GCA_036362905.1 Mordacia mordax | reverse complement strand
TCCCGCTCACCGTGACCCTAATAGGATTAAGCGGTTTCAGATAACGTATGCAGGCAGGACAGTTTTGTGGAGAGATAAGGAGACGAGCGTCGAGATGGCACGCACGTGTGGCTCCTTCTCTCACGTGTGGCTTGCAGCGGGGCAACTTATAGATTCACTTGAGATTAATAATAATAATGATACTATTTTGTCACCTTGTAACGCGGGCAGTATTTCTTCACTCGCAAACAGAGGAAGGCACCTTCGAAAGCCAGAGCAATGACGCATAGGCAGGACAGCAATGCCGTCAGTCCATGCCCGCGATTGTCCGAGCTCTGGGGTCCGCTACGTATTAAGGTGTTATCGGGTGATGAATGTAGGTCTATATATGTAGACATCGAATTTATTTCTTACACGTCTGAGTGAATTTTAGATACGCGTACCACCTTCAGTCATATTTCGGGCAGAGTAAAGTTATGGGTACTTTTTTGCCAGCATACATATATAAGATTACAACAGGTTTTTCCGTATCTGGCGATTATACTGGCAAGTGTAAAGATCTTAACATCTGCATAATCGCCAGATACGGTAAAAGCTGTTGTAATCTTATACAGAATAAAGTTGTTCAGTCCGTGTGTGGACCGTACAGTCACACAGAGGTACCTATTACTAATCAGTTATATTTTAAAAAATCTAGGCCGGAAGAAACCGTTGAGCTATGCAGCTCTTTTTAACAGTTGTCTGGTGGGGAGGTGTAAACAGACAAGGGGCATGAGGCAGGGCTATACAGATATGGGATGCCAGTCGATCGCAAGGCACCGGGGATTATTTACTCAGTCGGCCAATAAACCCAAAGATAGTAATTCCACATTTCTGTGATGGGTGCCTGTCTGGCTGCAAGATGACATTTTTTTGTTTTCTACAAAAGGCCCTCACGAGATTAACATGTTCCTCAAAACCAGCCTTGTAATATGCCATCTTTATACACGAGTGATTAACGGCCCACTTGTATCATTTCCCGCAGAATAATTTCAAGACTGCTGCATCTATTTTAATGAATGTTTAATGTCAGTCAGGCAGTTTTTATTCAAGGCTGGTAGGAATCTTTGAATTGTCCAGAAGGGCGGGGTAAATAAGTTACAACATCTCAGGGAACCGAGGGCAATTTATTCAGGACAATGAACCTAGGCAGCGTGTCTTTAGACTGTGGGAGGAAACCGGAGTACCTGGCAAAAACCCACCACTCAGGATGTTCTTTATGTGAGGCATCAGCGTTACTCACTGCGGCACAGTGTTGTTGATGTGTTGTTGCTTATCTCATGTCCTTCTATACTTTATTGCCACTATTTGACTTTCATTTGAACTGTCCTGATGTTGTTGTTGACGTGCTGTTCTCTCCACAGCTCTTGATTTGTATTAAAACACCCCCCCCCCTCCCCAGAAAACGTTATTGTTGCTGATTTGCTGTTCTTATGTCGTTGCTGAAGCCAATGCCGCTCTCTCGGAAGCTCTATGCAGCGCTTTGTGACCTTCGGGTGAAAAGCGCTCCAGAAACGCAATTATGATTATGATTACGTCCTTCTGTTTCGAAATCGCACAACTGATGGGGCATGTGCCAGCGAGGATGCGTGTGGGTATAGGGATCGGGCTCCCCACTGCATTGTATATTCACCCGTGAGTGTTGTTTTGTCAGTTGAGTGGTAAATGTCCGACATGGGGCAGGTAAGGTGTTAGTGTTTGCATCACCTTCTCCACAGGAGAGGCTGCCCTCTAGGATTCAAATGTGATTTTAGTGACTGAAATATGCAGGCTGTCCCCTTTGTTGATACTGTTACAGTGGGTCATTGCTCAGTACAGTGGCCCACTGTGTATGTGTCTGAATCCGCAGCGGTCGTCTGCATTGCGAGCCACTTTTGGAGAGAAAAATAACGGCGAACAAAACCTGTTTCGCATTACAGCCATTTTTTTTGGTGTTAGATTGACATGAATAAATGTTGTTAAAGATGCTGCCTGACATCACAATGCTTGATCCTCTGAAAAATTGGCCTTTCGCATTTGTGAAACTCAATATTACCTTACGTTCGTGTTGGTGGGCAGATTGTATTCTTACATTTGTTTACTATGGAGTGAAATATATTGTGTTTTCAAACGGTGGCTACGAACGCTAAATTTTAATATCCATTCGCAGGTAATTAAAAGCCTTTGGGCCATTTGAGTATAACTTACACCGAGGTCCTCATTTGAATATAATAATTGGGTTCAAGGTACTAAGTTCACATCTGGCACGGTATCGTTCTACATTTTATACATTATTTACTGTCAAAGGGAAAAAAAATTAAATCGACGGACAGGTACAGTGTTCATGCAATAACGATACCTCCGGTGAGAGTAACGAAGGTGGCGTAACCAGGTGGGAGGTGATTGAAAAATGTAATCATATGTCGCAGCTTCAGACATCGTGGGAGTGAATCATGCATTTTGTTCATTCATAGATTTACTCGGCACGCCTGCATATGGGAAGGATTCATAACCGAGTAGAAGGATTCATTTGTCTCATCTCATCCCATGGTCTGAAACCGCTTAGTCCTATGCAGGGTCACGGTGAAGCCGGAGCCTATCCCGGCAGACACAGTGCGCAAGGCAAGGATACACCGACGATGGGACGCCAGTCCATCGCCGGGCACTGCGGGGCAATTTAGCCTGCGAGCCAATTAACCTATGTAGCAGCATGCTTTTTGGACTGTGGGAGGAAACCGGAGTGCCTGGCGAAAACCCACGCGGACACGGGGAGAGAACTCGCAAACTTCACACAGAAAGGCACCCGAGCCGAGCGATTCGAACCCGGGACCTTCTTGCTGTGAGGCGACAGCGCTAACCACTGGGCCACCGCGCCGCCCAAGGATTCATGTGTCTTCTGTGCTAACAACACCGTGATGATAACGCTGTTGGACGTCTGTTGCGGACCCAAACGATTCGAATCGAAACCTTTTTCTGCAGCAATAATTAAAACGATTTGTGTGACGCCTGTGCGGCGTTAATCGCAGGGAACTTTAAAATATACGTTCGGCGTCTGAGAATATATTTTTGTAGCCGTTTCCTTTTTGTATATTTTTTTTGCCTTTTTTGCCCCCGGGTAATTCCCGTCTCGTTTCGCAGCCAAGCGACTGTTATCCGAATGCTCTTTCGTTGATTGAGCAGTAACTCCACGGTTGCCAACGCTCGACATCAACGTTTGGGTTAACCAAAGAGTTCTTCTCCACGGTGCTGAGTGGGAAATGGGAGGGGGACGGGACGGGTGAACCGGAGCTTTGATTTTCAGTCGGACTGGCACTCTTGCACATGTGTCATGTCACGACATGTGTGCTACCGTGAGCTGTGGCAAAAAGACCCAAAAAAAAAAGCCAAACCTCTTACCGTTGCACTCAGCTCGACCAGTTACAGTTAATAGCAGTGTCGTTGACGGTCTTCACTTACAACGCGTGCTTGGATCGTTGCCTGCAGCAAGTTATCGCCTTTGGGGCCCAATGAGGCTTGAAGGTGAGATTAGTGGCCCCCGCATGGCGCTGTACCGGCCCTCGTTGTCTCCGCTATCTCGCCGAGCAATGCGACTCGCATCACTACCGGCGGACAGACATTTGCGCCTCGCTTTTGCCCGACTAATGGGCCCCGGGCCACCCTGGGCAAGGGTTGAACCGTCGGCTCGCCCGCCGCTGTGCCCTGCTGTCCGCGTGTTGTCGTGTGCGTTCTGGGCATTAAAGTAGGTGGTGCTGGCCACCCACCACCCCCTTGTAGTGTGCCGGCCTTCATTAGGTGCTCTCTAATACCACATGTCCTAACAGTTCGTTTGGGCTACATGAGGGGATATTCGTGCGTGGTTGCAGCGGTCAGTTGCTCGCGACCAATACCGCCAACGAATTACGGAGCTGGTTTTGGGCCTCTCCTGTGTTTACTCAACGAGTATCTGGTGCAGCGTGGAAACATATAGTTGCTAGAAAGACAAAAGCGGCCGGGCGTAGTGCTGGACCACCACCAGCACCCCCCCGCCCGACCACCTCGTGTGCCATGTTGGCCTTCATAGGCACTCACTAACGGCACTTGACCACCGAGTTTTAAGAGTTTTAAGGGACGTGAGGTTGCACGCGCTGTCCGACGTTTTACTTCACGTGCTGGCAGCTTTTTTTTTCAGAAACTGGATTCCATTAGGTTGTGATCATTTTTTTGTTGTTACCGCAGAAATGCATCATAATATCGTAGCGTCACCACCGTGGTCTTCTGCGCAATCATGGTCGGCGTCTGTGAACCACAGGCCCCGCCTGATCGTTACTAATTAGTGGCGTAAGGATTCACCTCTCCAGCCAATCTGATGAAATATCGCGATTTTTGGTAACAATCTCTCATCTCTCTCTCATCTCATTATCTCTCATCTCATCTCATTGTCTGAAACCGCTTAGTCCTGTACAGGGTCAACGTGAAGCCGGAGCCTATCCCGGAAGCACAGGGCGTAAGGCAGGAATACACCCGACGACGGGACGCCGGTCCATCGCCGGGCATTGCGGGACAATTTTAGNNNNCAAACTCCACACAGAAAGGCACCCGAGCCGAGAGATTCGAACCCGGGACCTTCTTGCTGTGAGGCGTCAGCGCTAACCACTGGACCACCGCGCCGCCCGGGTAACAATTTGATTCGAGATAATTATTTTTAGCGTCTCGCTCTCACAGCCATTTTGCATTGCTTTCGTCCATCGCTCCGTCGCTCCTCCGTCGCCTCCTCCACCGACGGAGCGATGGCATCCACCACGTGCGCGGATGTTTTGTGGATCGTGACGTCGTCGTGGCCCCGGGGATGCCTTCGTCCAGCGGTGGATCGAGAGAGGCCGACGTTCGTCTCCATGTCCCGTCTCGGCGGCCTCGTTCGCTCCGCTCGCGTCGTCGCACTGAACGGGGAAAATGAACGGCAAGGGCCGGTGATGCTGCTGATGCCGCTCTCCTCTGGTTTTTTCCCATGCCAATGTTGCACTGTGGGCGGCGCGGTGGCCCAGTGGTTAGCGCTGACGCCTCACAGCAAGAAGGTCCCGGGTTCGAATCTCTCGGCTCGGGTGCCTTTCTGTGTGGAGTTTGCATGCTCTCACCGTGTCCGCGTGGGTTTTCGCCGGGCACTCCGGTTTCCTCCCACAGTCCAAAAAGCATGCTGCTACATAGGTTAATTGGCTCGCAGGCTACATTGCCCCGCAGTGCCCGGCGATGGACTGGCGTCCAATCGTCGGTATATCCTTGCCTTGCGCCCTGTGTCTGCCGGGATAGGCTCCGGCTTCACCGTGACCCTGTATAGGACTAAGCGGTTTCAGACAATGAGATGAGATGATATGTTGCACTGTTGCTAACTTGATTGTGCGGTGCAATTTCGAGTTCCACTATTTACTTGATTGCTACGGTTGGGCGTTTAATTGTGCAACGTCAAGTGTTCCTGTTCACTTTAATAATTATGGTTCATCCTTGTGTTCGTGTGCATATTCTTGCTTTGAGCTCATTTGCCCTTTGCTTTTCTATGATCTCGTGTTCGTCTGTTCAGACGTTTGATGCATCGCAGGAGTCCCGCGTCTGGGGCTTGCAGAACTCACCGGTAGCTCTCTGCTCTAACAATAAACACCCGTCTATTTCTCCCGTCCACAGTTTCTGTGCCTGAAGAACATCCGCACGTTCATCAACTGCTGCCACGAGAAGTACGGCATCCGCAAGAACGATCTCTTCGACGCCTTCGACCTTTTCGACGTCCGTGACTTCGGGAAGGTGAGGTCGCGGGTCAGCCCGGAAGGTTCCGAGCGGCAAGCCGCGGCGGCGGCGCTACCAGAGCGCCCGACGGAGTTAATGAGACCGTTGTGGCGAGGAGGGCGGCGAGGACTCACGAAGGTCCCATTAGCCGTTGAGCGGGAACGGTGAAGTGCGGATGGAGGGAAGGGGATTGCGAGCGGAAAGCTCTGTAAAGCGCTACACCGCTGCACTGTCAGCGGTTCGCGCACACTTATCAAACAAATCATTGGCCTGATCGATCACTTCACTGTCGGTGCATTTCTTTGACGCGTCAGCATGCACGTGCAATCATTTTTTTTTTCTGAGTGGATTCAAAACGACGATGATGCGGGGCTATTTCCCACGAGTGCGTGCGCGCGCGCGGTGAGCGGTGACCCGGTTGCTTGCGCGCCGCTCTGTGACCCAGGTCGCCTCGTTTTGATTCCCAGCTCTGGGTCACATCGGTAGGCAGTGGCGTCCGAACCGATCCTGAACGTCCCCGAAGCCGGTTCACTTTTAAATGAGCACTGGGCACAATCGGCACTGCGGAAAGACAGACAGCGGTGGGCAGGAGTGGTGCTTGCCGCGTCACGCTTGCGTGTGCCGCACCAGCTTCAGTGGAGGATCACTCAGAGCGGTGCTCGTGTGTCCTTGCTTCCGATCCCGCTAACAAACGACGTGACGCACAGTACATTTATTTTTCCAGCCTCGGCGAACGTTTAGAATCATTTCATCTCATTATCTGAAACCGCTTAATCCTATATAGGGTCACGGTGAGCCGGAGCCTATCCCGGAAACACAGGGCGTAAGGCAGGAATACACCCGACGACGGGACGCCAGTCCATCGCCGGGCATTGCGGGACAATTTTAGTCTGCGAGCCAATCAACCTATCCAGGAGCATGCTTTTGGACTGTGGGAGGAAAACGGAGTACCCGGCGAAAACCCACGCGGACACGGGGAGAGCATGCAAACTCCACACAGAAAGGCACCCGAGCCGAGAGATTCGAACCCGGGACCTTCTTGCTGTGAGGCGTCAGCGCTAACCACTGGGCCACCGCGCCGCCCAGTTTAGAATCATTTCATATCCAAACATATCATGGGCCTCTCCTCTGTCGACTCAGCCTCAAATGAGTTTCCGAACTGTTTGTAAACATCAACACTGGGTAGCCGGTCACGGTGCTGCCTACACTGCCCTCTCTTGCGCCACGCTGAGACGAATGTGTGCGCATCAACGGCACTTGTGCAAGCAGTTATGTGCTTCACGACGCATGCTTGCGTACTTATGCACTGTCAACACGTGGTGTTGGTTGCTGACAAAGCCGTCCCCCAACAGTCGCATGGGCTTGAAGAGGGGAGCAGTACCACACTTAGTCTTTATTTAAAGTGGAAAGGAACTCTTGAGCTGTGCAGCAATTTTTAACAGTCGTACGGCGGAGAGGAGTAAGCAAGTTGTAACAGAGAAAGAAACAGTGGTAGTAAAACAACATCGACTTTATAAACGTAAATAAGAAAATATTAAACAGGTCTTAATGTAATTCTATCTCTGCTTGCTTGGTGCTATATTTTGTCTGTTAATATAATTCCACAGCTCTGCACGTACATCAAATATATCCCATAAAAATTTGAATTTATGTATGATGGAGCAAATATTTGTATGAATATGTTTGTATGAATATATTTGAATCCTTCATGGGTCCAAATTTTATTTTCACAACACCGAGGCCTTTGTGTCTTGTTTCATATCTGCTTTCCAACGTATTGATTAATCTTACGAAACATTAACCGCATTTCAGCATTCAATTCCGGTACCCATCGACCCTCTTAAGCACTTTTCCGCATTTATCCTGACATCAGGAGAACGTGTTGCGCGCTTGGAACATGATCGCCCGTAGGGCGGGCACTTTGCGAGTAGAGTATTATGAAACCGCACAGCCCGAGAGAGGTTTGACGTAAACAGGAAGGCGGCGGCTCATTTGCCTTGCTGCCCTGCACGGTTGTTATTTTTACGCGCACTTTTCATCCGCGTCACCTTCGTGCCATCGTTCCGTCACTATCGACGCTTGTTGCGGACGTTCAAACAAAGCCGCACATTAGGCGGGAAACCCTAACACGAGCGTTCTAAAGAAGAAGAAAAAAAAATCGCTAAAACGTTTGTGAATCCATTTCTCCAAGAGCCGACGTTACCATTTGCTCTGGGACCGGGAGTGTGGGTGTGTGTGGGTGGGGGGAGAGAGATGGAACGAAAACGATATCACGCCACGTACGGTTTTTTTTCTCTCTCTCTTTAAAACGTTCATTATCGTTTAACGATTCCTAACGGTCAGCCGTGCTCTGCTTGCAACTTTGCGAGGCACACTTGCAATCAAATACTAATGCCGTTAATCACCTGGGGATGTTTTAAACCAGTCGAGCCATTGGCAGAAAATAGATAACAGTACAGATCCTGTTACGGTGCATGTGAGTGGCGGCGTTCGCCTTGTTCATTTGGAAACCGCTCCATTACAAGCGGCGTCACATTTTCCGCGCATACTTGCGTGTTGTTCTGCTCGCTTTCGAGTGCTCAGAAGTCGACGACGCTTACCCCCCCCCGCCCCGCCATGGTAATGTGGAATTCCCGTCGCCGATCGGTTCCATTCGAGCCCCCGGTGCGGTCGTTGACGCGTGGGACTAGTTTGTCGAATCATTGTCCAGCCGGCAGCAGAGTGAGTTCGTACGCGAGCCGCGTGCTGTGCGGGAAGAGTGTCTGGTCCTTCTGGGCGAAATATCTTTCAGAGAAGCTCCCGAGAGCTATCTTTAGCCGAGTCCCTACTGCCAGCAGTGGTATGAGCAAGCAATTGCAGGGCCACACCTTTACTATTTGTAGTGTCTCTGTGGGCGGCGCGGTGGCCCAGTGGTTAGCGCTGACGCCTCACAGCAAGAAGGTCCCGGGTTCGAATCTCTCGGCTCGGGTGCCTTTCTGTGTGGAGTTTGCATGCTCTCCCCGTGTCCGCGTGGGTTTTCGCCGGGCACTCCGGTTTCCTCCCACAGTCCAAAAAGCATGCTGCTGCATAGGTTAATTGGCTCGCAGGCTAAATTGCCCCGCAGTGCCCGGCGATGGACTGGCGTCCCATCGTCGGTATATCCTTGCCTTGCGCCCTGTGTCTGCCGGGATAGGCTCCGGCTTCACCGTGACCCTGTATAGGACTAAGCGGTTTCAGACAATGAGAGATGAGACATTCGCAGCTGCCGATAAGGGCTTGGAGGCTTGGGGTAAAATTCCAGATGTGGCCTCCTTGGCCCATTCTGAGGCTCCCCAGATCTGAGGCCCAGGGAAAATTGCTCCACCTGCCAATGCCCCCTACCTCGCCGCACCTCACAACCCTGGATGCTGTGCTTCAGGTGGCACTCCACGTTGGATATTTCCATGAGGATTTTAAGAATGGTTGCGCACACTGTAGAGTTGACCTGAAACGTATAAGCGATCCTGACGACCGCGAACATAATAATGTACAAATCTTTGTCCATCCACTGCCGGATGAAGACCTCGTCAGCATTGAGCCATATATCAGCACCCTGTTGTAATAAGCATCTTCAATGTATCACAAGCTTAAAACGGCCAGACGTCATAACACATTCAGGTAAAGGTGCAGCCCAGCAATTTCTTGCTAAAAACACTGCCGGCAGAGGGCCTTCAATTAACCTCCAGACAGCCGTTCTGGAGGTTAATTGGGACTACTTTGTGACACGAGCCAGATGTCTCGGAAGAGGAGGGTGGACCCGTATTTTAATGAAATGTGAAACTTTTTTTTACATCATCTGTATTTCAGAGAAAACAGCGTCACTGTAATTATAACAGCTTAACCAGCACTATGAATCCAATGACATCTGCATTGTTCTTGGGCTGCTTGACTTTTGGTAGCATTTATCTAAATGCTGTTGAGGATAGGCCAGTGAGATGGCTGTCTCGAGTGTGGGCCATGCAATCTCAATGAGAATTAACACAATTTTTTTACGCCCTTCATTGATTTATAGCCATTGTTTAACTTTAATTGATCTACTCTGATGTTGTTGTTGACATGCCGTTCTCCCCACAGCTCTGTGCAGCGTTTTGTGACCCTCCGGTGAAAAGCGCTTTAGAAGTGCAATTATCATTAATGTTAAGGCATGTTGTTGGCATGTTTTGCCGCAAGCGTGTGTTTGTTTGTTGTTGTTGCAAACTTGATGCCTTGTCAAAGGTGTTTGCTTGGCGTTTGAAGAGCGTAGCAGCCGTATTATTGCCACAAACTGTAAAACCTTTTCTCTCTTATTTCCCTAAGCACCGTTGTTTCCACTGCCGCACCGGGAGATAGTCGCTCACCGGGAGATGCCCGCTCACCGGGCTCGCGTTGTCCAGAATGAATGATCATCTCAATTATCTGAGCCCAGCTGCGAAGCGGAGCTATTACTATTATGCGCACCCCTCCTGCCTAATCAACGATTGCATCTTTACAATGTCATTACGCTTCTGTTCTCCCGGAGACAGTCCCGTGTTTAACTCTCGACTCCCCCCAGCGCGTGGGCTCAACAGCCGCCGGGGAGTTGGTGGGAGCGCGGGAGATTTCTAGAAATCGCCCTCGAATTTGA
>JAZEWT010000015.1:2994880-3005945 GCA_036362905.1 Mordacia mordax | reverse complement strand
GCACCCGAGGGCCGGATACGGCCGCGTGCTGGTTGGCGCACGGCGATCCGATGTTGATTCCCGCTCGTGGCCAACAGCGGTGACGATTTCTGAACCGGTTCTGAGCCTCCCTGAGCTCGGACTCGGCTCTGAATGAGTACCTAATGCGGTGTGTAAACGTTGCCGCTCGGGAGAGGAGCATAGCTGGCCGCGCTGCTGTCCAACCACCAAGCGTACTGTGTCGACCTCTATAGGTGCTCGCTAACCGCACTTGACCCGACAGTCTATTAAGGCTATACGGTTGATCTTTGTCTTTGTTTGAGTGTGGAGTGCGGCCGTGTACTGGTCGGTGCGCTGTGTTACGAACCCAGCGACCCAAATCTGATTCTCACTCAGAGCCAACAACACGAGATGATCTGCATCGGTCTGGTGCCTCCCACGCCACGACTCACCCTCAAATGAGTACCGAGTGTATAACCACCGTGCGTGGAGAGACGTGGCTGCTGCCCGCTCCATCGCGTGCCGTGCCAGCCTTCACAAGTGCTCGCCAGCGGCACGTGCCACCGAGCAGTCACATCAGGCCATGCGGGCATCTTTGCCGCTGTGCCGCACCTGCGTTTTGCTCGCATCGCCCGTACCGCCGGGCGCCTTTACAACACCTCGCGGAGTCTCTCCCCGTGGGACAGTCGTGTAATTACAGCCGTTTCTCTCCTGATTTCCGCAATTGCCGATCCTTTCAGCTCGACAATTATCAGCCCGCCGGTGGAACGAGATAGGCTGGCGGCTCCTTAAAGCAATGCATTGTAAATTCGACTTAGGAGCGCCGCAGTTGCTCCAGAGTCGAGGTGTCCCAAAGTTGTGCGTGGTGAGACCAATGAATGGTGGATTGTGTTGCGTTGAACTCACAGTTGTGCGGCACTGGCAGATCACAAAACATCCACGTCTCACAAATGAATTCGGTACGGCCATGACGTGCAGCCGCGAAAAAATGTTATCGGAATTATTTCATCTCATCTCATTGTCAGAATCGCTTAATTCTGTACAGGGTCGCGGTGAGCCGGAGCCTGTCCCGGCAGACAAAGGGCGCAAGGCAGGGATATACCCACGATGGGACGCAAGTCCATCACCGCGCACTGCGGGCAATTTAGTTTGCAAGCCAATTAACCGATGCAGCAGCATGTTTTTTGGACTCTGGGAGGAAACCGGAGTACCCGACGAAAACCCACGCGGACACGGTGAGATAACTCGCAAACTCCACACAGAAAGGCACCCGAGCCGAGATTCGAATCCTTTCTTACTGTGAGGCAACAGTGCTACCCACGGGGCCACCGTGCCGCCCTATTTATTACAATAATATTATTATTTATAATAACGTGTGCAAGTTCCTTTCCGTAATTATTTACGATTATTAATTATTATTTAGCAGATGCCTTTATTTAGAGCGACTTACATCATTATAGAGGTGTAGTGAGGAACCACAGAGCGGCGAGGGGAAGGCAGACATGCATTCAGCCGGTGCCAACACGTTATGTGATAGTGTAGTGATTCCGGAACGATGATGCTGTCAGTCCTGCGCCGCGCTTGGAATCTGGTAGCTTGCATTAGATCCATCGCCAAGACTGAGATGTGTGGTGGGTAACATCAGTGGTGTTCCTATGGATGTACTCACTCCCATCATCGGAATGGGGAGCATCATGGACGCTTACTGGGGAGTAGCTCTGCAGCTTGACAGCAAGAAGGACCCGGGTTCGATTCCCAGCTCGGATGCCGCCTATCCTTGCGGAGTTTGCGTGTTCTCCCTCTGTGTGGGTTTTCGCCAGATACTCCGGTTTCCTCCCACAGTGCAAAGACACGCTGCTGCCTAGGTTCATTTGCTTGCTGACTAAATTGCCCCGGATGCCCTGCGATGGACCAGCATCCGATCCTGGTCATGGCCCTACCGTGTTCTCTGTGTCTGCCAAGGTAGGCTCCGCTCCACCACTCATAGCTGTACAGCGTTAAGTCTCATCTCATCTCATTATCTGACACCGCTTAATCCTATATAGGGTCACAGTGAGCCGGAGCCTAGCCCGGAAACACAGGGCGTAAGGCAGGAATACACCCGACGACGGGACGACAGTCCATCGCCGGGCATTGTGGGACAATTTTAGTCTGCGAGCCAATCAACCTATCCAGGAGCATGCTTTTGGACTGTGGGAGGAAACCGGAGTACCCGGCGAAAACCCACGCGGACACGGGGAGAGCATGCAAACTCCACACAGAAAGGCACCCGAGCCGAGAGATTCGAACCCGGGACCTTCTTGCTGTGAGGCGTCAGCGCTAACCACTGGGCCACCGCGCCGCCCAGGGTTAAGTCCTCCGAGTATTCTTATTGGCTGGTCGTGTGACGTGACAAGTCTGCAGAGGATCTCGTCGATTAGCTGTGCGCTGTTCTCTTGGCTCGGAGCCGATCGCATCCTCGCTATCTAGCGGTGGTTGTAAGAAACAAACCTGGCATTTAAAGTAGCCTTTGACCGCCGCAGAGACCACAGCTTATTATGGGGAAACGTGTGCGCATTTGGGCGGCGCGGTGGCCCAGTGGTTAGCGCTGTCGCCTCACAGCAAGAAGGTCCCGGGTTCGAATCTCACGGCTCTGGTGCCTTTCTGTGTGGAGTTTGCATGCTCTCCCCGTGTCCGCGTGGGTTTTCGCCGGGCACTCCGGTTTCCTCCCACAGTCCAAAAAGCATGCTGCTACATAGGTTGATTGGCTCGCAGGCTAAATTGCACCGCAGTGCCCGGCGATGGACTGGCGTCCCATCGTCGGTATATCCTTGCCTTGCGCCCTGTGTCTGCCGGGATAGGCTCCGGCTTCACCGTGACCCTGTATAGGACTAAGCGGTTTCAGATAATGAGATGAGATGAGGTTTCAGACAATGAGATGAGATGAGGTGTGCGCATTGTGGCTGCACCGCCAATGCTGCATGCGGTTATAGTTACACAAAACAATCATGCGAAGTGAAGCCGGACACATTACCACGAGCTCCATCCCGAACCAACGCAACCTTCATCCGCACCGACTAGCTTGGTGAAGTATGGTCGAACAACCACCGTGACGGGCATGGCGTGGGCAGGCACTCTTCCAGCAGACGATTGGTAAAGGCATGTAAGCGATCATTTTTTTTTTAAATAACAAATGACGAGCCGTGCATTGAAGGCATTGCGCGTTTTGGAATCGCACTGAAAGCCACGAAGAGGCCTATGCGGCTGAGTGAACATCGCCAGGTTAATGACATCATTCAAACCGTTTATCAAACTAAGTGGCATTGCGCAGGACGTGTGCTGGCTTTCGTCCAGCTGGGTTTTGACAAAAATGCCGCAGATTGAGTCACAATAATTTGATGAATAATATTCGAACCGCATCAGTGTCATTTGTTTTTATCAACCTGGTCATACATATACGGCGAAAAGTATACATGCGGTCATATATGTGAATGGAATGTCAGTTACGTGTGGAGTCGAACATTTTTTAGCTTTCGGCGGCTGGGTGCTGCAATGGTGACATTCTCGCATGACAGAGAGAAAAGTCCCACTTGACGCGATTCGAACCCCGCCTCGGGCACCTTTGTGTCGGGAGCTTGCGTAGCTCGTACTCTGCCCTTCATGGATTTGCCCCGGGTTCTCCGTTCTCCTCCCACAACAACAGCAGCAACAACAAAACCCACCCACTTGTAATTAATTGGTCGATAATATTACAACACGGTATGGAGGACATAGTGTCTGGCAAATGTTGGCCGCTGCTGGCTGGCCCTGCCTCTCTGTGGATTCCTCCCGCCTCCAAATCCATGTCTCACCCATGACCAGATGTGGAATTTACGCGTGTTACAAATTGTATTATTATTAAAGACCAGTATGAGGCCGTGGCGAAGATCCATTGCTCAACATTTTGCCCGGTGTATATTTTTTTCCCGATTTGGCCGATAGTGTTAATGACGAATGTGTTTTTATTATCTGTGCGTGTGCACCACTGGCGACGCATTATTGCAAGATTTTTATGCGTTAACGTACTGTCGTTGAACAAAAAACCCACCGCATCCCTTCTGGAATATCTTGTTAGTCAAAAAAGCCAGTTATTTTTGGTAATTAAGCTGCACAATATTGTTAATGTACATGATATGCATGTTGTTAGCTGGACCCTACAGGAGCGCTGTAAAATTTAGCTCACAATGGGAACCTGTAGAGTTTTTTCGAAATTGCGCTCGAAAATCTTGCATCGTGCTAATTAAATTGCACCAATCTGCTCTCTTATTGCTCGGCAAACCGGAGCAAGATTGTTTCAAAGGCGTCTGCGCAGCCACGCCAGCCGGCGGTGGAGTCTTCGCCAGAGGTGATTGAGAAAGCAGATGCTTTTTAAGTTCGGAGGAGTACACCGGAGAGCTCTAAATCCCTGGGCGTCGCTGACATTAAATCGAAAATTCCACGGTAAATATCTAACACCTGGCCGGTTCACTCTCTCGGAGGCCCGCTGCCGGGGACGTACGGTGAACCTGCGGCAGCGATGAGACATTTGCCGCAAAACGTCGCGTTTGGGAAAAAATAACCGCGTTATTCCTCTCCCTTAGCGGTTATCCCCCTAACCCCTTCTCCTAGTTTTACTCCGAAGCATTGTCTGACACTTTTCTGCAAATCGGTTGGAAATTGTGGTCGGAAAACCGTGAAAATGGCTATCATCAAGCGGCTCATTTTGGCCGTGGATTAAAAATGTCTCGGTTTTGTACATGGCTCTCCTGCGAAATATATTCACAGGGCCTTACAAATGGGTTGCTGGCAGAGCTGTAAATGGAAATTCTTAATTTCATGACAGGCCACGAATACTGCAAATGGAACGTGCTGTAGCTTTTTGGGGGTAGGAGGCAGGGGAGGAGGGTGGTACGATGGCGCAGTGAGTAGCGCTGCTGCCTCACAGCAACGAGGTCCCGGGTTCGGTTCCCTGCCGGGGTGCCTTTCTGTGTGGAGTTTGCGAGTTCTTTCTCCCCGTGTCCCTGTGAGTTTTCGTCGGGTACTCCGGTTTCCTCCCACCGTCCAAAGATACGCTGCTGCCTAGGTTAATTGCCCTGGTGAGTATATTGCCACAAAAAGCGTGCGCTGCGATGCACTGGTGTCACATCCTGAGTATAGCCACGCCTTGCAGCTTCCCGTGACCATGTACAGAATAAAGCGGGCACTGATACTGACTGACCAAGGGATGGGAGCAGTGCAGAGTTGGTAATATTTTCACAAGTGGCGATCGAGATTTGCACGAACGATGAAGCAAACACACTCGGCTGACAAGACGGTCCCGGGTTCGAATCTCGACTCGGGTGCCTTTCTGTGTGGAGTTTGTACGTTCTTCCCGTGTTCGCGTGGGTTTTCGCCGGGCACTCCGGTTTCCTCTCAAAGTCCAAAAAATATGCTTCTACATAGGTTAATTGGCTTGCAGACTAAATTGCCCTGAGTGCCCGGGGATGGACTGGCGTACCATCGTGAGTATATCCCTGCCTTGCGCCCTGTGTCTGCCGGGATAGGCTCCGGCTCACCACGACCCTGTACAAGATTAAGCGGTTCCGACAATGAGATGAGAGACACTCGGCTGGCCTACATCACACTGCATCATCATCATCATCATCAGCAGCAGCCGTACATTATTGAGTGAGACTAACCTGTCCCTTTCAGCTGCTGAATAAGAGCCCAGTGAAACGTCGGACATCTTAGCGAGCAAAACACGGTACAACCCGTAAGCACGTGGCAGAGCAAATGCATAAACAATTTAAATGAGTTTTTGTGTGATCGTGTTACAAATACAGAGCATCACTGTTAGAGTGCAAATAATATCGGAACATAAATCAATAATAACAATATTGCTTGGTAAATTGAAATTGGTCGTATGGAAAGTTTTAAGAAACATTATCGGGTGTTAGAGAAAAAGGTTATTTTGCCCACCTGAACCTAATGCATTATAAATACGATCTGTCAAATGGTTTTGGAAAAATAACCTATAGCGTTGCATTTCAACAGCAACAACAAAAAATAGATTGTGTTCGTACGAAACATCTCGCAAACTGACTCTAATTTTCTCCAGATTGATTTTTGTTACCGTGAAATATGAGCGTTGTGGCCAGGAAGGCTTCGGGTGTTTTTCCGTAACAATAGCAGCCACATGGGCGTGTTTATGCGACATTCAAACGGGGGGGGGGGGGCATTCTCTTCTCCACCGTCAACCGTATAAAAGCCAGCCTTCCACTTAGCCCTTGAGTCGCCTCCATTCACCATGGACATTGCTCACTTGTGGCCAGGGGTTTAGAGTCGTGATGCTGGGGGCGCGGGCAAAATCCAACTGATTATAAAGCACTGAATCCTCGCAACGAATGCTCTAATAATGGACTTCACTTTTAATCCCATGTTTATTTGACTTAACCGTAACAGGGCACCGAGCAGTAAAAACAATCATTGTCGTGTACGCGACTAATGAGCGGTGAATGTTGTGGAATTGTCTGTGTGCCGAATAATACTCGGCCAAGTGGCTGCCTATCGAGCCCCCCCCCCCTCAGGCCCCCCATCAGTGAGGGCGAGGGAGGGGGGGCTTTAATTGTCTGGGTTGTCTCGTGGGTTCCATCCTCGCACAATTTTAATGCTGTAAATTCGTTGCATTAACTCGTGGTTTTGTGTAAGGTTTGTGTTGGCGAGTCTTAACGTTTGTTGAATCGCAGGGATCCCGCATGCAGAGCTTTGCAAGCTCACTCTGTATTTTATGCTATAATAATGACCATGAAAATCTAACATAGTTAATCCCGATAGTGACCATGGGCTATATTCACCGAATCATTTGTTGAATAAACACACTTTCCTGTCTATCTCCGCAGTTGCTTCACAATACATTGATATTCTCTTCTCACACTTAAGTGCCCTTACAATTATATTTTTGTCAAGAGAACCTACAACAGTGAACTTGCAATCATACATTTTGTAATCTCTACTCATCTCATTGTCAGAAACCGCTTAGTCTTGTACAGGGTCGCGGTGAGCCGGAGCCTATCCCGGCAGACACAGGGAGCAAGGCAGGGATACACCCACGATGGGACACCAATCCATCACCGGGCACTGCGGGCAATTTGGTCTGCAAGCCAATTAACCTATGCAGCAGCATGTTATTGGACTGTGGGAGGAAACCGGAGTGCCCGGCGAAAGCCCACGCGGACACGGGGAGAGAACATACAAACTCCACACAGAAAGCACCCGATCCGAGATTCGAACCCGAGCCCTTCTTGCTGTGAGGCAACAGCGCTACCCACTGGGCCACCGCGCCGCCCTATTTGTAATCTATAGATAAAGTTATTGAAGGAAATCGCCGTTAGCATGCGCCACCCTGGTTGCCACTGATAAGCAATTCATGTGCGAACGGCGCCAACTGCGTATGGGCCAGAGTTCTCTACTGTACGGGCACTGTGCAGAGAGGAGTGTGGAGATGATTGGGATGATTGAGTGCAACTCTGGAGTGCGGTTAAAGTACTCGCCTCCTGGTTGAGAGGTTGCAAGTTCAAATCCCATTTCTGGGGGGGGGGAGTGAATGTTTGCCCATGTGAAGGAGCTGCTGGTCAATCGTCAAGGAATGCACTTGCGGAGATTATGTGTTCAGCCGCAAGATATAGGGATGAGATCAACTGTTGCGGGGAGATTTGGAGAGATTGCAATGGCTTGGGGAGTCGTTCGTCTAACATTTGCTAGATAGTGGCCGGTGAAGGTAATCATTGCTTGTCATCAATAATATCATTGATGACAACACATCTGTCAATATCTGAAAATGTACTCACGTAGGTTTTTTTTCACGGCTCCGATCTATGAGAATTGCTTTTCAAAGCTGCTCGAGAATGAAACATCTTTGCAATGCTATTTTAAAACACTTGAAGGTGCGTTTTTCTCTCCCACCGATATAAAACCCAACACATTCCATCTCGTTTAAGCGAGCTTGATGTCTGACAAGATGATATAATAATCACGTTATGTATAACAGTACAAAGTACACCACGAGAAAGGTTTTTTTCTGTAGTTTGTTTGAAGTCTTCCATTGAAGAATATATCAAGAGCCACGCGGGGTGGATGGAACGAAGGTGGGGCTGTTAACGCTATGGGTACTTTTTTGCCAGTATACACATATAAGATCGCCAGATACGGTAAAACCTGTTGTAATCTTATATTTGTATACTGGCAAAAAAGTACCCATAGCGTTAACAGCCCCACCTAAGCTATAAGGCATTGATACTGCATTGTCCTGAGCTGACTGCCTTTTGGCAACGGCCGACACCGGCAATAAGGCTCAAAAGGAAGCCACTGTCTTGTGAAGGTCGGTCAGTTTGAAGGACAATGCATAGGTTATCAAAGCTACCTGTTTGCATGTTTTGCCACTAGTATGTGTGGCTTTTGCAAACTGGACGCATTGTGAAATGTGTCTATTTTGGTGTTTGGGATCTTAACACCTGCATAATCGCCAGATACGGTAAAACCTGTTGTAATCTTATATATGACGTGGAGAGAAAATGTCGAACTCTGGGTCATGATCATCACTATCATTCATTCTGAAGACCCACTTAATCCTCTACAGGATCGCAGGGAACGGGGAGCTGGAGTCTATCCCAGCAGACACAGGGCGCAAGGCAGTGCTGTACCCATGATCGGTTACCAGTCAATCGCAGCGCACGGGAGTCAATTTAGGCAGCAGTTTGTCTTTTGACTGTGGGAGTAAACCGGAGTACCCGGCAAAAACCCACACGGACACGGGAGAACACGCAAACTCCACACTGAAAGGAACCCGAGCTGATAAGCTAACAAAGGACCTTGTTGGTGTGAAGCGACGGTGCTACTCACTGTGTTACTACCACCCTGCTTTCCACTTTTAATTCATTACAACATAATGACATTTAAACTAATATCAGACGAATGGGAGCTGGGACAAATACATACATTTTTGCAACAAGCAGGTCTTAGTGTAGCAGCTTCAAAGAGACACTCAAATATCGTAAGAACTAAAAACACAGATTTAATCTAAAATAGCGACGAGCGTTCAAGTGTAACAAATTAAACTGCAGCGTTGAGTCTCGTGACGTATGTCCTGTCTGCAATTTCTACGGCGCAACAATGTGAAACTTGAATAATTCGCAATTATACTTTTCGCAACCTAATTGCAACTCTGACGTTGCTTAATGTTTTACGTCTATGTTTTCTGACATTTTCATTAGTTGAAATTGCTCTTGTACAGTGTGGCATTGTTGGTGAGATAGGCGACCACCGTTTAGAACAGGACTGGCTCGTGATAACGCGAATGTAATAGATTGTTCCGATTGCATTCACTCATTGCCTACGAATGTTGTGTCAATTATTCGCTTAGGTCAGCAGCATTACACTGGTTTGCATTCAGACATCTCTTCTGCCCATCTGCCAGTCCAGCAGTTGAAACAAATCTCATCTCATCTCATTGTCTGAAAACGCTTAGTCCTATACAGGGTCACGGTGAAGCCAGAGCCTATCCCGGCAGACACAGGGCGCAAGGCAAGGATATACCGACGATGGGACGCCAGTCCATCGCCGGGCACTGCGGGGCAATTTAGCCTGCGAGCCAATCGATCTATGTAGTGGCATGCTTTTTGGACTGTGGGAGGAAACCGGAGTGCCCGGCGAAAACCCGCGCTAACCACTGGGCCACCGCGCCACCCTGTTGAAACAAATGCATTCATGAATTCATTCGTTATCAATATCCGCTCCATAATGTACATGGATTGTGGGGGGGGGGGGGAGGCTGGAGCCTATCCCGGCCGACATAGGGCGAAAGGTGGGGGAATACCCAACAGTTCTTAAATACCCCGTTTTATGTCCATCCAGCAGATAGACTCCCCATGTCCACGTGGGTTTTCTCCCACAGCCCAAACACATGCTGCTGCTGCTGCTTAGGTTAATTGTCCTGCTGACTAAATGCCCCCGGTGCCCCGAGATATATTGTAACTTGCTTACTCCTCCCCGCTAGTACAACCGTGGAAAGGAACTTCCTTACTGCCTTAATAACAACTGACTGAATGGCTATGCGACAGATCAGCAGGTCACGTGTGGTGTGGTAAAGTGTGGGTACCTTTGAGACGTCTCGCCAATTTGGAAGAGTAGGCCATAACACCGTCCCGCGAGGTTCTCTACCGCTCCCTAAATTGGAGGCCCGCTTGGCAGTGCTTGCGTGGGCCAGTATTCACAAGTCTGAACCTCGGCCTTTGTATGCATCTTGGAAGTGTATGCCCCTCTCAGAGACTGTAGGTGGAAGGTCAGCGCAAGCTGCTACAAAGCGTTTGAAATCTGGACTCTAGTTAAGATAAATTTTGGAAAAATAGATTTCTTTTTCATGGCGTGACCTCACCAGGACAAAAAATCCGTAGGTATCAACAAGTGTAAGCGTTTGATTAGCGCTTGCTGCACCGTGTTTTGGTGCAGTGGAGGTCGTATTGATCATACGATAGTGTTCATCATTATAATGAAGTCCAAAAGATGGAACGGAATCTCTTCAGATGAACTTTCGATTCATAACTCACAGCGTGGGGCTCAGCCAATCAGTTTACGACCAGGTTGCTCATCATCACTTTCCATTCCGGTCTAGTGTCTTCAAGTTGAAGTTGACGTGGGTCAATATTAACCTTCGTTGTCCTGGGCCAGTGATGGAAATTCTGACTATTGAAGCACTGAGTTCACCTTGACTCTGTTAGAGGTCATTCCTTCTCCTTTGCAGCCCTTTTAGACTGAAATTCTCCTCAGCTGTCCGTGCTATGGACTTCCTGTCTCTTTATGTTGAAGATTTATGTTCAAGATCTTTCCTCTTCTCTCCTGCCTATGGCTGCCTCTTGTTGTTGTTGTTGCCACGTTAAACAGTTCACTATCCAGGTTGACTTGCGCTGGCCGCCTGCCCCCCAATAGCGGGCATTGTACAGCTGTATGCGCATTCTGATGCCAACCTCCTGTAGTCGGTTACAATAGGTTTTACCGTATCTGGCGATTATGCAGGTGTTAAGATCTTAACACCTGCATAATTGCCAAGCAATTATGC
>JAZEWT010000015.1:2959888-2972590 GCA_036362905.1 Mordacia mordax | reverse complement strand
ATTCCTGCCTTACGCCCTGTGTTTCCGGGATAGGCTCCGGCTCACCGTGACCCTATATAGGATTAAGCGGTTTCAGATAATGAGATGAGATGAGATATATGAAGATATGGAAGTACGGTACAACAGCTTTTGATTCACGTCAATCTGCCGCTCATTGCATCGTCGCGCATTAGCGGCCGCTACCAAACCCGCTGAGAGTAGCGATCGCTCGCCAATCCGATGCCGACGGGACCTGACCCCTGCTTCGGCGATACCGGGCTCATTTTCTGGGTGGCCTGCTCGTAGGGATATTAATTTACGTGGCAACTTTGATTTGTTAAACGTTTGTTTCGCACGGGCAGAGGATCACGGCGGCCGGCACGCCGCCTTGCCGCGTTGCAGACGACAGCGGGCGCGCTAAAATTACATCGCGCTCACAATTTAGGAGTGGCGAGAGATCGTCCGTCACCGGTTGTGCCAGCGTTGCAGGCAATATTGCGCCGCATCGTATGCACTACATCACCACCTTGAACATAATTGAGGTAGGACGAGCACACCAACATCCCCGGCCCAAACGGACTCATGTTAGCAATGTTATATTGTGGTTTCAATATTTTATGATACGTTGCTGTTGCTACACCGGTCTGGGGCTGTTCATGTCAAATCCAGGATGTTTTGTGGAATCTTAAAGTTTCAGCCTTGTGTATGCATGCGGGCGTCAGATGCCTCTTCACTGACCCAGGGTCAGATTTGACATTGTCGAGAGCTTGTTTCAGTTTTGGATTTAAAATTGAGGTCCCCAGGACATGAGATAAAAAAAAGGGAGTGAATGGGTGGGGAGAAAAAAAATCAATGGTCCTATCTTTGCTGGGTGATAATTCAATACCATGCCAAAGAAAATCGAGTGCTAAAACCCAGAGATAGCATTTATAGCTCCCTGTATGTGAAACATCTGTGTGTTTTTAAGATGTTTGAAGAGCTTGATAGCTGCTAAGAGGGCACTATTTCACTCGGCAAATGTCACCAAATATCGAGCCAAAATACACGTTAGCTATTCGCTTATTGTTTTATCCATGTGCAGCGTGGGTGTGTGTGTGTGTGTGTTTATATCCTCTGCCTTCGTTTGTCTTGGCTATTTTAGCATCTGGGATGATAAGTGCCCGAAGGTGCTTGTGACTGACACAATCAGTTAAAGCAACGAATTTAATTTCCCCCTCATCAGTCAATGGAAAACATAAATCTGCGCAGTAGCTACAGTTTTTCTTTCTTTTAAATAAATAGATATCTGCCTTATTAGTATTATTGGGGATGCTGCCATGATGTATTGCTCTGCGGGCTGTTCAATCTCCCTGCGTGACAGCTGAAACGATCGGAAAGTTTCTTGTATCCCTCTCCCCCGTTGGCTAAGTCCAGCCAGCGGTATATATCGGTGACGCCACAGCTAGATGAATTGCAGGTCGTGTGTGCTGGGGTCAAGTGCGGGTTAGTACATGTTTCTTTTCTGAAATTCCAGGTCAGTGTGGAAGTGGAGGAGAAATGTCCTCCAGAGGGGTTCTATAGATCGACGGTCAACTGCCCTTCGATCACGATCGGCACGTTGCTCCCAGAGTATTGATTTTAATGTGGCCGCTGTGGGCTCACGTGTAACGAGTCACGTGTAATTGCGTCACCATGCAGTGTAGAGGTATATTAAAGGGGGACTTGATTCGTGAGTCGATCCCGAGACCGATTCTGGAATTGATCCAGAAACTAAGAACAGGTGCGTTTCACGCACGGCGTTATTTTTTGGGGGGTTTTTTTGTTAAGTAGAATTTTTAATTGTGGATTTCGTGTTGCATTTAGACGTAAAAAGTTGAATGCCGCTCATGCAGAGCCTCCCACGCGTGAAGTACACGGTTGCATGTGAGTGCCCTTGCTGTCACGTGCTGTTGCTATGGTGGAGCGGTGGCGCAGTGCTCATCGGCCCGGCTAACACCAGTGACGGGTGCTGTCTGAAGTGGTCCCGCCCTCCTCCATTCACGAACTTGCATTGATCAGTATGGTGACATATGGTTAAACAAACACCCCAGTGACCAATAGGGCACGGTGAGGCCTTGATCTGGCGGTGTATTTCCAAAGGGTTGGCGACATCGCGGTGCGTTTGCGAAATTGTATTGAAACTGGAGTTTTGAGAGTGTCATTCGAAAGTAATTTACAAGTATGTAATTCCGACATTTTTAAAATTCGCTGCAACTTTCCGTCGGCGAAATGTCATACACGCATTGAGCGGCATTCACCAACACATGCTTTGTGCACGAGAAACAAAAGGAAATTCAGTGGTTGAGAAGACAATTACATTATGTTTCGTTTTATGGTCACATAACATTTGACTAAGCAGTTGAAAAGCACTCCTTAAAGAGCAACGCCGGCTCGTGAATAACTCATCACAGCGTAAATGTCAGTGTATTGTTATATATTTTTTCCACTTAATTTAAGCAACCCACCCCCTCCCCCCCCCATGGGGGAAAAGGTTGCTAGCAAAAACAAAACAAACCATGCATAGTCCGTGGTGCTAAAACTCAAATGCATCTCTGCGTTGGACACCGCTTGATGACGGAAACTTTATCATGCATTTCAAAGAGCATCCCAAGCAAGTGCCGTTCGTTACTAAAGGACCATTGCTGTGCTTGTTTTCTCATCTTCAAACTATGTCTTGTTATTTGTAGTCACGAAGGGATAAGGGGGAAGCAGGGGGTTAATAATAGATAGAATTTATAACGCGAACATATTCAATTTTAATGGTATTTATTCGCTTGCGACAAGCTGGAGGTAAGAGCGGATATGGGGAAGGGGGGGGGGGGGCTCCATATGGGCCCCCCAAAGAGAACTAACGCAGGGATAGTGAGTTGGAGGGGGGAGGGGCTAATGGGTATCACAAGAAATTACAGAACTTCCAGCGACGTTTGTGCTTAAGTGGTTTTTTTTTTTAAACTGGCAAGCTCGAGTGATTTTCAAGAGCAAATTATAAAAGCATTTCAGACAATTTTGGCCAAGATGTTCAACCATTATCATCATTAGTAATACTCATGGTATTCCCAGCGTTATCATCGCGCAAGGCTATCTCGAAGGCACTTTGTTTCACAGACAGGTTTAGTCTGCAGGCATGGCACGATGCTGCTAGGCGGTTGTGCGCAATCGTGTAATTTGTCGCTAATTTCTGAAATGTGACAAAGCCAGGCCACGAGTGACCGACAGTTTTTTGAACGGCGTTACGGGATCGTCACAGGGAAGCAGCCGGCACGCAGTGTAGTGCGGGTTAAACCACCCGTGGCGTTAACCTGGGCGGCCGCTGTCCTCGAATCGTGATCATCCGCAACAAGCGGCGATGGCGCTGCATGTGAACTCTCGGTACGGCGCGTCTCGCCCTGCCCACGTTCACATTACCAGGCGTTTTTTTTTTAATCACTGTAGCTCAACTTCTTTCCATAATTTTTCAATAAAATAGATGACACCTTCATGGACACTCTGTATAATCGTTAAGCGTGTGATATATTTGTGGCTTTTGGCTGATAAGTCCGTCACGCGTTTGTCAGACTGTGGAACGTTTGGCTGGGCTCGTGATGAATTGCGTTGGCGTCTTTATGACTTGCTTGAGCGCGCTAGCGCAGTTGCGCCCCAGCAGAAACCGGCAAAGTCTTTGGTGCCACGTGCGTCAAGGACGATCGGTCAACTGTCCTGTACGCTGCTCGATTAGCAGGGCCCCACACCGTGCGGTGTCCTGCTGAACGTCAGCGGTACATTCACCACAAGACAATAAATCGTGGGTCATCATTGAACGTAAACCAATTTGTGGGCATCAATAAAAACCGCAGGGTGGCTAATGAGGGTTTGACCAATTCTCGGCGCCACGCACTTGGTGTAAGCACACACTCAAGCGAGATGGTCATGTGAACGATGCCGCCCATCTGACCCACGCCGCAGGATTCGCGACGGATGATATTTTTTTGGTGAGAGATGCCGGACACGTGTGTGTACAGTACACATGTTGGATCCAGCTCTGGGGCAATGGGACAACAGCCTCAGCTGCTCCGCCTCTGGAGGCTCAGCACGGGGCTCTTTAAAGTGGTCGTATATTCGTCGCTGGGAGGACATTGCGCGGAGGATTAACTGGGCGGCCGTGGATCCGTTAATGCCCCCTATAGCTCAATAAAATCTGCTGGGGAGAAAGTTCACGAAGGGGAAACGCCACTCCCCTCGGGAGTGCTGTTGCCAAACAGTTGACGGAACAATGGTGCCACCGAGCCAGTAACCCGTGTAATATTTTGTAACGCTGGTAATTAGGTTATGCTATAGCGTCAGAAGATGAAATCAGATCCCCCATTAAGCCTAATAGGCTGTTATTGTTTAATTAAATTTCCACAGTTTATCCCTGCTCTAATGCTGTAATGAGCACTGGGGCGGCACCCATTTTGTTGATGACATTGTGGCCTTCAAAGGAAAAGTCTATAGTATATAATACTGTAGTCGACGGTTGGGTATTACTTAAATTATGTGCTATGAAGAAGGCCCATTGCCCACGCCTGTCATATATTTTCTATTCCAAGACCACAATATGATTGACAAATGTGTTGAGATTTTAATATTGTTTTACGTTCCTGGGCACCATGGCAAATACTGTAGCGCAAAATACTATATTATTTTTATTGGTGGTCCAGCGGGCAGTTGTGGATATGCCACATTACCACGGTGGGGATGTTTTGTTAAGAATCACCGTTAATAACAATAATAATTGCATTCATATTAGCGCTTTTCACCCGAGGGTCACAAAGCGCTGCGCAGAGATGCGGAGAGAACGGCACGTAAACAACAACGATTTTAGAATGGAAAATCGGCGACAATATATTTTTTTTGTTTTTTTTTTCAGGGCAGCAGGATGTCTTATCAAGCTTGCGTGGCAAGCTCCACAACCGGCCGGCCACCTTTGTCTCCCCAGTGGTGCCGGTGGTAGATGGCACCAATCAATTCATGCCGAGTCAAACGATAGGAGGTATAGGGCAGGTTCCGATTGGCCAGGGGCTGGCTGTTACCCTCATACAAATCTGAAACGCACGCGTACGCACGCTGACGCGTGTGTCGTTATGTCTGGAGACCGAACACAATTTGTGCGTGGCCACTTACAGCAGCAACATTTCTGCTTCTATAAACGAGTGGGAAGCCCTCTGGGGTTCGACGATAATAAATGACTTAGATGCCTCACGGGTGTCTTACGATCCGCCTCTCTCTGCCGCCGCCGCCCCCCCCTTCGCACGCACACCTTCCCGTTGTATGGATTTTAAAATAATTGCACATATTTTATAATGAGACTGTAATTGATAGAGCGGATGAGCAATTATGAGGCTCACAAGCCAAAATGACCGGGTCGAAGGTGGATTTGACTTCTTGCAATGATGACCTCGTTCACGTAAACTGAACATCCAACGCGTGCGGCTGACACCCCGCCGGTTGGGCTCATCGCTCACGTCGCATTCATCAGGAGAGATGATGTGACGAACGTTCGATGTGTGCTTGACGATTGAAGACCAACCGTTGTTCCGGTTTCACGTTCTCTGCTGGCGCTGCAGTCTCCCGCTAGGAAACCGGTTTTGCAAAGCTCCACAGCATGCGGAGCTACACCACCGCATCTCGTTGAAGATCACGCTGTCAATTAGGTATTTTTATGTCTTTTATTTTTGCAACTGTTGTGTCGCAGGAATCTCGTAACGAGCTTGCAAGCTCACGGGGGTATTTTTTTCTGCCGTAATAATAAAGATCTAAAACATCTAATAAGCATCTCTTACGCACAGTGTAGCGCGGAATTCGTGGCGGGTGCGGTGCTTGTAAAAAAATAACCCAGTCTGTTTAATAACAACAATAATAATATTTGCATTTCTAAAGCGCTTTTTACCCGAGGGTCACAGAGCGCTGAACAGAGCTATGGATAGAACGGCATGTCAGCAACAACATATAAATATATAATTTAAATAAAATAATGACTGTACATCGATTCAGGACATAAAATCATGTGCGAATTACGATTTAAAGTGCATTGCTTTCCGAAAGCTGTTTTTTCGGGATAGCCGTGTCGAGCGCTCCTCTTCTCTTCATCGTGACGTTTCGCACCCCTTATCTACATCCGGACGATGGAAACATATTTAGGCGGCCCTCTTACTAATTGCTGGTAGCTGCTATGCCAGCTGGACTAAGACGTTTTTGCTCCCTTCCCTCGCGCTGTGTTTTTTTTTTACAGTAATTAAATCTGTAATGCATCTGCATGAACCATAAACAATTAACTTAAGAATGTTAACATAACTCTCGCAATGCAGGCAATTTTCTTTTCTTATAATTAGTTAATGACTGCCCGAGCATTTTTCACGAACACATGCCGCTGTTTTTTTTAATTACCGGATTGTCAGTTGGCAACTAAAATCTATAATTCAATAGTGAAATTAAAATGAATCAATCTTCATGTGTATTGAAGACTTTCTCAGCGTTAGAAGCCATTCAACAGTAAAATTTCCCTGGATTTAGCCAGAGGAGCCTCACAGAAACCCGAGACCCATTTTCAGGTGGGTTCTACGTGGGGATCCAGCTGCCGGATTTGCAAACCAGTGGTTCGAGTTTTGATCTCCCAATGTGGCAGCTGAAGGAATCGTGCAAGTGTCTTGAATCGGTCAACCGGTGTCTATTTGCTCCGCAGAAGTCCCCCGCATCTGTACACCCGGCAGGATATTCACATCGGTACACGGCAGTCGCTCGGAGCTCACCTGTAGTGGAATAAAGCGTGGGCGCCTTTTTTTCCCACCACTCACATGCGGGTGTAAATATAGCGCCCGCTTTATTCTGACCTTAACCAAGGCAGCACGGTTGGCCATATGGCCCCTAACAAGGCTCTTTAGAGCAGAGGTTCTCAACCTTTTCCACCTCGCGGCTCACGTGAGTCTGGTCTCCACGGACCAGTCGATGATAACCACAGCTCACTGATCGGTCACGACCCACTGGCTAAAAATGGCGGCTGTCGAGCTGCCTCCATCAAGAGGCCATTCCGCCAGCAGTTATGTGAGCAAGAAATCACAAGGCTGCACCTTTGTCTTCATACCTACATCTGAATATTTGGGAAAATCCACCAAGCAGTCATTGGCATTCCTTGTTGACAATGCTTCTCCGCGCTCAAACGAGCGTTGGGCTGTGTACGCTTTTTCACTCGTGGCTCCGAGACAGCGGTGGATATTCCACATTCCCACGGTGGTGAGAAGTTTGTACGCACAACCTTTTACCCGAACTCAGCCAAGTCCGCCGTTCACGGTGCTCAGCATGTTGAACGTTCCTATTGAATCCGCCCTCCCTTGCGGCGCCTGACGCTGGCGCCTACGGCTGGAAACATCTGCTCTGCTGCGTGAATAGCACCAGGGAGTGCCACTCCGAAGTGCTGCAGACATAACCACGAAATGAAGACACAGCGAGCTCCTTGTCTCTCCCCCTTGGCCGCGTGAGCGACGTCAAGCCAGCCCAGGTGGCGGCCCCAGTAACGGGTGGGTGATGCTAAACCGCCAGCTCGCAGTCTGATTGGCTGCCGCCTCTGCATTAATGTGATGTGGCCCAGGAGGGCCTTGAATGAGTGAGCGTGAAATATGATCTTGTCCGGGCGGCGTGCACAATTAAAGCCAACGTAGGAGTCATGGACATGGCCTAGGACGCTTAACCCCTGCCCCACCTGGGCCGATCTGGCTTTGTTTAGGAGGCTGCTTCTTGCTCGTAACGAGTCCCCATTGTTTTGCCGCTTGACCGCGGAGTCCGACGTCTCACCGCACATGCTCGGAGCGCGCACGAAACGAAACGCCGGGCGTAGGTGCTGAGCGGTGAGGGGGCACCACCCGGACACACGTCGCAGTGCGCTGTGGAGCGAGCGTGAGCAATAATACATGGACAGTTGTAAAATAAGCACTGCGTCTTGGTACATTACACACGCAGAGAGAGGAGAGAGAGAGAGCGCTTTCAGAAGCACGGTGGAGTGGTGAGTAGCGCTGCCGCCTTACAGTAAGAAGGCCCTCGGGTTTGATTCCCGGCTCGGGTGCCTTTCTGTGTGGAGTTTGCGTGCTCGCTCTCTCTCTCTCTCTCTCCATGTCCGCGTGGATTTTCGCCGGGTACTTTGGTCTCCTCCCACCGTCCAAGGGCACGCTGCTGCCTAGCTTAATTAGCCTGCTGGGTAAATTGCCCCCAAAAAATGTACCTTGCGATTTACTGGTGTTATTCCCCCGCCTTGCGTCCTCTGTCGGTCGGGATAGACTCCAGCCACCCCCCTCCTTTCCACGACACTATATAGGATTAACCGGGTATTGATAATGAATACATATCCGCCATGTAGAAGGAACATGGGGCTGCGCTGAGCTCTGTGTTGGTGGTTTGAAGGTGATTTCTCATTTCTCTGACAGGGACCCTGTATCCACAAGGGACAAACGCAGTCTAACGTGCATTGGCCAAACACCCCAGGATGCAAGCCTCCCGATAGCGGATCTTGTGACTCAGAAAGGCTCTCCAGGATATCCAAAGGGCATTGTTGTCGTTTTCCCACTATCATCATCATCCTATATCACTGACATTTGAGTCCGATAAGTTGTATTTTTAGATGCGTAAGGAAACACAATTTGATTATTCGTTTTTAACCCCGTGGGTTTTCCTTAGCGAGATGTATTCTCTCTGTTTGAACTTTAATCCGGTTATACGGGAATAGAGTGGTCGATATATTAACTCATATAAATAATGTAAAGCTCTTATTCAAGTCACCGCTGCAGCAAAGCCTCTTCAGACGGTGTCGGTCGTGAGGTTTTTTTTTTTTGACCATACTTCGCCACGTGGGCCACTGCGGATTAATAAAGGGTGTGGGGGACGAGGATGGGTTTGGACATCAGTAGCCACGGATGTCACTTGTGGTTGTAAATCACACAGGTCGCCGGTTCACAGCGCGGTGCGCTTGAGCGCTGTGCAGTGCGGGCCGAATTCATTCCTTTTATTTACCTCCACTCATTCATTTTTATTGCCACGCGCGGCTTTGTGCCAACGGTCGGACTGCGTTGCAGAGGAAATCGTGATGGATCTGTCGAAAGAAAGTCAACAAAACGCTAGTTATGAACACCAAATCGTGGCAGATAACACGCCCGTTATGTGTTGCGAGTGCGATAGGGCGCACAACTCTTAACTAGCCGACTTCATCTCAATGTGACGTTTATACGTTTGTTTACTAGTCTCTTGTTTATAGAAAAAAATTTTACGGCTTCTCTACATTTTGAGCTGAGAATTATAGGATGTGTTATTTGCTAACAAAAAAATTTAATTCGTAACATCACGCTACACGGGATGACTCCAGTTAATGAGGCGTCAGTCTTCAGGAGGCCTAGCACAAGTCCAGACACCGGTTGCCACCTACTGCGACACGGAATCGAACTCAGGTAACTGAGTAACTTGTCCGGTAGTTCCTTGCCGTGTGTTTACAAATCCTGCGTCAGCATTTCTCAGAGATCGGTTGGCGGATGGGAAATCGATGCGTTACTGAGAACTAAATTGAGTGCGTCATCGTGCTGCCTTACAGGCCTTCCCCAGGATCTAGGGCGGAGTGAAGAAGGCCTATTGCACTCAGTGTTTTGATTTTCTCCTAATGTTCACCTGCAAGTGAAAGGCAAATGTGCAGCCCTGCAATTACTTGCTGACGCCACTGCAGCAGGAAGGGCTTGCTTTAGCGAGAGCTTTAAAGGGTTCGTCTATAGATGATAAATGTTTATTATTACAGCAGCAGGTACGCAATGAGTTTTCAAGCTCCAGATGTGGGATTCCTGTGACACAACAAACGTCCAAAATTACCAACGAAGCAATGCATGAAACCAAAGGGCAGACAAACAGACATCAACAATATCTGTAAAAATGAAACTCTAACCGTAATTGTAAAAATAATCAGCAACACATAAGATGGCACGAATAAGGAAACTCACAGCACCAACTTGTACAAAGGTGAAACCCCAACCGTAATCATGAAGTAAACAGTAACCACTCAACATTGCACAGCAGAATAATATAATAAGACAATAAAGTTAAACAGTGTAACAATAGCATGGGGAATTAAGTTTTTTTTTCAATCGCAACAAAAGGAAGGAACAACCCTTCAAAAAGACTAATCCGTGCAAACGCGGTTGGGCCGAAATTTTGATACTTATTTGGGATCTTAAGGTATTTGGTCTACTCTTCCAGGCTGGCCAGACTTTTCGGAATAGATGGGAGTATCCACGCTTTATTCCACCACACGCCACGCGCTGATTGGCGGTCGTGTAACCTTTCATGCAGCTGGGTGGATAAAGGCTGGGGATTTTTATTAAAGTCTCCAGGTTGATTCAGTCCTCAAACAGGGAGATCACATCGAACCGGCGACCTCTGGATCAGAAGTCCAGTGTGCTAACGAAAAACAAAGATCCCACGTGTGGTACTGGACACACACGAGGGAGTGTGTGTCCAGTACCACACCCCGTCGCTTGTCTCACTGGAGACAATGTTTACCGCACCAAGTGCTTGTTTGAGGCCGAGTCCACCTAGGGAAGGCCCACGACCGGTTCAGAAAATCGTCACTCGTGTTGGCCATGAGCGAGAATCGAACTCGCGTGGCAGCGTGAAGCAGGGCAGCGTGAAGCAGGGCAGCGTGACGCAGGACAGCGTGACGCAGGGCAGCGTGAAGCAGGGCAGCGTGACGCAGGGCAGCGTGACGCAGGGCAGTGTTAAGCAGGGCAGCGCGCTCACCACCACACTCTCGCCCCTCGTACAGCGCTGTGGCGGCAGCATCCCATTGTTCGGTAGCAAACGATTGTCCACAGCGCTTGACAAAGGGAGGATACTCGGGCAATGTGCGATTCTGTCCGGCGTGGGGGTGGCAGCGCGCCGTCGATCCAAACGACGTGAGCTCTGCCAACATCCGGCAAAGTTGACCCGGCTCCGGCCCAAGCGCCGCAGTTCGATGCGTTCTGCCAACGTTATGCTGCGGCTTCAGTAACGATTGTCTCATCTCGTCTCATTGTCAGTTAGTCCTGTACAGGGTTGCGGTGAGCCGGAGCCTATCCTGGCAGACACAGGGAGCAAGGCAGAGATATACCCGCGATGGGACGCCAGTCCATCACCGGGCACTGCAGGCAATATAGTCTGCGAGCCAATTAACCTATGCAGCAGCATGTTTTTTTGGACTGTGGGAGGAAACCGGAATGCCCGGCGAAAATCCACGCGGACACGGGGCTAATACAGAAACGCCACACAGAAAAGCACCCGAGCCGAGATTCAAACCCGGGTCCTTCTTGCTGTGAGGCGACAGCGCTATCCACTCGGCCACCGTGCCGCGCAAGTAATGATTTAAAATAAGTAAAATATCGAACAGTTGCAAAAAAAAAAACTCGTCACGCACTTCGTGAGATAACTGCGTTTGCCAGACAGCGACTGATAATGGGAACGGTTTCCGGGAGACAAACTCTTGGTGTCTTCACGGCTTTTCCCTAGATGCTCACATCATCTGAAATGCTCGCCACTGCTAGGGATCGATGTCCAGTGGAGTCACACACGGATAGTCCCAGCCACGGTCAAGAAGTGGGCTTTCGACTGTGTACTGTTTGGAACCATCGCCTCCCTGTGCAAGCAAAAAATACAAATATGCGGCCTACATGTGAACCGCATTTATAATAGTAATTGCAATTATAGAGCGCTTTTCACCCGAGGGTCACAAAGCGCTGCACAAAGCTGCGGAAAGAACGGCGCGTCAACAACAATGGCACCAGAATGGAAAATATACAGCAACAATATTTTTTGGGGTTTTTTATATATATAGAGCGTTGCAGAACAAGCCAAACATAAGGCCTTCAACTACAATCTTAAAATGCAAAATTATTAGTAAATATAATACATATTAATAATACATGTATTGTATGTTGTCTTCCCAGTTCTGATGGTGACACACAACAGCAAATGCTAATTTCAGGCTGGGCCGACCTAGAGGCGATCTCTGACTACTCGGTTCATATGCTCGCCATGATTGTTTTGCGGATAGCCTGGCTTCGGTGTGCGCTGCGCCAGCCACCACACTACCCGCTACGCATAGAACGACAATAACAACCGGCTTTCGCCACCAAGTGACGGTGATGTCGCCGCGGTGTTTGTGCCAGGCCAGGTGCACCTTGAGGCCACGCAACAGGAGGTCACCTGACAGACCCAGGTGCCATGGGCTGACCGACTGAGATGACTGGCGGATGCACCGCCTGTGATCCCTTACTCTGACACCTCGCCAAGTTTTAGCCGCCCGGTGCTCCCCTCGTTATTGTGAGCGCTGCTCCTCCCTCTGCTCTCTGTTGTTGCTGGAGTGCGGCTGTTTCCAACTGCGCGGTGGCGTCCATCACCCCTCCGCAGGAAATCACGCTCACTCGAAATCAAGCAGACATAACGATCTTGTCTGCAGAAGGCAAGCGCCAAAGCAACTGCACCGTTTTCTACAAATGACGACACTCATCAGAGAGATAGGGGGCGTGCAGGCTGGAAGCAAATTAGTGTTAAAGCTGACACACACGGCGTCATTTCTTGACGAGTGCTGTTTGCGAGCACACCTGCATACACCTCTCCACGTGCAGTGAATTAAATGTAAGAGCGTCCTCCTGCTTGCGCGTCCGGTTGTCGGGCTGTGGCTTGACTTGCAAG
>JAZEWT010000015.1:2823708-2838988 GCA_036362905.1 Mordacia mordax | reverse complement strand
GTGAGGCGTCAGCGCTAACCACTGGGCCACCGTGCCGCCCCCTATCTCCCCAATTAATCCATTCAGTCGAGGTTGTACCATGTTAAAGTGAATGGAAAGTGATTTACGACAGTTACAATACTGACGATCGTGACGATTGCAATGGAATTGCTTTTGTCTCCGGCCTGTTGCGTGTGGTCCGACGGTTCAGGTGACCACCCTCTTGGCCTACGGAAAACCCAAGATGGACGGTGACCTCAAGGTGTTACAAGTGGGAAGGACCAAACAGGAGAGGTGAATATCGAGGCCAGTTTCACCGCGCAACAATAATAATATTAATAAACTCATCTCATCTCATTATCTGAAACCGCTTAATCCTATATAGGGTCACGGTGAAGCCGGAGCCTATCCTGGAAACATAGGGCGTAAGGCAGGAATACACCCGACGACGGGACGCCGGTCCATCGCCGGAATATTAATAAACCAAAATTGGAATTCGCGATCCCGAAAACCCATCACCATCAATTGAATCCCTGCGAGGGGTTACAGTAGGGTGCCTACGCAGCGGTAATATCTGCGCCTCGTAGAGAGAAGGTTCACTTCGAGGTAAGTGTACCCTCCTTCGATTTTGCGTGGGTTTCCTCCTACAGACTAAAAAAAACAAACCAATCATTAATTAATAGACCGATAATAATAAGAATAATTATTGCATTCATAGAGCGCTTTGCACCAGAGGGTCACAAAGCGCTTCACAGAGCTGCGGAGAGAACGGCGCGTCAACAACAACAGCGGCACCAGAATGGAAAATCAACAGCAACAACATCACGTCATAATACACAGAATGCAGCGTCTGGCGGGTTGGCACCGGCTAACTGCGTGGCCACTTTCCCACCACCTCTCTGTGATTTCGTCCCACCTCTGAATCGTTCTCCGTGCGAATACCTTCGACACTGGACAACTGTGCGCCAGTTTTAATCTGTGCTCTTTCGTTTATCGTTCATCCCGTGTCTCTCCGCGCGACGCGCGCGCCCGCCCGCCCGACAGATACGTCTTCCTCTTCGACAAGGCCGCCTTGATGTGCAAAAAAAAGGGCGACAACTTCGAGCTCAAATACGCGCTGGGGCTCGTCAACTACAAAATCACCAACGACCCGACCAGCAACAAAGACTCGCGAAAGGTACTCGCGAGCTTCAAGAAGCCGCGCGCTCCCGCTCACAGCCGCGCACGCCGCACTCGGATTTGATTCAGATTTTCCCGCGCGGAAGCTTTGGTTCGCGGGGGGCGCCGCGAGTCGGGAGACTCTCCGTCTCCCACCCCGCCGCGCCGAGCTGATCGTGTGCCTCTTTTGTGTGTTGCGTATTTGCCACCTAGAGACAGAGCAAAGTGGTGAGTAAAGCGCCGCCGCAACCCTTCTCCCTCCCCCGCGCGCGTGGGCAAGCGCTAGGCCTGGCCCCCCGCAACGGCGCTCGCCCGCGGTTCCGTCGGCCGATCGCACGCCACGGCCCCGGACGTGGCGAGACTTGGCCGTAGGCCGGGCGCGAGAGCGAGCGAGCGGGCGGACGCGGCTGCGACGAGAGAGAATCGTTCGATCGCTCTCGTCGTGCCGGGCGGGCGCTCCGAACTCGGCCGCGCCCGGCGCCTCCGCTGCATGAGCCTCCGAATGGTTTTCGTAAAGATGGCCAAGAAAACCACGATGAACGAGATGACGGTCATGCTTCGAGAAGTCCAGTTATGTGACGCCTTCACCGCCCTTGAACCGAGGCTTCAACACCTTGATGTTGTGAGCGAGAGGTTTCGGCCCTCCTGTTACGTCCAATGACCTTTTGCGCAAACGAACGCCGATTAAAACCGGCGAACCCGCGCCTTCGTCCGTCCAGATATAGGACACCCATCCTGATCTCTGCAATGGCTAACTCCCGCGTAGTTTCTCGAAAACCACATCGCGGCACTTTGCTTGAGTTGGTGCGATGCCCGGCGCTGGTCCACCCAGGGTTAGCGCTTGCCTTCGTCCTTTGCTCTGAAGGAAGGGATCAACCAGAATATGCACGCAGCTTTACGATGTGGATACCGTAGCTCGGCCGTGTGACGCGAGTCGCCCAAAGGGCAGCTTGAAGCTTCAAAAGTACAAAATAAAAAAATAATAAGCAAAATTCACAGCCCTGTGCTATGTCAAAATACTGCAGTGGTGCCGCGACATTGAATTGACAATCAGCGGTATCAAAGATGTGATCATCGTAGAAATGTGGCACATTGCCCGTTTGTTTAATTTGTAAGGCTCGCGGCTGTCAACATGAAGGAGCTACGTCTCATAGCTGGGTATGGTCACCAGTAATGGACCGTGTGGTTTCTAACCAACGTAGTCCGTGTTACCAATTTCGTAAAGCTGTGACCTTGACGGTGGCACAGCGTCGCCTTTCTTCTCAGAACCTCGCAGGATGTTGGACATCGCCTGTCGATCAGGCCGTGCGTGCCCTATGGCTCATACCCCAGGAGCATTAATCGGGGCGGCTGCTGGGCTCAAAGCGCAGGTGACTTTAAAACGTTGCGCTCTCACTGACGCAGCTGCAGACTCCGTTGGCGGACAGCAAGGGAGACACGGCCGAGCTACTGCATCCACAGTGTGAGAGCCGTGTGTTGTTTTGGGCCCTGTTCCTTAAGCACTTTACCGCTGCGACTCTCACTGCCCCCTGCCCCTCTCTTGTCCTGCATTCGACTCGTGACCGTATTGACGGAAAGTAATTTCCGAGGAGAAATTATTTTCCCGATTTACGAATGGAAGATCTATCGAGGAAGGGGATTCCAACATGCATCACCCCCCTCCTCTGACTTGGCACGGCTCGACCTGTTAAGGAATGCTTTTGAACCTCAGGCCGTGTGCTCCAAATTTGGAGTATCCCATTTCATTTGGAGGGGTTGGAACCTCTTCCCGTTGGATCTAGCAATCCTGTCAGAACTTTCTGACGATCCTTCCTTTGCAAATAGCCAGCTTTTGAAACTGTTGTACCTATAACAAAAAGCTGCGCTAAAGGTCCCAAGTCCTTAACAGTCTTGTGTCAGTTTTATGTATAACTTTCGGCTCGATTCTCTGGATTGGTTAAAATATAATACCCATTTTATCATCCCCAGAAGGATGGTAATGATTATGCATTAAGTCGATCTCCAACCGGGATTTGAACTCAAAACCTTCCAACTGTGAGTCGTGTGATTTACCATTGCATCAGTGTGGAAGAGTAGACCAAATACCACGTAGATGGCCCTCTTAGAGCTTCCCTAGTGGATACCCTTCCCACAGCAGTGGCACCAGCAATTGCAGGGAAGCACCTTTTACAATTTTCCCCCGTGTAGCCTTAATAGACTTTAAGGGCAAGTGGCGTTAGTGATCATCTTGAAACGCTGGCAGCACACGAGGTGGCAGGTTTCAAGCGCCACGTCCAGCCGTCTTTAACTCCCGAAGTGGCGATGTTCACACACTGTTCCAGGTACTCATTTGAGGCTGAGTTGACCTACGGTTGGACCAGGACCGGTGAAGATAATCATTACTGTTGTTGGCCGTGAACGGGAATCGAACCCGGGTGGCCGGGTTCCTGGCGCAACCGCTGAAACTTTAAAAGCATCCACGGCCATATGGCGAGGGCGCGCGTGCGCGGTGCGATTTAATTAGCGGTCTCATCGCACTCCTAAGCCTTTCATTGCACTTGGCAGCATATGTTTAAATATTTATTGGTAATTAAAAAAACATCATTAGATCGCGTATAAATCTACGGCTTCATTATCCGGTCATTAGCCTGCAGCGTAATTGCACTATTATGCAAATACTTTGGAGAGTGTTCAAAGTGCCATCCAACTGATGGCGGTGCATCGAGGTGGTTGCCATGGACACCCATCCTGCCCGTTGCCTAAGTAACCTGAAATCCAGCCAGGCGCCAGGGTGATTGTTCAGCAGTGACATCTACAACCTCACGGAAAGAAAGCCCTGCCCGAGGTGCTTCAACTCCCACCTTTGGCACCTTTCTGTGTGGCGTTTGTGTATTCTCTCCCCCTGTTCTGCATGGGTTTCGTCTGGGTTCTCGTTTTTTTTTTCTTTTACCCACACCTAAAAAACACTGCCCAGTTAATTGGCCGATATCATAATTTATAGGAAGCAGCGTCTGGCGGGTTGGCGGCGGCCGACTGTCCGCTTGACTCACCCCTTCTTTGTGGTTTCCTCTCCGCCTTTGTATCCGTGTCTCATCCGCGACCAATCGTGGAATTTGCGCGGCGCGTTATAAATTATGTTATTACTGTAACACCCCATTCATCATAACTCAGGAGCTAAGAAGGTTTTGAGCCTGGTGCGTGCTTACTTGTCAAAGGTCCCTGCAGGAAACCGCAGAGAGGTGGGGGGGGGGTGGAGGAGCCACGTGGTCAGCCGGTGCCAACATGCCAGACACTTTGCGTACCCATGCATCATCGCGTTGTCAGCAAATTAATTAGTGCGTGTTTTTGTTAAGTTGTGGGAGGAGACCGGAGAATTCGCAGGAAACCCACGCAGAACAGGGGGAGAGAATGCACAAACTGCACACAGAATGGTGCCCATGGCCTCAGGCTCTTCTGTCTTTGAGGTGCAGTCATTTGCAGCACAGGCTTGCAAGTGTCAGTGAGTTTGTATTTAAAGCTGTATAGCTCTTTTTCACAGTTGTTCAGCAGGGAGGGGTAATCAAGTTACAATATCTCAGGGCACCAGGGGCGATTTAGTCAGAATAATTAACCTCGTGGTCAATTGTCAGCCAGGACAGCGCAATGTTGTTCTGTTCTTGTTTCCAAATGAAGTAATTTGCTACAATATATCATGTAATTATAATGCAATAGTTAGCAATATATCATGTAATAATCATGCAATAGTTAGCAATATATCATGTAATTATAATGCAATAGTTAGCAATATATCACGTAATAATCATGCAATAGTTAGCAATATATCATGTAATAATCATGCAATAGTTAGCAATATATTATGTAATAATCATGCAATAGTTAGCAATATATCATGTAATAATAATACAATAGTTGCTTTTCTAGGGCGTCTTTCACCCGGGGGTCACAAAGCGCTGCACAGAGCTGCGGAGAAGGCGGCATGTCAGCAACAACAACGACAT
This sequence comes from Mordacia mordax, assembly GCA_036362905.1. Taxonomy (NCBI): domain Eukaryota; kingdom Metazoa; phylum Chordata; class Hyperoartia; order Petromyzontiformes; family Petromyzontidae; genus Mordacia; species Mordacia mordax. The sequence continues at coordinate 2,833,874 of JAZEWT010000015.1, read as the reverse complement.
ATGAACGGCAGATCAGCAACAATAACATATATTTTTGTTACAAATCTAAGCTGTTGAGAGAATGGCATGTCAGTTGCAGCAACGGCATCAGAGCAATTCAATTGACAGTCGTATAATCGCTATAATTTAGAGACGAGAACGCGTGTGCTAATTTTCAATGCGATGTGAACAGGCGACCCATGACCGTGCTCTTGCAAATGTCGCGGTGGGGGGATTTTCACTCGCGCCGTGACGGAGTGCGGTGTTAACCAGGCGGGCCTCGAGGCTTGACACGCGAAGCCTTGGAACGAGCGGCAGATTGCCAACCACTCCTCTGGCCCGACCGCTCAGCCATGAGACCACCTTAGGGTTGGCCCCCCCTGTCCTGCTGTTCCCTGGATCATTGTCTTTTGGCGGAGGCAGCCGTCCTGGAAAGACTGTCAGTCGCCGCGGAACAAGGTCCGGGTTTTGGCCGGTTCACACGCAAGGTCCTCTCCCGTTCCGTTAACCCCACGCACGACGTATCGCAAATTTTTGTGTCGAGGTGAACGTGGGCGCGGAGGAACGGTTGCGAGGTTGCGGCTACAGGAAGTTTACCGTCGAGTCAAGCGGTGACAACTTTAGAGAAAAGGAACATCTGGGCAGGTCCGCTAAGCATGCAATTACGCCGATAGACAGCAAGAGGGAGACATTGATCAGGCAACAAACCTCTCATCTCATCTCATTTTCTGAAACCGCTTTATCCTATATAGGGTCACGGTGAGCCGGAGCCTATCCCGGAAACACAGGGCGTAAGGCAGGAATACACCCGACGACGGGACGCCAGTCCATCGCCAGGCATTGCGGGACAATTTTAGTCTGCGAGCCAATCAACCTATCCAGGAGCATGCTTTTGGACTGTGGGAGGAAACCGGAGTACCCGGCGAAAACCCACGCGGACACGGGGAGAGCATGCAAACTCCACACAGAAAGGCACCCGAGCCGAGAGATTCGAACCCGGGACCTTCTTGCTGTGAGGCGTCAGCGCTAACCACTGGGCCACCGCGCCACCCGGCAACAAACCTCGAGACATCATTTCGACTTTCGAGGAGTCAACGGGCATGGGGCAGGATCGTTTGTGGGAAGGGATGATGGCTGATTGATGAAACTGCCGATGGAATTGCAGCCAGGGGAAGGAAGATGGAGCAATGGGAACACGAGGACCTGTTAAATGGTGAACTGTGGCTTCGTGAGCCTGAGGAGGGGGATGGGTCGAGCCGTTGTGGGGAGGCCTCCTCCCGGATGATGACACTGAAGCAGTCTTTCAGCGAGCAGGAGAGGAAACAATTAGGCCTGCGTTTGAACAGAACATCCGCTTGTACAGGGTCGCGGGTGGGGTGGGGCCTATCCTGGCAGATCGAGGGCGCAAGGCGGGGCAGTACCAAGGCTGTGACGCCAGAACATCGCGAGACACTGGAGGCAATTTACTGAGCAGGCCAATTAGCCTAAGCAGCAGCGTGCCTTTGGACGGTGGTGGGAGGAAACCGGAGTACCAGGCGAAAACCCACGCTGATACGGAGAGAGAACGTGCAAACTTCACACAGAAATGCACCCGAGTTGAGAATCGAACCCGGGTCCTTCTTCCTGTGAGGCAGCAGCGCTATTCACCGCTCCACCACGCTACTCTCAGTGTTGTACAGATCATACACACACACACACACATAAAAAAAAGACTCACGCCATTATATTTAGAGATGACAGCGGGACGCCTCCATCCAGCAGTGGATCGGCCGCGGCTGAGGACGGTGGTGCTAATCTGGACTGAAGCCGTCCTAGGCAAAGGATTTGAACAGGGCTTAGGGTCGGCACGGAAGGAAGGCTTGAACTCCACTGCCCGAGTGAGAAGGAAGAGATGAGGAAACGGGGAGCGGTGAGGAATGCGCAGAGAGAGGGGGGAGAGAGGGAGGGAGAGTCTTAAGCTCCGGTTTGGACGGGGAGCTCGAGACAACAGTCAGCAGGTGGCGGACGCGCCGAGAGAATTCCAACCACGCGCGCTGCATGCGGCGATACTGTTTTGTTGCCGCGATATCATTTTCATTGATACGATAAAATATTCCCTTTCTAGATGTGACATTTGTCCTGATATTCATTTCCCGTAACCTGGTAATTGGGCAGCACGGTGGCCCAGTGGAGGGCGGCGCGGTGGCCCAGTGGTTAGCGCTGTTGCGTCACAGCAAGAAGATCCCGGGTTCGAATCTCGGCTCGGGTGCCTTTCTGTGTGGAGTTTGCGAGTTCTCTCCCCGTATCCGCGTGGGTTTTCGCCGGGCACTCCGGTTTCCTCCCACAGTCCAAAAAACATGATGCTGCATAGGTTCATTGGCTTACAGACTAAATTCTCCGCAGTGCCCGATCACGGACTGGCGTCCCATCGTGGGTATATATCCCTGCCTTGCGTCCTGTGTCTGTCGGGATAGGCTCTGGCTCACCGCGACCCTGTACATGACTAAGTGGTTTCTGACAATGAGATGAGTAACCTGGTAGTTTTACTTTTGCAAATGCTTTATTTTTGCGCTTGCACGTGTGGCTACGAACATAGACTTAGTTTTAAAAATAATCCCAGGAGCAGTTCACCCAAAATAAGCGTGCCAAAACCCCGATCTTTTGAGTCTTTGCAATCTTTAATACCGATAACGATCACACTGCCAGCACATACAGTTCAGTTAGCTATTAAAACTATATCATTAGTCTGGAAAAATATCCACAAGGCACTCTGGTAATGGGTAGTAATAGCTATTTTCTACGTTTATTTAGTGCCATTGTATAATTTTAAAAAGTAACGATCAAGACATCATGGTATTTTGACAAATGGACGATACGATCCGATTATTATAAAAGTGGGCGGCGCGGTGGCGCAGTGGTTAGCGCTGACGCCTCACAGCAATAAGGTCCCGGGTTCGAGTCTCTCGGCTCCGGTGCCTTTCTGTGTGGAGTTTGCATGCTCTCCCCGTGTCCGCGTGGGTTTTCGCCGGGTACTCCGGTTTCCTCCCACAGTCCAAAAGCATGCTCCTGGATAGGTTGATTGGCTCGGAGACTAAAATTGTCCCGCAATGCCCGGCGATGGACCGGCGTCCCGTCGTCGGGTGTATTCCTGCCTTACGCCCTGTGTTTCCGGGATAGGCTCCGGCTTCACCGTGACCCTATATAGGATTAAGCGGTTTCAGATAATGAGATGAGATGAGAGATGAGATTATAAAAGTGGACTCTATGTGGAACTTATGTCGTACAATGTAGGATGGCAATATTTATAGCAGATCTACAACGTTGCTGCAGCTGTCCCATGGGCCCCCTGGCCGATGCAACATTGGTGTGTGGGGGGGAGGGGTGCAATTGTGGTGATCAATGCCCCCCAGTCCCAAACCCTTGAGACTTCATAAACATGCTCTTCATTGATGTTTACCGAAAAAAAAAGAGTGAATCTATATGTCTTAAAAATGTAAATATAATAATAATAATAAATTGCACTTCTCGAGCGCTTTTCACCCGAGGGTCACAAAGCGCTGCGCAGAGCTGCGGAGAGAATGTCATGTCAACAACAACAACGCCATATGAACGGCACATCAACAACAATAACATGTAGGGCCCGGACTCGAAAGCTTATGTTTTTGGAACTGCCCAAGTGCCCACCCACCGTGGGACGTTTTGTGGTTCGGCTGCTGACACGGGTAAATTTATTATGACTCTGAAACACTCGCACAAGCTGAGAGGATAACACAATCTGGCGTTAGGGTAACAGTGTGAAGTTTTTTCTTTGTATTCCTTTGCTTAACAGCTCGTGTGATTTGTTCCAAAAATAACGCGCTCACTTCTGTGACGCAAGCTGGCTGTGCGCGGGTGTCCTATCGTATTTCAGGATCTGTGGATTAATGCTGGAGTCTATTGAGTTGAAACTAAACACAACCAATAGATGCATTAGACCTCCAGTACTTTCAATTCTTAAAATATCAATATTATCAAAAATACATTGCCCTTGCCAATAACACTTTATTGTTGGTTTTACGTTACACAAGCTGAACCGTATTGCCCTGGCTGTCGATCTACAATATTGGCTATTGCTTTTCAGAGACAGGGAGTCATTAGTTATTTCATTATATAAATGTTTCCCCTCTGTTAATTTACGGACAATTAAATCCATAGCGTTTCATGTGACTTAATGTGTCATACTTTGCCACGTTATACTGGATGCTGTTGCAGCGTTTCCTCCGGAATCGAGTGAACGAGGGACCAATTGTCACGACATTTAGAGAAAACAGATGAGAAAGTACTTAACTGCGAAGACTGAGTTGTCATGAATACAGTCATTTTAGGAAGCGTTTGTGCAAACTCACCCACAGTGGCCCTTGTCAATCAAGCAATGCAGATATAAGATTAGAGAGGTTTTACCGTATCTGGCTATTATGCAGGTGTTCTGATCTTAACAGCGTTAACAGCTCCACCTAAGCTTTAAGCATTGATACTGCATTGTCCTGAGCTGACTGCCTTTTGGCAATGGCTGACACCGGAAATTAGGCTCAAAAGGAAGCCACTGCCTGGTGAAGGCCGGTCAGTTTGAAGGACAATGCATAGGTTATCAAAGCTACCTGTTTGCATACTTTGTCACTAGTATGTGTGGCTTTTGCAAACTGGACACATTGTGAAATGTGTCTATTTTGGTGTTTGGGATCTTGACACCTGCATAATCGCCAGATACGGTAAAACCTTTCTAATCTTATATATGTGTACTGGCAAAAAAATACCCATAGGCAATGCAGAGTTCTCATCTGCACTGCTTAATCTAGTTTATCCATTTGGAAAGCATGAATGATTTACAGTTCTGCTTAGCTCACGTGGGTATGTTCATCAAGCAGGCCTATGAGCATGGACAGATGTGTTTCAAGCGTCTGCAAATAATGTGAAGTGGCATGATTTATTGTTTAAAAAAAATTATGTCACGATATATAATTCATAGGTCTTCACTTAGTTAAGTGATAGGGACACAGGGACAAATTGCAGCTCAGGGTCGCGTGGTGGTGCAGTGAGCAGTGCTGCTGCCTCACAGCAAGAAGGGGCCGGGTTCGATTACTGGCTCGGGTGCCTTTCTGTGTGGAGTTTGCATGTTCCCCCTGTGTGCACGTGGGTTTTCGCCAGGTAGTCCGGTTTCCTCCCACCGTCCAAAGATATGCTGCCACCTAGGTTAACTGGCCTCCTGAGTAAATCGCACCGCCCCCAAAAAATAAATAAATATGCATTGCGATGTATTAGTATCACATCCTCGGTATTCCCCCACCCTCTGTCGGCCGGGATAGGCTCCACTCCCCCGCGACCCTGTACAGGATTAAGTAGATATTGATAATAAACTGAAATTGCAGCCTAGGTAATAAACATATGAAAGCTGGTCTATCGTGTGGGATAATCACCCGATCAGCATTTAGTCAAGCTGGAAGTGGTGAATTATGAAATTCTTTTTCACAGTTTTCCAGCGGAGAGGGGTAAACACGTGTCAGCGTCTCAGAGCACCGGAGGGGAATTTAGTCAGGACAATTAACATGGGCAGCATATCTTTGAATTGTGGGAGGAAACCGGAGTGCCTGGCAACAACCCACGCGGATAAGGGGAGAGGACGCAAACGCCACACAGAAAGGCACTCGAGCCGGGAATCGAACCGGGATCCTGGCTGTGAGGCGACACCTTCTGCTGCCCTCTTCTGTGTGGACCACGCATCACTTGCAAGGGATCTTCAAAGTAGTTTTTGGGATCCGCTTTTGTACAATTGGTAAGAAAACAATGACGTAGGGGTGGCGCGGTGGCCCAGTGGTTAACGCTGACACCTCACAGGAAGAAGGTCCCGGGTTCGAATCTCTCGGCTCGGGTGCCTTTCTGTGTGGAGTTTGCATGCTCTCCCCGTGTCCGCGTGGGTTTTCGCCGGGTACTCCGGTTTCCTCCCACAGTCCAAAAGCATGCTCCTGGATAGGTTGATTGGCTCGCATACTAAAATTGTCCCGCAATGCCCGGCGATGGACTGGCGTCCCGTCGTCGGGTGTATTCCTGCCTTACGCCCTGTGTTTCCGGGATAGGCTCCGGCTCACCGTGACCCTATATAGGATTAAGCGGTTTCAGATAATGAGATGAGATGAGACAATGACGTAGAGGAAATACTTACAAAAATTTTAACTGCTCGGCTGGTTTGCTCACGCCTGGGAGAGTTCCGCAGGCTTATCCTTGCCGCGAGCTCAATGCGTGGAATTGGCGTGCTTTCATATTCCTGTGAGTTCCTGAAACAAACTTTGCTTGCTTTTATTTTTGAGTTTAAAAATACGTGTTAACTTCCACACCCGACATCAGTGCCCTCTGCAATCGAGACAAGCAACTCGATTCACGGTGTGAGCAGAGGGAGGCAGCGATGGACAGACCAACGTACGATGAGAAACATCGGCGACCTTAAATTTCGTCCGTAACCGCAATGCTTGCTGAACCGCATGTCCAAAAAAAAAACCCTCGACGAATTTTCAGCCGCGAGTCTTGCGCCGCCATCCCGGACGGTTGTTTTAATGCTGCTTGTGCTGATTGCGCGGTTCTCTGTGTTGCCCAAGTGGTCGCACAGCTTCTACCTCACGCCGTTCATGACGGGCGAAGGATACCAGTTCTTCTGCAAAACCGAGGAGCTCAAGAGGAAGTGGATCAAGAACTTTGAGATGGCGCTGTGAGTGGCCTTAGGGCTCTGTCTTGTTCTCGCCGTTTAAACGCGCTTGACCTTTTTTTAAGCCTCCTGTCCGTTTACTCCAACGAAGCGCAGGCTGGGGTGCCCAGAGCGATGACTTCAGTCGTCTGGTCAGTTTTCATTCACAATTTAGTCAGGACAATTCATCGAGGCACTTTTCGGACTCTGAGAGGAAATAGGAGCATCCGGCGAATGCCCAAACTCTACACAGACGTACTGGACCTGAGCCAGGGATCGAACCCGAAACATTCTTGCTGTGAGGTGGCAGCGCTAGTCACTTCGCCACCAACGAGTTGCCGGCCATGAGTGACTTTGTATCGCATGGCGGTTGTCTTCCTGGCAGCTGATTGGCTGGCGCAGTAGGAGCGATGATGTAATCTCTAGCAACCACACAGGTGGGAGGCGAACACTTGCGATCCCGTTAAGACGCCGGTATTTATTTTGACTTGCCATCCGTAACCTGTGAAGATGTTTTCCGATCGTACCATAGTCGCACGCAGCTGGTCTCGCGACAAATCTTCAGCGCGTTTTGTTAAAGCAAGCCCTGCAGCCGCCAATCTGTGGTCGGTGCCACCCAGGGATGTGAGCGCCTTAGATTTCTTAGTGAAATGGTAATATAATAATAATATTTGCATTTATAGAGCGGGGCAGCACGGCGGCCCAGTGGGTAGCGCTGTCGCCTCACAGCGAGAAGGCGCGGGGTTCGAATCTCGGCTCGGGTGCGTCTCTGTGTGAAGTTTGCATGTTCTCTCCCCGTGTCCGCGTGGGTTTTCGCTGGGCACTCCGGTTTCCTCCCACAGTCCAAAAAGCATGCCTCTGCGTAGGTTTATTGGCTTGCAGACTAAATTGCCCGCAGTGCCCGGTGATGGACTGGCGTCCCATCGTGGATGTATCCCTGCTTTGTGCCTGGTGTCTGCCGGGATAGGCTCCGGCTCACCGCGGCCCTGTACAGGACTAAGCGGTTTCTCACAATGAGATGAGATGAGATTTACAGAGTGTTTTTCACGCTTTTCACTCGAGGGTCACACACCTGCAACCCCTTCCCACCTGCACCGGACTGAATTCTCCGGCCGCTTTGTCAGCGGTTGCGCGGTTGACAGTCGTGCGCCTCGCGTGGCTGTGTTTGCGGCGGCGTGCAGGTCGAACCTGCATCCCGGCGGCTACCAGCACGAGTTCCAGATGCACACGTTCGAGAAGGCCGCCGAGTGCCACGTGTGCCACATGCTGCTGAAGTGCGTGCGCGCGCGCACGTGCTCCGCGCGGGGGGGGTGCCGCGGGCGCGGCGTACGGGAAAGCCACCGCGGCCCCCGCCCCCGCCCCCCCGGGGAAACGACGCGAAGCTTGGGGGGGATGGAGGGGATGGAGGGGATGGAGGGGATGCTGCCGCCGGTTGTAACGGTCGGTGCGTTCGACCTGCGCGACTCAGAGGTCGCCGGTTCGAGCTCGTGCCTCGGCAGCTGAAACAGTGGCGCGAGATTAGTACGTTTAAATAAATAATAATAATAATTGCATTTATAGAGCGCTTTTCACCCGAGGGTCACAAAGCGCTTCACAGAGCTTCGAGACGCACATTTCTCAGGCCTCTGTCCACGCGGCGTTGTTAATTAGGGGTTCTCAACCGTTTGCACTTACAAGGCCCCCCACTTGTCCCACCTGGATCGGGCCTCCGCGTGTCACTAGGTGGCGCTCGCGGCCCGCTGATTGGTCGCGATCCACCGGCTGACAGCGGCAGGTGTAAGTGGTTGCACCACAGGCAGTTGATCGGCAGGTTGCTTGCGGTGGTAAAGTGTGGTTGCACCCCCTGACCCTTTCAGCGTATCTGGCATGGAAGAGTTGAGCTAAACGTCCTTTCGAGAGGGTTTCCAGAGCCTCTAACAAGCGGTCGCTCTTCTGCCGGCAGCCAGTGCGTGCAAGCACTTGCAGGGTCTGCGCCCTTATGTGTTTTTTTTTTCCTTCACGACAAGACTCGAGGGCGGCGCGGTGGCCCAGTGGTTAGCGCTGTCGCCTCACAGCAAGAAGGTCCCGGGTTCGAATCTCTCGGCTCAGGTGCCTTTCTGTGTGGAGTTTGCATGCTCTTCCCGTGTCCACGTGGGTTTTCGCCGGGCACTCCGGTTTCCTCCCACAGTCCAAAAAGCATGCTGCTGCATAGGTTAATTGGCTCGCAGGCTAAATTGCCCCGCAGTGCCCGGCGATGGACTGGCGTCCCATCGTCGGTATATCCTTGCCTTGCGCCCTGTGTCTGCCGGGATAGGCTCCGGCTTCACCGTGACCCTGTATAGGACTAAGCGGTTTCAGATAATGAGATGAGACAAGACTCGAACCATACTGGCACCACGCGTGCTGCACTGCTTCCCCTTACAGCTGCACAGTTAGAATTCAAATGTCTCTTACATTGTGGACATGTGTCGAGGAGATCTTTCCAATGACTCACCCTCGTGCTTCTACCCCCAACAGGAACTCAGTTGACACTCTTTGGGATCGCGATGGAATTTAATAATTTATTTTTTTGTTTTTAACGGCCTGTCCAGTGACCAACTTATCCTGACTGCGTTCAATCTCGAGAGAGCATGGATGGGTGACCACCAAGCAGGCAACACGCGGTATAGGCTGCTGTGGGGCTCATTTGCCGGCGGAGAGCAGCGTAGATAGAGCCATTGTTGTGCTGTGTGAGACCGCCGACTTGTGTGTTGTCCGCGACGCCAACCTGGAATATCCAGCATGGTGAAGTATGGTCAAGTGACTCTCCGCGCCCTGCGCTGTGCGGCGAGGCGCTCATTCAGCGGTGCGCTGACAAGAGGGATTGCAATTGTTTTTAAGAGCTGCTCTTTCGGACGAGCCGCGGCGAGCGTTTCTCCACCTGTGCACCGCCTCGTACGTTTGAGGGCACCTTCAAGCAGTGCGGGTAGAGCTTGTGCGTGAAGCAGAGCCGAGTGATCAGACGGCTACGCGCTCTGAGTCACCTCCTCGTGGACACCATCCACCCCGTTTCTGCTGCGCAGGGGAATGTTTTACCAGGGATACCAGTGTCAGAAGTGCGGCGCCGAGGCCCACAAGGAATGCCTCGACAAGGTCATGCAGTGCCAGAGGCCCCTGCCTCCCAGTCCCGGGAAAAGCCCTGCAGGTACGTTTGGAACAGGCCCGCTCGGCTCGTGGATCCTTGCCTCGTGCGGTGCCCATGTGTGACGTCACCCTTACAACTGGGTGCTGGATTGGCCTCGCGCCACGTGCGGCGTCATCGGTATTATGACAGACTTGGCCGTATGAGCCATGGCTTTACGCGGAAAGCGGTGGTGTTGCCTGCGCGAACCTGCATGTTAAATTGGTGTCATGTGTACGTTTTCATTGGACAGTTTTACAGTAAACGACTAACACCGTTTTTACCGTATCTGGCGATTATGCGGGTGTTAAGATCCCAAACACCAAAATAGACACATTTTACAATGCGTCCAGTTTG
>JAZEWT010000015.1:2791845-2803874 GCA_036362905.1 Mordacia mordax | reverse complement strand
CACATGCATCACGCCCACACATATAAAGGGACAATAGGAACTACGCACGCACACTGCGCCTGAGGATGCCTCTAACGTGCGAGGCGAAACGTCGCGAGGAGAGGAGAGAGGGAGCCATCGACGCGGCTGTCCCGAGAGAGCAGCTTTTCGAAGCAATCATCATGCATCGAGCGGTGAAAACCTACATCATTACAATGACGAGAAGTGTTTTGTTAGAATCGGTTGTGCTAAGAGGGGACGGACGTTACATTTGAACGAAACGCCGGGTCATTTTAATTTGCTAGAAGCGTCGTCGTGGTCGTCTTTTAAAAATGAAAAAATGAATCCACCCAGAAAAATCCTGGCACTGTCAGGGATTAACGTCGTGTTACGCTATCATCAACAAACAGCCCCGTGCCCCCACTCCTGCCTCTCTCCCGCACCACCCCTAATCTGCAGCGTTTTTGCAGCCATTGTAAAGATGTTATACACTTTATTCAGTCATGAGTATTGTGACAACTGTGAAATCTTGGGACAGGAAACCGCCTTAAATTGTGACATTTTAATGCAGCATGAACTCAGCATTGCCAGTAGTTTTCATCAGCATCGTGTTTGTGCGTTGTTATTCATACACAATTCATTCATGTGTATGCGTGCATTTGTGCATTGTTATATATTGAAATACATATTGCATTGGTACACACACACACAAGCCATATAAACTGTGGTGGCAGTCACCATAGTAAAAATAAACTTGTCACATGTTTAACTATTGTAAATGTTTTGTTTTCGCAAATTGCCTAATTTGCATACCATAACCCTTTCATGCATTTGGAAGCAGGGCATCTGTGCAGCGGTAACATCCGCACCTCACAGAAAGAAAATCCTGCCATAGACTGTTTAATTCGTACCTCGTGAGCATTTCTGCATGGAGTTTGTTGTGTTTTCTCCTCCTGTTCTGCGTGAGTTTCCTCCTGGTTCTCCGGCTTCCTCACACAATTTTTAAAAAGCACTCATTGATTAATTTGGCCGATAAGATCGTAATATTTAGGACGTGGTGCCTGAGGGTTTGGCGCCCGAGTAAATAACCCCCTTAAATGTGTTTAAATGTGTACATTAAATGTTCTAGCAGTCACATGTCTTTCTGTGTATGCACATATCACAGGAGTCCATCACAGTGCATGAAAGGGTTAAGTTAAATCAATGTTATTCCAGTTCAATGCATTGTACTATTCGATGAGACACTGGTTGTGTAAATATTTATAATCCTTGCCATGGAAATGTGGAATTCCCACCCCTGGCCCAGAACTACTCCACCGATCACTTAAAAGGAACAGAAAATTCATTTGACGAGTTTTTGCGATTTAACATGACATTCAAAGACATTCGTTTTTAACTTACATTTGACAAAGTGATCGTCACGTTGGGGTCAAATGCATGTGTTTGCTAATTGAGGATCTGGGAGTAGCGCTCAACTCCATTGGCAGACGATTCCTGACCACATGCAGCATTGCCTATGACCACATCACCCTGAATGTGTCTGCTCTCGTCACATCTTGAAAGCTGAGCAGATATGAGCCTGGTCCACACGTCAGTGTCTGGGCGCACCAGGTGTCCTAGCCCATTGCGGATCGTGGGCAGCATTGTACCACCACTTCACCACGTCGGTCAATGTGGCCCTCAGTCCGGTAGCGTAGATGTGGGTGACGTAGAGGAACAGTACAACGAAGGATTTTACGCACCGCCTTCTGGCTCTAACGGCCCGTTCGCTGTGTGGCTGTCGCTCAACTTGGCTTGGCTTCCGAGATCTGGCAAGCCTGGGGGGAGGTGCATTCTGGGTGATCTATTTACGGTCCAGGGCTGGTACGATACCAGCTACTTGGGATTCATTCAGGCATCCACGCCAACCATCTGGCTGCTCCGCTATCAATTCGATGGCGCGTTCGATCCATTCAAAAGCAGGCGGCGATTGTAACAGAAAAAAAAAACCGTTTCCGTGCGTCTGTGCGCGCGTGTGGCCGCGCGCCCGCTCGCGTGCCGGCGTGCAGTGTTCACGCCGCGGACGCTGGGCACGGCGGTGGCGCGCTACAGCTTCTCGGCGCGCGACATGCGCGAGCTGTCGCTCGCCCAGGGCGACGTCGTCAAGATCTTCAGCAAGAGCGGCGCCAACCAGGGCTGGTGGCGCGGGGAGGTCGATGGCAGGGTGAGAGGGCGCGGATGTTGCCCGCCGCTGCCCGCGTTTGCGGCGGCGGCGGCGGAGGGCCTAAGCGAACGGAGGAGATGTGAGGGCAGCCGTGGGCGCCACGTGCGGCGGCAGCATCCGCGCCGCGCACGAAGGAAGTCCTGCCCCCGAGGCGGTTCGATTCCTGCCTCGGGCGGCTCTCTGTTTGGCGTTTGTGTGTTCTCTGCCCCTGCTCTGCGGTGGGATTTCTGCCACCTCTGCCAATCGCTCTGCTTGTCATCTCACTGCACCTCCTGCGCGAACATTGCAGCATGTTGCCGTGCTGTCCCATAAGTATCAACGCCACATCATGGTGGTATTTCACAATCAAGTACATCTGAAAACTGTCTGAAATTTGCACACTAAATAATGTAGCTCCCATACCTGGATAACCCAAAGAACCAGAATAAGTGCAGGAATGATCCCGCACTATAGAGACCAGTTTGGTCAATCATGTCATGTAAGACCTTCCTCTCGGTGGCTTCGAGATGACATTACAGTAATTGGCTCCTAATCCGTCCATATGGTGGATTTTCTCAAGATACACCTTCTTTCGACGTGAGAAAAAAAAAATCACTCATTAAATTGGAATTAGCCTAACATCCCTGTGCAGTAACCTTACGGAAAAAAATATGCAACGTGAAATTCACTGAGCCTTCGCTAAAAATGTCGCGTACAGGGTTATATTACCGTCCTGGATTTTGTATTTCCATACCGACTTGCCACACGCCTCCCCTGGCCTCTGTGTTCACATCTCGTGCCGATAACAAACCACGGAGCTCATTGCGTTTCTCTTTCTCGCTGTTGTTTCTGCGGCATTTCCACAATCGTATCCATCGTGGTCACTGCAATAATAGCGGCCATTATAATGACCCGTGTTCCGGCTTGGCACAGTCGTTACAATTATACCTTGAATACATCTGTTTATATACAGCTCTATTACCACGGTCAGCATGGTGATCGTGTTGCATAATACGCTGGACTCGTATAATAATATCATAATAAATGCACGACAGCTGAATCTAACTTGGAGCCAAGCAGGGACAGGGAGAGGCTCGTGAAGCGTTCCTTGCATGTAACGTCCGTCAATACAACGCGAGCACAGCACTGCTACGTCGTGCGTTTGAACGCGTTCGTTGTGAATGACAGCTGTCAGTACCCTGTGAGGACACAGTGCCGCCACCACCACGTTATCTTTAAACATCTCGGCGCGTTCGTCGCCTTTGTGATGACATCGGCGCGGCTTTACTTATGCAGTGGAGAAAAAAAATATTCCGGTGTCTCCTTAACCGTGTCAAGCTGGCTTGGCACGGCTCCTGCCTGGCTCCGTTGTGTTGTGCAGCAGCCTCCAATTTTATTAAACGTAAGATCACTTTTAGAATCTAAACGCAACGCTAGGTCCAGCCATGAAAATTCTACTTTTTTAAACCGCACCCCTCGAAAACATGTACGCGACGCATAGCGCTCCCTTATTCTTAGTGTGAGACCTGTGCTTTGCTGCACACTCTATTTGCTTGCTGCACACTCTCTTTGCTTGCTGCACACTCTCTTTTTGCTTGCTGCACACTCTCTTTTTGCTTGCTGCACACTCTCTTTTTGCTTGCTGCACACGATCTGTGGTTGTACGCGATCTCAGGCAAGCTTGCATTTGCAATCCTCGGCCACCACGGTTTTAAATACAATCACGGTCCAGACTTTTGGCTTTTCCTACCATATATATTTCTTAAATGTTAAGATCGAGTGCTCAAGCCTCCGGCGTCGACTGCTCGATCGTGATCGACTTGCTGGAGACCGCTTGTTGAGCGGAATGGAGTCATCAATCCATTCGTCGCCCACCTGTGACGTATGGACGTTGCGGCTCTGTTCCAGGTTGGGTGGTTCCCCTCGACCTACGTGGAGGAGGAAGGTGTCTAAAGGACGACGGATTCTTCTACGCCCGTCCAGTCTTTACAGCGGCGCTTGTCGATTTGCGAAACACGATGAATGCGTCGCGACACTGCTCGCCGACCGTTTCCCTGTGGTAATCGCATTTTTTTTTTGCAACTGCTATAAATGTTGGCAAAACGTTACAAAGGAAAGAAAAAAAAATTCTAACCCCTGGGAAATGAGTATTTTCTGAAATGAATGTTTTTCGTATTTATATAATTGACGTGTTACATTTACAGAACGCACGTGCTGTTGAGCACATACCTCAATTAAAATAGGGAAACAATTGAACCCTATAATTAAAGCCTTTTTTTCGATTAAGAATGATGTAATTATTACTTTTGGGCATTACATAAAAGACAATAACTGTTGAAATGCAATTTACATAATTTATAAGTACTTTTGTGATTCGTTTGCTATGGATAGAAATCATTCTGTTGTGTTCTATGGGAAATTATGATTTAGGACTACCTGCGAGTTGTTTTATTAATGCAAACACATTGCCCTCTAAAGGTCATAAATAATTTTCGTGCAGCATTACTGTGTATACAACAGCTGACCTGCTTATGGTACTAAATCGTGATTGTGAATAATTACTGGATAAAAAAAACATAGAATTACATTCATTGATAAAATAACGTTTTCTCAGAGTAGCCAATTTTACTTTTCGCGTGAAATACAATTGGTGACGATAACACGATTGCATGCGACCAGCGGTTGAGACGTCAACACGGATTTTCCGTTGAAGCTTAGCTTGCTACAAAAGACACGCGCATTTTCTAGGTCTGGGTAGCGAAACATTAAAGCGATACATTCGGCTTCAGGTTTTTCCATCTCTGATCACGTTCAAGATTCATGCGTAGCCGTCACAACTTCAATGGCTTGTCAATCAAGTCATCAAAGGCCACAAAGAGTCAACCTTGACGTGTTTCAAAAAATATTCTCAAATTTCTAGTACGTAAACATACTGCGGTAACGCCAACGATATAATCGTATTGAAATCTGACGCATGTGATTTTACGTGAAAGAACGCGTAAGTTATCGCACAGACGCGACAGCAGTGGAGGAGAGAGGTGGGGGCTTGTCTGGGTCTGTGTGAGCACATGTCAGATTGATGTGTAACTGTTAGCGTGCCTCAAAGTCCTATTGGGTTTGTGTCAATGCAATGAAGATGTATACAATGCATGTTCATAACCGTCGGCCAGCCAGGTCATATGATGCTAAATATGGCACCGTATTGATATAAAGTGCTTTTATTCTGGTGTAAGGTGTTATTCCTAAAATGTGGCAATTTCTTGCAATGGCTCGAATATTGACTTTTTTTTATGAACACTTTCATTCGACTTGTTTTTAAACGCTACCAACACATCTATCATTTAGTGTGGAATAAACAGAAGTGTGTGTTTTTTTATTTTGATCAAATTTCCGCTGGCCCCTGCCACGGCATATTTTGTGCCATCTACGCTCGTGTGCTTGTAGATAATCCGCCCTTGTCAAATTAAAATGTGAAACGAGTACCGCCGCGAGGGTCTCGGCGGCGCGGTGCGCAGGGGCGGCTCTCTCCGTTCGTGGTTCGGCTGGCTCTGCGCGGTGGCCGACACGAACCGCGCGCGTCCATTCCCGGAGACGCCCCCGCCAACGGAAGCCAAACGTCGGACCGTCGCGCCGGAGCGACGTGTGAACGCGTCGGGGTGGCTTTGGGCGAAGCCGTAGGAAACGCAAGCGGGGGCCGTTTGTTCGTTGAATATCGTTGGGGACAAACCCCCCCCCCCCATCTCAAGTGAGTGGCAATGCACGCGGTTCAATAATAAGAGCAACTCAGAACGCTGTTGTGATTAATGGGAATGTACGCGAGGGACGGGGCAGGTGCTGGGTGGCTTACAGAGAACGATCGTGAGAGGTGGCGATAGCTTGGGGAGTCCTGCTTAAACTCAACACCAAGAGGTGATCTTATTTTAATTTGCAATCTCATGTCTGCCCGAGAGAAGGATTAGTATGCGCAGTGTTTTTTTTCTCTCACCGGAAATTAACAAGTGTAAAATGATTTACGGCAAGCCACAAACTTTAAAAACTGGTATTTTGTATAGCTTGACAAAGTAAGCAACCCCGTTACAGGAATGGTTAGAATTTGGGCGTGTTAAATATCTGTAAGGCGTTAATTAATATCAAACAACAATGTTCTTGTTTATTTTGTATGGAATAATCAGAGAGATAGGTTGCTATGTCTCCTGGGTATAAATATATTTCCAAACAACATTATTTCTTGTGATTTTTGAAACACATTTACCCCAATGGTATTTGAATACTGCCATCCAGACTTTTTTGACACCTGTCAGAAATAACATTTTGCATGCTATGGAACAATCTCTGGAAGATATCGTGACCTTATGAGATCCCGTTCCTTCTCCCATTATCTCCTGTTAACACTAGATGGCGATAAACCCTACCGTGTGCCCAGCAAGAAAATTTGTTATCGCAATGCGGCAACGCTGATGTTATTTTCGTTCTTCGAGCTGGAATATTTCTGAACCAATTTAAACACAAATTTCGTAGTTATTTTCTTGTGCGCATTTATTATTTCGTGCCCGAAGACACCACCAAGTCAGTGTGCTTGAAAACTTGGATTAATCGCAGGTGGTGACCCAGATTCAAATCTCAGCGCTGCCAGCGTCGAGTGCTGCAGCGATATAAGCTCAATGAGCCACGTGGCCACATCTACAGGATTTTTCGGGCCCTCGATTTACACCAGTGGAACTAATTATGGATTTACTCACCCACCTTTGACCTGCACGAAGTCAGTGCCCTCTGTGGGTTACACGTCACGCAACCGTGTGTAGCTTCATGAGTTCATGCAAAATATCAATAACCTAATGAACTTTATAGCCAGGTGTTAACCTGAGAAGAAGAGAAAAAACTGTTGTAAAGTTGGGCCAACAGTTCGCTGAAAAGGTGATGCAGTAAATGTTTATTTAACTGAAAAGTTTGCAGAATATTTATTTATGTATTTATTTTTGCTTTCAAATGAGCATCGTGGTATATATTCTTTGTTGCTTCATGAAACCTGCGTGCTGCCGTGGTGTAATGGTCAGCACGCTGGGCTTGATAGCCAGAGGCCACTGGATCGGTCTCTTGTCACGGCAGATGTAACAATAGTGCACGTTTCTTAAATCCTCTCCCCAGATGTCTACCCAGCGGAATGAATCGGTATCACCACAGTTAGTCCATCAGCAGGTCCGTGTGTGGTGGAGTGCAGCGACTACGCTCCATTCTTCCAAGATGTCTGGCCGGGTGTGGAAATTTAAGCCACAATAATCTATAACGCTCCCTCTAGTGGAGCGCTATAGTCTATAACGCTCCCTCTGGTGGCGCGCTATGGACTCTTGTTGGCAAAAAGGCCAGCAGTGGCCAGCAATGGCCTTTCTGTCAGCAATGGCACGAGCAAGTAATTCAAAGGCTGCACCTTTTCAACCTTCTGCCAGGTGCTTGCAGACCGGTGTGACAGCACAGTGCTGCGGAGTAGAACTGTTAAATGTGATCTACATTGTAAGACAAGGCCTGTTTTCGGGACGGTACAATGCTTGCACTAAACCTGCAAAGCAAGTCTTGTTATTTTTGATGTGTTAAAAAAAATATACATGTTAGATTGTAAAATCTATCCAGGTCCTGTTGGCTGAATGTTGCCACAGTTAAGCCTCTTTTCTGTGGCTACATTTGGAGTAGTAACAGCTGTGCCTCATAGAAAGTTCTGCCCAAAGTGGTTCAAATCCCGCCTCGGGTGCCTTTCTGTGTGCAGTTTTTGTGTTCTCCCCGTGTTTTGCGTGGGTTCCTCCGGTTTTTTTGTTTTCCTCCCACAACTAAAAAAAAGCACTCATTAATTCGTTGATCCGTAACAGCAGAATATATAGGAAGTAGTGTCTGGTCGGTTGTTGACGGCTGACTGCCCGACTGACTCCCCCCCTCCCCCTGTCGTTCATGATCAGGTGTGGAATTTACGCAGTGCGTTATAAATTGTATTATAATCATTACCTGTATATAAATGCACCTTTCTAATCAAAACATTAATTAAAGTGGATTTCTAGTAAATATGAATAAAAAAACCTTTTGGCCTTTTTTCCCTTCTAAATGTAAGAAAATATATCATGTAAAAAAAAAACTACTAGAACCCAATGTGGGAGCTATTAGAACATTCCCTGGAATGGAAATATTCATTCCATGAAAACTCTTCAAAGAGCATCACAGAGCATGGCACATTGTTTTGTCATTTGAAAATGCAAAGGCCCGATCATTTGCGAATTCTACGAAAACAATGGGACTGTGAACACTTACAACGTCCCCAGCAATGGCTCTACATATGACGTCTGCCTTAGTGAAAACATTTTGCTAATTTATAAGTGGATGTTTTGAAAACAATTCAGCTGCCTTGGGGTTCATATTTTAAAGGAATGCCTGAAATTTTTGTCAGTTTTTCCTCGGATAATTTTATATAAAACATTGTAAGCATGGGATGAAAGCTAATCAACAAACATACCATGATATTAACGAATCCAATACACGCTTTGATCTGTAAATCACGTGTGGATACAGAAAGTGGTGCGTGTATATCCAAATTAAAGCTTTAAACTTCCTTAGTTACTTTTTGATTGATATAAGTTGCAGTTCTGGAAATTTAAGAGCCATATATCGTTTTGTTTTAACCGTGTAACACTGGTGTATATACTCTTTTTTTTTTACAAAGGGCAACAAAAAATAAAGTCATTACTATTTAAGTCGATGGGAAAATGGTGTTAATGGGCCGTTTTTTTTAATCCTTGAATATTTCCCTTTTGTTTATTATATTTGCACAAGCTTTCAATGAAAAAATATTTGTTTCTGCAAATGCCCAGCGTATTTCAAGTGCATAAAATTGCAGGTTGTACAAAATACATACGATGTTAAAAGTTCTATGTACATTTATGAACCTTGCGTATATCGGTTGTATCAATGATGGCATTCCGGCAAGTCAAATAAACATTGTACAAATGCTCTGACTGAATGTTGTGTTCTGTAAATCATAAGTGTTGTTGATTTGCATCTCAGGCTATAGACAATATATGTAACTACTGTAGTGTGCGTTCCATCAATGGAGGAAGCACAGAAAAAAATTACATAACCTCTCTCCCCAGCTTTTCTTTCAGGATATCTGCGTTGTGTTCCTTCAGCATCAGCAGGTGTTACGATTTGTCTTCATGTGGGAGGCGAAGGAGAGAGAAGGAAAAATCAACAGATATCCCCGAAAGAACAGCTTATGGGAGAGCAATTCTCATACATCGAGCCGTGAAAACCTACATCATTACATGACCTCTCTTCTGAAGCCCTTTCATGGCTAGCAGACCCCAACACTGACATTTAGCTCCCAAACATATTGCTGCCATACGCAAGAAAATGACATTTTTTTATAACAAGTTTGTGCTGAAATAATGGTGGTGTAGATTATTTTTTTTATATTTGGGGATTTGTGGAAAGCACCTACCCTTCCTAGGATTGTATACATTACAACACTATAAAGTTAGGCAAATATTGCCTGCGTGATAGTGCTACTTTTCTTCCCTAGTTGACCTGACGGTCACAACAATACATTTCGCGGTCCACGTATGGGTTTTGAGTGTAAGCTGTAGTGCACTTGTCTGGTTACCGGACAAAAATTGTTCCACGAAATCAAAATGGATGTTTAGTTTTATTTCAACAAAATATCTTTGACTCGTTTACAAAATACGACGCAGTTATACATCTTTCAAACGGGCAAACTGCTTCACGTCAGCACAGTTTTCCCAGTGTACAGTATTTGACTGTAAGCTATGACGCACAAAACCAAAATTGCTTTAAAATATGGTTTTACCATATTCCTACGTAGCGACGGCTGGTACTACAAATCTGCATCTCCTAACGGCAGCAATAACCTTATTTGAACCTGAACTTTTAATTTATGAATGCGTCTTAACGGGTGCATGAGCGTTTGCTCTCGGCCATTGATAACGTCTAGATGGGCCCTCTCTGAAAGTACGTGTTCCAAATACTTTCAGGGCTGCACCTTTACCATTAGCCATTGTTATTCAGCATCACATGCACAAACTGTAGACCTCGAAACGGTGCAGTGACAACATCCTGGTTATTTTTTGACCAATGTGAGTGTCGCGTTTGCACGCCTCATGAAAGTCATGCATGAACGAGGGCTTGGGGCACAGCGAGATGGGGGGAGGCAGCGTGGGATTTGGCCGAGGACTTTTGAGAGCGAGCTAGGTTTGGCAGCGATCAGAAAGGGAAGGACGGTGGAGAGTGAGAGGTGGAGACCAAGGGTCACAGTTGGTGGAAGTAACAAGAGCGAGGAGAGTGAGGAGCATCTTATAGAGGTTCGCGAAGACTGGGAGGGTGATATTTAAACTGACGTGGCATGGGGGGGCTTAATGGGGAAGTGAGTTTCCCATGGAATGGTATTTGTGGCCAGGACAATACAGTTCACTTATCAAGGGCGACTGGAGTGGGCCGCCTTTCACAGGCCTCGAAGAAGAGACACAGCTTATTCGTTTACAAGCGGCTTGAACGCGAATCGCACACATTTCAAAGCTTTCAAGCAGCTGGAGAATATAAACAGGTATGTATGATAAACATGTATACAGCACCGCATTGTGTTATATGTACAGCATATTATAGCACACGGTATTTATATCTGAACAGCATTGTACACACAGCATGATCCTAAACGATATTTGCAGCTTACAGCTCGATAGTACTGGAATTAATTTAAAATAGATTTAATAATCATCGATTCCCGAGCCATTGAAAGGGTTACGATAGATGTTTTTTGGAGTGTGACTGCGTTAATGCTGCTCCACAGCAATGCAATATTCTTTGTTTAGAGTCAACATTGAAACGCGTTTGAAGTTTTTTTTTTGATGAGGCGAGTTGAGCCAAAAATGTAAAGGTGGAGATAAAGTAGTTCTGTAATTCAAAGGAAAGGAACTGAATTTTGGTAAATGTGGTTCAGGAGTTGAGATGCATTTTCTCCTCGACTCAATTGACTATTTGTCTACAATTACGGTACATGGGCGGCACGGTGACCCTGTGGGTAGCGCTGTCGCCTGACAGCAAGAAGGTTCCGGGTTCGAATCTCGGCTCGGGTGCTGCTTTCTGTGTGGAGTTTGCATGTTCTCCCCCGTGTCCGCGTGGGTTTTCACTGGGCACTCCGGTTTCCTCCCACAGTCCATAAAAAACATGCTGCTGCATAGGTTAATTGGCTTGCAGACTAAATCGCCCGCAGTGCCCGGTGAAGGACTGGCGTCCAATTGTGGGTATATCCCTGCCTTGCGCCCTGTGTCTGTCGGGATAGGCTCCGGCTCACCGCGACCCTGTACAGGACTAAAGCGGTTTCTGACAATGAGATGAGATTAACAGCACTGAAAAAAAAAACCCATAATAGATTGGTTCCTCGAGTGATGGAAGATTTGCTTGTTGAGTAATTAAGATATACCGCTCGCAGCTACTCGCCGGCATTTAAATGTGAGTTTTTTTTGGAGAGTGAATTGTCCTGCAATGCTCGATTTTAATGACGCCGCATTTGGAGCAGATGTTTAATAGAGTGGAAACATCGGGATGTAAGAGTACCATTGTCTTTAACGTCTGGCAGGTACACTGCGTTCGTTGTGAGTCGTTACGAAAGCTAGGGGGGGCTTTAAGTTCCATGAGAGCCGCGTGGCGTTTTGAATTAAATATGTCCAGGGACGCGGTACCTTCACCAGCCTTTAAATAACGTGAGTGATGACGTTGCTTTTAGATGTTTCATGCAAACAGCCTAATTTTTAAGATTACAACAGGTTTTACCGTATCTGGCGATTATGCAGGTGTTAAGATTCCAAACACCAAAATAGAC